>VDFB02000009.1:36371486-36505837 GCA_007258455.2 Sequoia sempervirens | reverse complement strand
CTAGCATCGACTATGTTGGAACAATTATATACTAATCCCTCCCCTAGGGTTTTTCCTCACATCAAGACCAACCCCTTCTTCCTATCATTCGTTGACAAGGGAAATTGATCTAGGAAATCATCATATAGGTTTCTATTTAAATAATCAATCTGTCCATAATGTTGCTTTGACGGTGCCATCTTGGGTAAACTAGGGCTTCCTTGCTATTTCAAACTTCAAACAAACTAGGGCTAAACAAAAATATGAAATTACAAAATAGAACCTTGCAATTTCCCACAATTCAATTAACCTATATCCCTAAAACAATTATCAACAAGCCCTCCGACAAGCACACAAAAAATTTCCCCAAATTCAAATTCAAA
The DNA here is from genome assembly GCA_007258455.2 of Sequoia sempervirens. Taxonomy (NCBI): domain Eukaryota; kingdom Viridiplantae; phylum Streptophyta; class Pinopsida; order Cupressales; family Cupressaceae; genus Sequoia; species Sequoia sempervirens. The sequence continues at coordinate 36,505,475 of VDFB02000009.1, read as the reverse complement.
TTAACCAGGAGATACATAAATCAACTCACAGCTTTGCATTTGCAAAAACCAAAATATTTGCTGTAACAACTCGTAACTTGGTCCTTGGCCTTGAGACTACTCCACAAAGATGTTTGAATGCTTTGTGACACAATAAAAGTAGGAGAATAGTCACTTTATTTTGATCAAATCATGCCAATAGATGTCACGTCTTCCATTAAAGCTTACTGTGTATTTAGCATAGCGGCTCAATGGCATTTGATGCAGATTGAAATACTAACCATCGATCCTTCACTTTGGTCAGATCGTGAATGGTTGCCTTCAAACAAAGCGACACAATCTCCACAATGGCAATAAGGGCCCGCATACTATGCGTTACCAAGGAAATCGTGGCGCGCATAATGTGCGATCGATAAAGACCTTACAGCTTTTGATCCGCGCCAATGGCGGGCAACCATGGATCTCAACCATCAGTAATCTTGTTCGTTCAACACAGTTGCCAACTTTGTCATTAACCATCAAGCACCTTTCCTACTGAGATTATAACATCTTCATTGATTTGAAACACGTGCATCTCATAAATGCTTTAGTAACCCATTACATAATGTATTAAAACTAGATAAATGTATCAAAGTATTTCTATCATCTCTTTGGCTTCACCAGATGAGACAAGTGGCGCTCGCCTGTGATATCATGATCAACCAAAACATTGTGGTGGGGTCATCATGGGATGGTGGGGAACGGTTGAGATCAAATGATAATTGATCTACTGTCATGCAAACTTGTCCCTCTGCAAAATATAAAACATTTATTAAAATAATGAGGGGCCATCACTAGGTTGACAATAAACAATGAAATAAGTTGTTTTTAACAAGGGAGCACGAGACCATCCAAGACTTAGGAAAAAATAAAGTCAAGTGAAGGAAATAAAATGATAAAACAAAAGGGGCCCAGTGGAGATGAAGGGATGGGGCTTAAGTTGTTTTAAAACTCTCCCAAAATGTAGCGTCCAAATACATCCACCCAAAGTAAGATAAACACTAGGTTTTACATGAAGACAATTAAAATACAACCTTAGGCTTTTCCCAAACACCATAGATGACCAGAGACATAAGGCAGGATAAAAATGGAACACAGAGAAAAATTTTGAAGTTCCATCTGTGGATCTAGTTGGGGACGTTCATTCCACTGGAATGAAGCAAGATTTCAAAATCTCAGGTTGAGCAGACCAGTTGCAGAGACGACCAAAAGGGATTTTCCAGACAAAACAACCCAACAAAATATATACAAACCTAAACTACTGTTCATGGAAAAACATACTTCAAGTGAAGTACAACTTCAAGAACTTTCCATGAACTGGCAGTTCAAGAGTATCCCTTGTCATATCTTGGAGGAAGTATGAATCTTCACCCCACTTACTATTTATCAAAAATGGACCCAACCAAATTGCATCAAATTTTCCATGTTTCCCTTTATCTTCTAATCTGGAATTCCACATTAAGACCAAATCTCCATCTTGGAAACTCCTTGCAGTTTCCCTTTTGTCATACAAATTCTTTACTTGCAACTGCAATTTTGGATTTTTCATTTGAGCTTCCCTCCTGGTTTCATCTAATTCTATGAGAGCTTCCACTCTCAATTGCATCTCATCATCAATTTCATTATTGTACATCTAGACAAACTTATACATTTCCATTAGATTATTCTGGGAAAACCTTGCATTTATCCCATAAATCAAGTCAAATGGGGCACATCATATTGCCTTCTTCATAGTTACCCTGTCCGCCCAGACTGATAATCTCAACTTAGAATCCCATGCCTTTTTATTCTGATCCAGGATTCTCTTAATGATCTTCATCAAGCTTTTATTGCTTGATTTTGCTTGTCCATTTCGCTGTGGGTGATATGGTGATGAGTAAGAAATTTGGATGCCATTCTTTTCACAAAATTTTGTGTATTCCTCAGATCTGAAACACATTGCATTGTCTGACACAATCCTTTCTGGACATCCAAACCTATTCAATATGTTGCTCATCAGGAAGTCAATTACCACTTTACTCATTTATTTCTTTGTTGGAATTGCTTCCACCCACTTGGTAAAATAATCAGTGGCCACCAATATCCATGAGTGGCCTCCACTATATTTACATGCTATTTCTCCTACAAAATCAATACCCCATTGATGGAATGGAGATTGCACTGTAACTGGTTTTAGAGGCAAGTTACCAAATTTTTTTAACTTACTAGAGAAACGTTGACAAGCATCCTTAAAAATAGTAGGCCACCAAAATCCAGCCCTCATTATCTTATGTGCAGTTGTTTTGGCCATATAATTCCCTCCACAAACTCCACCATGCATCTCACTTAGAAGTTCTTGTGCTTGATCTTGGTCAACACACTTCAGCATGACACCTTCTCCATTTCTCCACCAAAGCTTTCCATCTATGATAACATATTTGATAGCATGTAATTTCAATGTCATTTTCTCATTTTCACTCAAGTTTTCATGACATTTCATCTTTTGCAAATAATATACCACACCTTTATACCATTCAGAATGCTCCATATCGCATGTGTGATCTATTTTCCTCTTCTAGAAAATTTATCTGATTTTCTTCTAGATTACTTTGGGCCATAAGCTTGGCCAATCCTTGTCCTCTCACCAGCTTAGTAATCTGGATCTCAATGTTGAATTCCTAGATCCTATTGATCCATCTACACCTTCTTCCTGACACTTCCTACTGTGTGAAAATATCCTTGACAACAACACTAGGTACATATGCAACTATAGTAGCTCTGATTAAATAAGGCTTGAAGGCTTTTACTGCTTTTACCAATGCATATGCCTATTTTTCATTTATATCATACTTAAGTTCTGCAACTTGTAAAGATTTGCTGAAAAAGGCTATAGGTTGTTCAAAACCCTCTGCATTATTTTGCAACAGCACAGCTGCAATTGTGTGGAAAGAAGCAAATGAAAAAATTTGTAAGGGTTTAGAAAAATCAGGGGTTCTTAACATAGGAGCCTCCTTTATTGCTTTCTTAATGGCATGGAAAGCTTGTACAAACTCCTCTTCCCATTCAACCTTGGCTCCCTTCTTAAGAATTTTGGAAATTGGGCAAACTGTCTCAACAAAATTTGTCACAAACCTCCTTAGGAAGTTTATTTTTCTAAAGAAAGATTGTATTCCTTTGACATTGTGGGGTTGTGAGATTTTATCTATTGCAATTACCCTCTCTGGATCAATTTTTACTCCATCCTTGGAAACAATATGTCCCAATAGTTTTCCCTCTCTTACCCCAAATACACATTTCTTCGGATTCAAAGAGATACCATACTCCAATGCTCTAGTGAATGTCTTCCCCAAATGCTCACAATGATCCTCTTCTTTCGTAGAATATGTTGTCAATTCATCTTGGTAAATCACCAAAAATAAGTTAATGAAATCTGAAAATGCCACATCCATGGCTCTCTGAAAAGTAGCCCCTACATTTGTCATACCAAAAGGCATTCTCACATAGACATATGTTCCCCATGGTGTAGCGAAATTTTTCTTAAACTACTCAAACTCTTTGACTATGAGTTGGTTGTAACTAGAGAACCCATCCATCATAGACATCAATTCATGGCATGTCACCCTTTCCAACATGGCTTCCATATTTGGTAATGGATAGTTTTCTTTTAATGAAGATACATTCAAATTTTTGAAGTCTACACATAACCTGATGTCTCCATTTTTCTTCCTCACTAGTACTAATTTTGACACCCAGGATGAATGTCAGATTGGCTTGATGATCCCTACATCCCTTAGCTTCATTAATTCTTCTTGCATTTTGGGGGCCAGGGTGGGATTAATGGGCCTTTATTTTTGCCTAAATGGCTTGGCACCATCACTCAAAGGAATCTCATGTTGGAATAGATCCTCCCTGTATGCCTTAAGGTCATCATAGGACCATGAAAACACATGCCTAAACTTCCTTAATAAGTCAATTAGCATCCTTCTCACCTTTGGTGACAATTTCTTTCCAATATACACCTTTTTGGTGATGCCTCTATTCCAAGATTTATCTCTTCCAAGTCATCAGGATGGAAAGCAATATGATTAGCCTTTGTCCTATCCTAATTATCAAACACTCTTTCTAGTACAACTAAACCATTAGGAATTGTATTTTTCTTTAACTAAATTACCTCATTTCCAAATATAGTATCTTTACCATCATTTTTTTCCAGAAAAGCTCCAAAGTCAATTTCTTAACTTTCATATTCATCCACACAATTAAAAAACCTCAGTATGTCATCATAATTATCAAAGACTTGCTAGTTTTTGATATTATCAAGAATGGATGGCCTGATTTGCACCTCAACCTTTGAAATTCCAGCATAAGTCATATCATCTAGTTTTAATGCAACGTTTGCTAATAAATTTGCCACTTTGTTGTGGCCTCTCTCTATCCATCCTATGCCAAATGCATCAAAGTTCTCCAATTCATCCCAAACAACATTCCTATACTGTTTCAACCTCTTGTTCTTTGATACATACCTGGATCTAACTTGGGAAACCACAAGCTCAGAATCTCCAATTACCTTGAGCTTCTTGATCCCATGTTTTTTAGCCAATCTTAACCCCAATAATAGGGCCTCATACTCTGCCACATTATTGGTGCATTCAAATAACAAAGTGAAAGAGAACCTGAATGTCTTTCCACTTGGTGATCATAACAAAACACCTGCACCAGATCCTTCTTTTGAACTTGCACCATCGAAGTACATAGTCCACAAGTCATCAGACTTTGACAATTGTTTTACTTCGGTATCAATCGGTGTAGGCTTATCACAATTGCTAGGGAATTCCTCAGCCCTGAATTCATTTATGCCACTTTCAATAAAACATGTCATATTCTCAGTCGGGTCATGCTCAATCATATGGGATAATTTTTACTCTCTTTCAATCTTGACATCCCTACCATCAATGGAGAAAGTAGCAAATGATAGATCACACTGCATGTTACCCCCCATTGATGCACTCCACTTTCTTGAAAAAATCATCCCAAAATGAGGTGGGATGTTTGCAACTAATATAGTCATGGCTAAATCCTTCTCAGGATACTGAGTTAGTTTATAAGGAAATGCTTTGATAGTTCCAACAACTGGCACTTCCCTTGAATCCAAAGCATAGAATTTACCTTGAGTAGTATCCATTGTCAAGCCCATTGCCTCCACTATTTTGACTGGCATAACATTATTTGATGCCCCTGAATCTATCATACAGTTCCTTAAAGTTTTCCCATTTATATCAACACTTAAGAAAAAGGGGTTTATATTTTCAAGGCACATATTAATAGAATTCCCTAAATATACAGGGGGAATTTGTGACACAATTCCCTCCACTTCTTTCTCTTTTCCTTCTCCTTCATCCTTTGCTTCTTTACAACTACCTTGTTCAATCTTATTACCAACAATACCTGTGATCAAGGCTATTGTCTTTTCCTGATGCTCATTTATTCTCATCATTTCTAGCAAAGGTACAATAACTTTAACTTGAGAAAGTACTTGAAACATATCTATGGGTGTATATTTAGGAAAATCAGACACCATACCTTCATCATCTTCTTTTTTCTCTTGTTGCTTACTTTCTTCTAGTTTTTTTTGCTTCCTATCCTCTGCAGTAGGTTCAAAAAACTTTGTAATCACTTTGGTCTTCACCAATGATGAAGCTACATCTTCTTGAGGCTTTGTGGTTTCATTATTTTTTTCCCAAATCTTATCATTCTTAACCTCTTTTATTTCAACAACATCCTTTTTTCTGTCAACCTTAACACCCTTGTTTCTGTCCTTTTGTTCTTTAATAAACAGACCAACAGGTTTACCCTGTTCACCACCCATAGTTTTGTTTCTCAACTGAAGTGAACTTCTCGTTTGAGCAACCATTTCCTTAGTCAATCTTGCAATCTCTTCGTATGATGGTCTCCTTAAGGACATTGAATCTTCAGCCTACTCCATATTGCAAGCATTATGGTCAAAATCACCTTCCTCATTAGAGAAGACCTATTGATGGTACATCTCACTTCTCTATCTCTGATTATCCACATCAACTCCCTGTAATTCATCACCAGAGGAACATTCTGCCTCATCAATGTATGATCTAACCATACAAACATCTACATCACCATGCTCACATTCCAAAGTCTACTCATGAGCATCCTCCTCTATTCCCTCAACAACAAGAAACTAAGCAATACCACAGTAATTTTGATCATGTGGATGTTCACACACCTCACACCATGGTCTATCCTATACTAGATTTATTGAATGCTTCTGCAAGGGGTCTGGAGTAAGTTGATCATTTTTAGGCTTCTGGCCAGGCAAGATTGGTTTCCCATCTTTCCAATTTGTATTATAAGGATAATTTTGCAACCTGGGTGGTTTGTCATTTTTATTATACTGTTGCTTTTCATTTCCTATACCTTTTTCTTGCTTGGCAACAATATACTTTATGTCTTTCAAAGTGATGAAGACCTTTTCCCATTTTTCATCATCCTTAGACTTTGCAGCAAAAACCTTCTTAGTCTTATCCTTAGGATTTTTTAAAAGTGTGGTTTCTTCTCTCCTACCATATTTCCCAGAAGCTCTTCTATTACTCTCAATATTTATAGCCACCCTAAATGCATCCCTCATAGTCTGAGGGTCCTTATCTTTGAGGAGATATGCCATTTTAGCATCAAAAGCATTGAAATATGTAGTTAGATAGACGTTTTCATCAAGCCTCAAAACCTGAAAAAAATTATACATTACTTTTTGGAATCTTAGATTAAACTCTGTCACAAGCTCATTCAATGACTTCTTGATGTTATTGAACTCATTTAGTATGAAACTAGCATTGGTTTTATCACCATATTGTTCCTTGAAACACTTTTCAAATTCATCCCATGAACCAATACTAGTATTAGGAAAACCTCTGTACCAATCCCTTGCATCCTCTACCAGAGATTGTGCAAACAATTTCATTACAACATCTTCATGCTCTACCTCGTAATCATTTAGCATATCTATAAAAGCTTTTAAGTGTTCCTCTGCTATCACAACATTGTTTCCAACAAACTTACTCATCTTTTCTCTCAGATCATCAGGGATGGGATTTGGATAACTAGGAATACCATCAAAGAATAATTTCCTATACCTTTCCAATTGTATAGGTCTTCGTTGGAATAATCCTTTAGTCTTCTAAGAATCAACACCAGACCCTAAATTTTGTACCCTAGGACCATCCTGATTTAGATTTACAAACCTAGTTGCATGAACCTTCGGGCCAAAATTGTTTGTGGTGGGATCCAGATTAGTTTTAGGACCATGTTTCAAGGCATCTTGGTGACTTGATGAGGTTGTAGCTTGTGTAGCCTCATCCATGTTTGAAATCTTTAGGAAACTTTTTTTCCTCTTCATTTCTGCATTTGTAGCCTCAATCTCTATCCTCTCCAACTCTTCTGCAAGAGCCTCACTCTCCCTTCTAACCTTTTCTAAGGTAGTTTCAACTTGTAATGATACATGTGGTGGGGGATCTCGTTTAGGAGGGTGGGAAGTCACCCTTTCACTTATTTTAATCCCCTCAACCTTTTGTTTTCCCTTGTCTAAGACAAGCTTAGGGTTTGGATTACTCGATTGAGACTTAACAGGATTTGAGGGTTTTGGGTTTGCAGGTTTTGATTGGGCATCAACTTGACCTACAAGACTTTCCTTAGACACAGGCTTTATCTCCTTATCAACAATTTCATGTACAACAGGGCCCTCAACATCTGGCTTAGGTTTTTCTTGGTTTAGGAACTTCATTGTTGCCAACTGTCTAATCAACCTATCCCTTTCAATCATAGCATGCATCAATTCTATTTCCCTCTCCTTTTCCTTTTTCATTATGAGCTCAAATTGCTTTTGGATCTCTCGCCTCAAGGAGTCAATGTCTCCAAAAACATCATCAGGGTCAAGCAAAATCATATCAGAACTCAATGTATCACTTAGATCTATTATATTGACCTCTGCAAGTACATGTTCAAATAATAAAGGAGTTCCATCATCTTCAACAGGAGGAGGAGGCACATCACTGGTGCTTTCTTTGTGATGGCTTCGAATTCTACTCCTACCTCTTCTCTTTTTAGTATATTGGACACTAACAGGCCCTTTATTTTGACATGTTACATGAATTAGTGTATTAAATAATGCCTCAAAAAATCCACAGCTATCTGATTCTAAATTTCTAGACACCTCTTCAAGAGTTTCAGGGATAGGGTGTAAATTCTTACTTGTACCTTGGTGTATAGGGTTTTGTGATGCGTGAGCAACTTTGCTAGATTCTGGTCTTTTCTTTATACATTACTTCTTCTTCATTTTAGGAAGTTCACCCTCCAATTTTTGTTCCAGATGATTCTTCATGAATGCCCTGGTGTTCTTCATTCTGCGTACTTGTCCAAAAGATCTTTCAACTTATATTAAATCTTAAAAATAAGATGCACACTGGTGTAGAGACTTCAGAGTCGACACCCAATTATCTTGGGAATACCAAATATCCAGAGATACTTGGTGCAATTCAAAAGACCTTTGGAACTTTGTACTGACAATGTACAAATGTGCTTCACTAAATAACTCAAAACGCTTTGAAAAATAGAAGAAATGGAAAAACCTAACACAAAACCATAGGCTCGACCTTCAAATCACATAAATAATATGAAAACCCTATGTAAAATGGACAACCGACACACTGACAAGAAATATTGAAATTAGCTTCCGTAGCTAAGTCGCCATTTTGTTGGTTGTGTTTACTGTAACTAGGTTGGTCTCCTAATCTACCTATGGAATTGCCAATTCCAATCAAGGGCAGCTCGAAGGACCTAGACCAACTAACGAGGATTTTAAAGACCTCCTAACTTTGGGCTCTGCAAGACCTACGAGGGTGATCCCTTAATGCGTTTACAACCTCTGTACCATTATCGTAAACAACATTAACAACAACAGATAATCTCATTTAATAGCTCAACATAATAGGATAATATCGAATAGAATTGGTTGTTTATCAATAATATCAACTATTTGGAGCATGAGATAACTACAACACATTTCAAAGTATAAGATAATCATTGATTTGCAATTTGTAGCAAGCTCTAGGTAAAGACAAACAAATACTGAACCATATGAATAAGTACAACTTAGATAAGTGCCATATATCCATTGGAGGAGTCAAATTCATAAGCATCTAAGGGTTTATGACAGATTTAACACATAACATATAAGATCCTTGATAACATTGTAAGGAAAATCAGATGCGGAAACAATTCTCCTAACGTTAATACCTTAGGAAAGAATGCAGATATACTTTTAAATTTTTCAATTACAGTCCAATTAAGATGCACTATGAAACAAATAACAGAAACAGAGTATTTGACAATCACACATGAACACCAAATATACATGGGAAAACCCTTACGGGAGAAAAACCCACCACACCAAGAGAAATCACTTTGTATTACAGTAATGGAGATTACATACAAATGACAGACTTATCTTTCTAGCATCTATTTATAGCAGCATTCACCATGAACAATCTTGTATAGGAATCTTTCAAGTTACAACCTTTACAGATTAGAATACATTTACTTATCATACAACAATCTGTCGAATCAACCTTCGAACCAACCAACCGATCACAATCTGCAATCACATAGTATATCCCTATTGTTCCATGTCCATCAAGCTTCCGCAAATAACTGTCACAATGAACTGTCTCCCAACGGTTGCAATTCGGCTCCTCCTATTGGTCCACGAGACTCCACATAGGATGGTCAAACTGTCAACAAAATTTGCACTGTATTGGCATCTCGGTGAGACACTAACAGTGTCTCGCCGATGCCACATAACCTTCATATCGATGTCGCCAAGAGTCACTGTTATCGCGAAGACGTCCTATCGAGCTTTCAGTGTTACGCCAAAACACCAAGCAATCGCCCAGACTTATTGCTTTCGCCAGGAGATCATAGCGAGTCACCAAAGGTTATATCGAAGTCACAAGTCATATTGAGCTCCAAAGAATAGTCAACAAGACTTACATATTTGGTTAAGAGAACATACCAAACTCCAAGACTTACCCCAAAGGCTTCAACATAAAGCACTGTCGGCAAGACATGTTACTTTTGCTAAGACATCACACCGAGCTCTAAGACTTACCCCGAAGTGTTCATCCGTTGCCAAAAGTTATATCGAAGATCCCTTATCATCGGCGAGACTTACATTCTTCGCTAGGACTTCTTCCCAAGATCATTAGGGTTACCCCGATAGCCATTGGCTATTGGCAAGACATCCTTCAGTCGCTAAGACGTTTCTCTGAAACCCTTTATGTTACACCAATGAACAACATTTGCACCTCCGTCGGTGAAACAATCCAATGTCGCTGGGACATCATAGCGAGAACCCTTTAGCTATCCCGAAGACTTTAAGTGTGAATCCTGTCAGTGAGACTTTCCTATCGATGAGAGCTCATAGCGAACCACTAGGACTCTCCCCGACATACGATATCCGATTGAATGGCCTGTCAACCAAAGAACTCCACACTACAAGAGATCACCTCGAACACAATATGTCACAGCAATAGAAACATTTGGTGAGATAGAAGCTAGGTCACAGTGACCTGTACAAAACATGATGTTACCAATCTGCTAGTTGGCCAGACATGATAGATGTCATACCGACTTTGCTCCAATGGATGTTTCAGCTTGTATTGATTGAGGCATAATTCCAACAATCTCCCACTTGACGAAGATCATATAGGCACCTCCAGAGCACAACATAACTTACTGAAAATCATGGGCGCTAAGGCCCATTGAATTGGCACACCACCTGAACTTGTCTGTACTCACTAGCTTTGTCAATGAATCTACAACATTCTCTAGAGTATCAACCTTTTCGAAACTGACCTTTCCATCCTCCACCATATCTCATACAAAGTGGTACTGTACATCAATATGCTTCGTCCTGGCATGGAAAGTAGGATTCTTTGCCAGACAAATTGCACTATGACTGTCAAAGAAAATAGTTATTTCCCCTGCATCAAAACCAATGTTAGAACAAAAATGTTTCAACCAAACTGCTTCTTTACAAGCATGAGTAGCTGCCATGTATTCAGTCTCCGTAGTGGAAAAAGTGACTACAGCCTGTCGCTTGCTCGTCCAACTCACTGCACCACCATTCAACATGAAAATGTATCCACTGGTGGAGCTCTTGCTGTCAATGTCCCCTGCCCAATCAGAATCTACATATCCACGAATGTTGAGAGTCCTCTGTGATTCAACTGAATTTCCATGGTAACATAGAGCAAAATCTAAAGTACCCTTCAATATCTAAACACTCTTCACAGCATCCCAATGCGTTCTTCCTGGATTAGCCATAAATTGACTAAGAACTCCCATTGCTTGGGCAATGTTTGGCCTTGTATAGACCATTGCATACATGAGACTGCCAACCGCACTAGCATAGGGTACACTGGTCATGTCCTCCATCTCAGTAAGAGATTTTGGACAGTCCTCAATAGATAGCTTCGTTCCCTGCATGACTAGAACCACTAGCTATTTGCAATCATTCATACAAAATCTCTCAAGAATAGTCCTGACATACTTACTCTAACTGAGCCAAAGCTTTCTATTCTTCATGTCCCTGGTTATCTCCATCCCCAGAATATACCTTGCTGCACCAAGATCCTTTATTTCAAACTTAGCAGACAATTGAGACTTAAGATCATAAATTATTAGCTTACTATTGCCTATGAACAACATATCATCAACATAGAGAGCAATAACAAGTACTTGATCACTTTTAGCTTTATAATAAACATAGTGATCAGATTTTGATCTCACAAATCCCAAAGACAATACAAAAGTATCAAATTTCTTGTACCACATTCTAGGTGACTGCTTTAACCATACAAAGAATTCCTTAATTTGCATACCAGTTTTTCTTTACCTTTCTCAACAAAGTGCTCAGGCTGGGACATATAGATTTCTTCTTCAAGATCACCATGAAGAAATGTTGTCTTCACATCCATCTGTTCAATCTCTAAGTCATATGCTGCTGCAAGTGACAAAAGAAATCTAATGGACGTCAGCTTAGCTACAGGAGAAAATATTTCCCCATAATCGATTCCCTCTACCGAGGAATAACCGCGACGTCTCGCCTTGCTTTCTGCACTGCCATCCAGACCAATTTTCTTCTTAAATACCCATTTGCAGCCAACAACCTTTCTTCCTTTAGGCAAGGGCACCAGACTCCAGGTTTCATTCTTATCTAATGATGCCATCTCTTCTTCCATGGCTTCCAACCAATAATCTAAATTAGACATTTTAAATGCCTCCTTTACAGTCCTAGGCTCATCAGTGCTAGAAATTAAAGCATAGGCACAAGTAGAATCAATCAAAGAGAACCCATACCTATCTGGTTGTTTTCTTTCACGGGTTGACCTCCTCACTTGCTAAGGCTGAGGTTCTTCTTCTTGAACTTTCAGAACTACTTGAGCTCTCCTTAGTTTCAGGTACATTTTGAATTTTGAATTCCTCTTTCTTTGGTGTAGGAGGAATTAATGCTACATCCTTATTGTTTTATGTCTTTATCTTTGATTGCAGATCCAAAGTGAAAGGTTTTAGCTCATGAAAGATTACACTTCTATTGTATACAACCTTCTCTGTATCGGATTCCAAAGCTTGTATCCTTTTATAGAAAGCACTATAGCCAATAAAAATACATTTGACAACCTTGTTCTCCGGTTTATATCTCTTCACATCTGGCACATGAGCATATGCCTCATAGCCAAAAATACGAACATGTCTAAGAGGGGCTTCTTACCAGGACCACACTTCAAAAGGTGTTTTCTCAACAAGAGAAAAATTTGGAGAATGATTAATTAAATAACATGCAATAGATCAGACCTCAACCCAAAATTTCTCCTCCAAGCCAATACTCTTGAGCATGCTTCGTGCTCTCTCATTCTGTCCTATTGAATCTCTTTGCAACTCTATTTTGCTATGGAGTATAAGGTGTAGTCTTGTGTCTTTTAATTCCATGGTATTTATAGTATCTTTCAAATTCATCAGAACAGAATTCACCACCATTATCAGTCCTTAAGCATTTTATTTTTCTACGGTCGATTTTCAACAAGGTTCTTAAATTCCTTAAATTATTTGAATACTTTTGATTTACTTTTCAAAAAATATACAAATGCTCTTCTTGAATAATCATCAATAAATGACACATAGTATCTTGATTTAGACAAAGAAGGAACATCTCTTGGACCAAACACATCTGAATGAATATAATCTAACAAACCGAAGATTTATGAGGGTGGAATAAAAATGAAACACGATGCTGCTTTCCATATATACAATGCTCACAGAATTCAAATTCGAGATTACAATCTTCAAGCCCCTCAACCAGGTTTTTATTCTTCAAGGTTTTTAAACCTTTTTCTCCTATGTGGCCTAACCTATGATGCCAAAGCATAGTCTTCTCTGCAGGAAGTTTTACTTCCATAGAGTTTACATAATTAGGGATATTTCCCTCTTTACCTCCATGAGCAGCTTTCAGTGACTTTCCAGAGACATTGTTACATTGAACAGCATGTGTATCCAGCTTGTACAGGGTACCAATTCGAGCACCTCTAGTCATCTTGCAGCCATTTCTAGAGAACGTAACTTGTACTCCAATATCATTCAGCATACTTATAGAAAGTAAGTTTTGAGCCAGACCTGGTATATGCATTACATTATTGATTCCCTTCACTCTGCCATCAGGGAATTGTATTCTGACTCTTCCACAGCCAACAATCTCTAAAGTTGAATCACTCGCCAAGTACACCTTTCCACCATTGTATTCTTCATACTTCATGAACCATTCTCTATGAGATGTCATGTGGAAAGATAATCCAGAATCAATTAGCCAGACATCATCTGATGCCTGAGTAGCCAAGGTTGCAATGAAGGCGTCACCATCACTATGAGAAGAACCATTATCGGAAGAGGCCTTCTTCTTCTTTTTCTTCTCTTTACAATCCTTTTGGACATGACCAGGTTGCCCACAGTTCCAGTACTTCACCTTGGAATTCTTGCCAGGAGACTTTGATCTCCCTTCTGATTTTGATTTGGACTTCTTGTCCTTCTTCTTTCCTTTCTCTTTCGGTCTTCCTCTGACAACAAGAGCTTCCTTCACCATCTCAGAAGATTTCCTTCTCATCTCTTCTGACAGCAAAGATGCAACATCTTCCATCTTGAAATTCGATGTTGTACTCCCAATAGCCATCACCAGATGATCCCATGATTCTGGCAAAGAACACAACAATAGCATACGTCGATCCTCTTCTTCAATCTTTACACCAACAGATGTCAATTGAGCAATCAGCATATTAAATGTGTTCAAATGATTAGCAACAAACCCTCCTTCCTGCATTCTCAACGAGTACAACTTCTTCCTCAGGAACAATTTATTCACCAAGGACTTCCCCTGATAAATAGACGCAAGTCTCTTCCACAAAGAAGAGGCAGTCTTCTCCTCATGCACATTCAGAAGCACTGAGTCTACCAAATAGAGCCTTATCAGCCCCTTAGACTTCCTATCTGCAAAGTCCCAATCTTCTTGCTTCATGCCTATAGGTTTCACTCCAGCCACAACAATCCAAACATCACGATCAACTAAAAGATCCTCCATCTTGAGTTTCCACAACTCAAAGTTACTGCCGTTGAACTTCTCTATTTCAAAATTTCCAGACGTGCTAGCTATCTCAACCTGTAATCAGAAATAAAAAACTCTACAAGACTCCCACTGAATAGAATTGACAAAAAAAACCCAATGTACCCACAAGGATAACACAACTAGCCAGGCTCTGATACCACTTGTAAGGAAAATCAGATGCAGAAACAATTCTCCTAACGTCAATACCTCAGGAAAGAATGCAGATATACTTTTAAATTTTGTAATTATATTCCAATTAAGATGCACTATGAAACAAATAATAGAAACAGAGTATTTGACAATCACACATAAACACCAAATATACGTGGGAAAACCCTTACAAGAGAAAAACCCACCACACCAAGAGAAATCACTTTGTATTACAGTAATGGAGATTACATACAAATGACAGACTTATCTTTCTGGTGTTTGTTTACAACAGCATTCACCATGAACAATCTTGTATAGGAATCTTTCAAGTTACAACCTTTACAAATTCAAATACATTTACTAATCATACAATAATCTGTCAAATCAACCTTCGAACCAACCAACCGATCACAATCTGCAATCACAGAGTATATCCCTGTTGTTCCATATTCATCGAGCTTCCTCACAGAACCATCACAACGAACTGTCTCCCAACGGTTCCAATTCGGCTCCTCCTATTGGTCCACGAGACTCCACATAGGACGGTCAAACTGTCATGAGAATTCACACTGTATTGGCATCTCAGTGAGACACTAACAGTGTCTCGCCGATGCCACATAACCTTCATATCAATGTCGCCAAGAGTCACTATTATCGCCAAGATGTCCTATGGAGATTTTAGTGTTATGCCAAAACACCAAGCAGTCGCCCAGACTTATCACTTTCGCCAGGAGATCATAGCGAGTCACCAAAGGTTATACTGAAGTCACAAGTCATATCGAGCTCCAAAGAATAGTCAGAAAGACTTACATCTTTTTCTGAGAGAACATACCGAACTCCAAGACTTACCCCGAAGGCTTCAACATAAAGCACTATCGGCGAGACATGTTACTTTCGCTAAGACATCTCACCGATCTCTAGGACTTACCCCGAAGTGTTCATCCATTGCTAAAAGTTATATCGAAGATCCCTTATCATCGGCGAGACTTACATTCTTTGCTGGGACTTCTTCTCGAGATCATTAGGGTTACCCCGATAGCCATCGGCTATCAGCAAGACATCCTTCAGTCACTAAGACGTTTCTCTGAAACTCTTTGTGTTACACCGATGAACAACATTTGAACCTCCATCGGTGAAACAATCCAATGTCGCTAGGACATCATAGCAAGAACCCTTTAGCTATCCTGAAGACTTCAAGTGTGAATCCCATCGGTGAGACTTTCCTATCAATGAGAGCTCATAGCGAACCACTAGGACTCTCCCCGACATATGATATCCGATTGAATGGCCTATCAGCTAAAGAACTCCACGCGACAAGAGATCACCAAGAACACAATATGTCACAGCGATAGAAACATTTGGTGAGACAGAAGCTAGGTCACAACGACCTATACAAAACATGATGTTACCAATCTGCTAGTCGGCCAGACATAATAAATGTCATACCGACTTTGCTCCAAAGGAGGTTTCAGCCTATATTGATTGAGGCATAATTCCAACAAACATTCTTTACAATCTCATCAATATGTATTCTAACCCAATACCACTTATCAAATCCTTATATAGAACATATCCACCTACACTCCCATTCAAGCATTTTAATTAATTCCTTGAATTAAATCTAAAACAAGAATCATACACACCACAAAAGTGAGATGAACGAAACAACCCTTGATCATCTTATTCAAAATTTAGCTATGCATGTACAATGGAGAGACATGAGTTCGAATTAATCATTTCAATTCAAATGCCAATACTGTCATAAAACATCAAATCCCCATGAATTCAAAACCTACTACAAAATTACTCAAAACCTAAATTGCATTTTCCCTAAAACCATCAAACTTTACAATTTTCTCTGCAACTTCACCTAGACTCGACCAAAAATATCTCACTTGCTAACCCGTACTTCTAGCCTTGAAATCCTTCTTATAGAAAAAGAAGGAACAAACAAGCATCTGGCCAGAAAACACATGTGTCACCAGCCAATTGGACCACCTTGTGATATTCCAAAAAATTGTTACAACAAAAATCTCCCTGGAGAATCTTCTTGTTCATCGTGCCAGCTAAGAATGGTTGATGCAAGAACAAAAAATTCAAGAATTTTGTCCCTAGACTATCACCAAAAATCAAAACTAGAATCTGTTGTAAGTGTTTACTCCTTTTCACTCTTTCTTAGTTAAATATACATTTACCCATTTTTGGTACTCTTCATCAGTTGGACAATCAAAATTGATTACCTCATTCACCTTGACACTATAAGGTGTGTACTTAACTACCACCTAATTCGCTTCTCTTTCAAAAGAATCCAAGAATGAGTTGATGCTAATGATTTTGTCCATACAACTCACCAATAAATCATAATCTGAGTCATCACAAATTAATCTAATTTGATCATTGATGACCTCTTTTGCTTGATCCTGCCACTGTTGGAGTGACCTGATATTTCCCTCCTCATCAATTATGTCAGGTAACAATGTGTCGTTCCAATCATCAAAGTTCACCAATTTTTTGATCTTCCTACTCAAGTCATCTAGTAAGGTCTGAAAACCTTGCAATGACTTAACTAACACCTGAGTAGGCCTTAATGATTGGGGCCTATTATTTATATCAAACCTTGAGGCTTTATACATTATGTCTAAATCATTGGCCCTAGGGATCCAATTTTCAATTAATGGTACTACTACCTCCTGATCCCTATCAATATTATTTATTGCATCTAATAATAAAGAATATAAAGAATACACAGATGACAATTGGTCATCAAATTTCTCATTTAAATTCCTCAATACAGCATTAGCAACCTCCCTTTGCGTTAAAATTACACCCTCCTCACTTACCTTCAAGGATGCCTGTAACTCTACAATTTTGTGCATTAGCTGCTTCTTTGTAGGATCAATAGAGCATTCTATTTCTTCATCAATTAGCTCTAAAGTAGGGCTGAGGGAAGGAGTTTGACTAGGATACCGTGGTGTAGAAACAATGGGGGAATCAGGAGGCACTGATCCTGATGTGGAAGACAATGTTCTGATCCCTGGAGCACTTGATGTCTCCCCAATTTTCTTGTACTTTAACCTATCCACCTCAGTCTGCAACTCAACATTCCCTTTTTGCATCTTGCTATATTCCCCAATTATGAAATTTTACTTCTTCGATAGGCTTTTCTTTTTAGCCTCCTCTCTTTCAGTAGTCTTTTGGGCCAATTTGGCCACATTTATAGTCAAATTAGTGGCCTTTGTGGTTGATATATCTAAAACTCTCTTTATTATCAACCCTCCTCTTAAATTTGGGTTAATATTAGTAACATTTGGCTTTCTCCCTTGAGGGGCCAAAGCCCAAATTTCCAAGTTCTTGTATTCTTCACTGAAGGCAGAATCTTGAAATGTTGCCTTGACCTCTTCCTCAAAATCTTGCAAAGGATGCTTGGACTTTAGAATAGCGTTAAAATCTACAACATCTGCAATGTCCCACTCAAGCAAAATCAAGATACCAGCTTGATTTACAAGTTCTCCCCTCCTCAGGAGTGATGCTCTTGAATTCATCCATTAATTCAGCTTTCACTTCATCGTCATTCTCCTGGTTTGACCTGTCAGGTCTCAATTCTCTTCTCCTCTTGCATTTATCCTGATATTCTTCCAATTTCATTCTCCATACTAGTTGCAAGAAGACTGGAGTTTTTACAAATGCATTATCATGTAGAAACTCCTTACATGATTCCATTCTTGCATCTTGCACAAATTTTCCTTTCATATCTAGATTGGAGAGAACCAATTTAGCCGACCTGGGAGGGGAAGGCATACCCATCTGCATGTCCTGGTCAGTGACAACAATTTCACCCACCAAATCCTCTTGTGATTGTTCAATGTTTTTCCTCTTAGGGCTTGGCTCTGATGGTGGTGGTGAGGGACTATTCTCAGGTGATGAATCCAAATATATAATATTAATTTCCCCAGGCATTTTGAGCTTTAGACCAGGTTTTATAGGAAATTTCATTATTTTTTTTCCTTTTCTGTCTTCTTCTTCCTCATCACTACTATCATTTCTTTTCCTCCTGTAAATAGGCCTTTATCTCTATAGTTTGGTAGGTCGACCTCATTTCAATTGGCCTGGCATCTTACTCCTGTATGCCCAGATCCAACTCCAAGTTTATCTTCTTGGTCATTAAGGTGCCCATTATTTCTTTGAAGTTGTCCATTAAAAAGTCATTTTTCTTATGATATGGACCTAACTTCATCAATGGATCATACTTTGGATCCATTTTGTGCACAATGGCCAATAGCTTGTCATAAGCTATCCATTTCTCCTTGTTCAACTCCTGCCTACTTAGGTCAAATTCATTTCTAATCAAGTCCTCAGGGAAGTTGAACTCATGTACAAACTTACCACCTTTTATCCTTTGTCTGAAAAGAGTGAAGAAGCCCTCAAGATCATGCTGCCACTTGGGACCACACCTCAAATGGTATTCTTCAAAAAAAATTCCAAAGTGTACCCAGCCTCCTTTCGAAAAGAGAAAAAATCTGACACCACGATATATTTCAGGAAAAATGTTCCTTTACCTTTCTCAGTAAGGTTGTCCTCATGGATACAACCAATCTGCCACATAAATTCTACAAATCCCACTCTTGGTGGTACATTGTATGGCAATATATGAAGGGTCCCTTGAAAACCACACACCCTCAAGACAGTGCTAACTAGGTATGGAATAATATCACCCCAGGTGTGGCAAACCTTCAACTCTGGCTTCCTCCCCTTTGGTATGAGGAAATCATGCAACTCCTCAGGAATCCTGGGTACATTTACCATCAACCTGGCTCTCAATCTGGAAGCAAAACAATTTTCAAAATGCACATAACTGGCGTTCCCCCTATTACATTATAAATTTGCAGTCCACACCTGCACTGGCAATCTTTCTCCATTAACCCACTGCCTTAACTCCATCTTCTCAGAGAAGAATTTAACATTCTTATACAAAAACATATAAATTAACATGGAATACCAGAAGAATGGAGTGCCTACATCATTTTTCTACAACTTCAATAGCCCTTCATGTATCTTTTTGTCCAACAAAGAAGCAAAATCATAAATCACTGAGAAATTAGGGTGTTGTATTTGCACCCTCATGAACATGTAAGCAATAGGCATCATTGTGTTGGGGTTAAAACCCAAAATCTAGCACAATGAGTAAAAGGTGGCCAAGAAATGATTTGCAAAGCAGTTCAGTCTAAAAGGTTCTTGGTCATTAGGGCTAATATAGAATTTTGAACCTCCTGCCCTAGCCAAATGAGGTGGGAGCAACTTAACTTTAAAAAGTGATTTCAACCTCCCATACTCCTATTTCATCTCCTCAAGATCAATAGGAACCAAGAACATACTAGTCTCACTCAGATCAAAAACCTGTCAAAATTCCTCTCTGTTAATGGTTAACAGAACCTTTCCATCATTATCTCTAATCACCTATGTGACAGGGTCATATTGTGCAGCCACTACCCTAAGCAAGTCTATATCAAGGAACACATTCGGTACCACCAACTTCCCCATATCATACATCCAACCATTCGAAAAGGGGTGGGGAAAATTCCTCTGTCTAAACCACAATTTGAACATCTCTAAACCTGTAAGAGGAACCCTATCATTGGCTATGTTGGAACAATTATATACTAATCCCTCCCCTAGGGTTTTTCCTCTCATCAATACCTACCCCTTCTTCCTATCATTCATTGAAAAGGGAAATTGATCCAGGAAATCATCATATAGGTTTCTATTTAAATAATCAATCTACCCAAAATGTTGCTTTGATGGTGCCATCTTTTGTAAACTAGGGCTTCCTTGCTATTTCAAACTTCAAACAAACTAGGGCTAAAAAAAAAAAATGAAATTACATAATAGAACCTTGCAATTTCCCATAATTAATTTAACCTACAGCCCTAAAACAATTATCAACAAGCCCTCTGACAAGCACACAACAAATTTCCCCCAAATTCAAATTCAAATTAACCAGGAGATACAAAAATGAACTCACAACTTTGTGTTTGTAGAAACCCAAATATTTGTTGTAACAACTTGTAACTTCGTCCTTGGCCTTGATACTGCTCCACAAAGATGTTTGAATGCTTTGTAACACAATAAAAGTAGGAGAATAGTCACTTTATTTTGATCAAATCATGCCAGTAGATGTCACGTTCGCCATTAAAGCTTACTCGCGTGTTGCGCGAATGACTCCAATCGCATTTGATGTAGATTCAAATACTAGCCGTTGATCCTTCACTTTGGTCAGATCATCGAATGAATGCATTCAAAAAAAACTGACACAATCTCCATCATGGCAATAAGGGCCCACCATACTATGCGTTGCTAAGGAAATTCACATGGTGCTCGCCTGTGATATCACAATCGATAAAGACCTCGCAACTTCTAATCATGTGATGGTGAGAAACCGTGGATCTCAACCATCAGTAATTCTATTCATTCAACATAGTCACCAACTTTGTCATTAGCCATTGAGCACCTTTCCTACTGAGATTATAACATCTTAGTTGATTTGAAACACGTGCATCTCATAAATGCTTTAGTAACCCGCTACATAATGCATTAAAACTAGATAAATGTATCAAAGTATTTCTATCATCTCTTCAGCTTCACCAGATGAGACACGTGGTGCTCACCTGTGATATCGTGATCAACCAAAACAGTGTGGTGGGGTCATCACATGATGGCAGGGAACAGCTGAGATCAAATGATAATTGATCTACGATCACACAAAATTGTCCCTTTGCAAAATATAAAAAAAATATTAAAATAACGAGGGGACATCACTAGGTTGATGATAAACAATGACATAAGTTGTTTTTTTTTTAAACGAGGGAGCACAGGACCATCCAAGACTTAGGAAAAAATAAAATCAGGTGAAGGAAATAAAACGATAAAACAAAAGGGGCCCATCCTAGACGAAGCGATGGGGCTTAAGTTTTTTTTAAAACCCTCCCAAAAAGTAACGGCCAAATAGATCCCACCCAAGGCATAAGATAAACACTAGGGTTTTACATGAAGACAAAGGTAAAACCCCAATCTTAGGCTTTTCCCAAACACCATAGATGACCAGAGACATAAGGCAGGATAAAAATGGAACACAAAGAGAAAAATTTTGAAGTTCCATCAGAAGCCTATCTCAAGAAGCCAAGTAGGAAAAAGAAATACCCAACTATAGTTCATGTGGTGGGCCAACTAGCTGACATCATGCTGGGAAAACTGACTATTCCCAAGTATAATGACCCAGGCAGCCCTGTGGTAGCAGTTGTCATAAATGGGATCCAAGTGAAGAATGCTCTGATTGATTTAGGAGCAACAATAAATGTAATGATTAAAGATATCCTGCAACAAATAAATATCGCAAGTATGAGGTCCACTCCTTCTATCTTGTAGCTTGCTGATGGCTCTACTGTTAAGCCTGATGGTGTAGTGGAGGATCTTGTGGTAGTTTTAGGCTCCTGGGAGTACCTAGTGGACTTTATGATTCTTTCTCCTAAAGCCACACTAGGCGTGTATCCCATTATTATTGGAAGGCCATGATTAGCAACTGTAGATGCATACATTGGATGTCAGTCAAGTGACATGACCATTTTAGATGGGAGGAGCAATAAAAATTTTGTTCTTTATCTGCCTGCTCAGCCATCTCATGATGAAGATAATCTCATATGGCCACATGTTGGTGAAGAGGCTGAGGAAGTTAACTCTGTGGCACAACTTATGATGCTAGGTAGAAGCTCTTTCATGTAGCTCCAAGATGAGGATGAAGTATTGGCTAACATCATTCAAAAACATTATGAAGTAGAGGAAGCATCATCTTCTCATTCTGTTACTTTAGTCAAGACACTTCTACTTGCCCTTCCTACAACCACTATTCTTGCAAACATTTTTCTCGCAGATGCTCTTCTTGCAGCCACTGTTCCTGCAGATATACTTCTTGCAACCACTCTTCTTGCAGCCACTCTTCTTGTAGATAGACATCCTAAAGTAACATGTATGTTCCATACATTGCTTCCATATGAACTAAAGGTACCAAGTGTTAATGAAGTATCCATGATAGAGTTAACTACACAAGTCCAAGTGTTAGAAGGAAAATATTTGAATGTTAATAGTAAATTGAATGAAGAACAACAATTGTTATTGGAGAACCTATTAAGGACCCATCAACATGTATTTGTATGGGATTATCATGATATGAAGGGATTGTATCCTAAACTTTGTTAACATAGAATTTACATTAGAGATGATTGCACCCTAGTAAGACAGCCACAAAGAAAAATTAACCCTACACTAAGAGAGATAGTGAAAGGAGAACTACAAAAATTACTAGATGTAGGAATTATCTACCCCATTTCAGATAGTCAGTGGGTGTCTCCATTAGTGATTGTGCCCAAGAAAGGAGGGAAATGGCAAGTTTTTGTTGATTATAGGGAACTTAATGCTGCCACCAAGAAGGATCACTTTCCTTTACCCTTCATTGATTAAGTTTTGGACACACTTGCAGGAAAACAATACTTCTCTTTTTTAGATGGGTTCAATAGCTACAACCAGATCCAAATTGCACCAGAAGACCAGGAGAAGAATACATTTACCTATCCATGGGGGACCTATTCCTATTCTATACTCCCATTTGGCTTATGCAACACACCTACAACTTTTCAAAGGGTAGTCATTAGCATCTTCTCAGATATTTCTCATGATTGCATGGAAATTTATATGGATGACTTCACCACTTATGGTGTTGATTTTAATCAAGCATTGAAAAATATTAGAAGGGTCCTACAGAGATGTGAAGACCAAAACTTGTCCTTAAATAGTGAAAAGTGCTTCATGATGATGCAAGAGGGTGTAGTTCTTGGACACTACATCTCCCACAAAGGAATTCAATTAGTAGATCCTACAAAGATTGAGGTAATCAAAAATCTGCCCACACCTACAAAACAAAAGGATATTAGGAATTTCTTGGGTCATGCAGGATATTATAGGCATTACATCAAGGATTTTAGCAAGGTAGAAACACCATTGTACACTCTTCTCACTAAAGATGCTGAATTTCAGTGGACTAAAGATTGTGACAAGGCATTTTTTGACTTGAAGGAAACCATGACTCATGCTCTTGTACTCAAAGGGACTAATTGGGATCTTCCTTTCCACATCCACACTGATGCATCAGATTATGACATAGGAGTGGTCTTAGAACAAAAAGGAGCTGTTGAAAATGCTATTTACTTTGTCAGCAAAAATTTACAAGGAGCTGAATTCAATTATACAATGATAGAAAAAGAGATGTTGGTAGTCATCTATGCACTGAACAAATTCAGACATTACATAACAGGCTACCCAATCTTTGTACACACTAATCATGCAACCATTAGATATCTAATGAATAAACCTTTGATCATAGGTAGATTTGGAAGATGTTTATTGTTGATGCAAGAGTTTGATATAACCTTTTTGGATAAGCCAGGGAAGGCCAATGTTGTTGTAGATTTTCTTTCAAGGCTAACTACATCAGAAGATAGTCAGCCCATAGATGACTCTTTTCTTGATGAGCATATATTCTCCCTCAGTGTACAAATACCTTGGCATGTTGACATAGCCAATTACTTGGTCATAGGTAGAGTTCCTTCTCACTTCTCTCCAAAACAGAAAAGGGCACTCATTGAAAAATATTCCCCTTTCTCTTGGATTGTTGGATGCTTGTTTTATACTGGATCTAACCATCTCATGAGGAGGTGTGTGAAATAAGATGAGACATATGAAATTTTGCATGCATGCCACAACAAACCATGTGGAGGACACTTTGCAACCAAGAGGACAACAATGAAGGTTTTGAACACGGGATATTACTGTCCAACACTCCACAAGGATGCATGAAGGTATACCAAAAAATGTGATAGATGTCAAAGAATGGGTAGAACAACCAGGTCTAATGAGATGCCACTATGCCCTCAGGTAGTAATCACTCCCTTTGACAAGTGGGGATTGAATTTTGTGGGACCAATTGACCCTCCATCAAATGGTAAGTCTTATATATTGGTATGCATTGATTATGTGACAAAATGGGTAGAAGTTAAGGCCATAAAGCATGCAAGAGATAACAAGGTTGCATAATTTCTTTACGAAGAGATTTTCACAAGATATGGAGTCCCAAGAGAAATAGTAATTGATCAAGGAGCTAAATTCACATCAACTCTTGTTGCAACACTGGTTAATGAGTACAACATAAGGCACATGAAATCTACTCTTTATCACTCATAGGCTAATGGCCAAGTTGAGGTGAACAATAGAGAAATTGAAGCCATTCTGACTAAAATAGTAGTTGTTCATAGAAAGGATTGGGAAAACATATTACCAGAAGCTGTTTGGGCCTATAGGACAACCTGGAAAATGACTACAAGCTTCACCCCATTTGAGTTGTTGTATGGAAAGACAACTATGATGCCAGTTGAATTTGAATATAAGACTCTGCGGACTACAGTAGATTTGGGGATGGATATTTCTGAGGCACAAAGAGAAAGAATCATACAGCTAAATTCTTTGGATAAAATAAGAAGAGAATCCCTACAACATACAGAAGTGGTGCAGAATTAGAGAATCAAGTGGCATGACAAATTTATCAAAGATAAGAAATTCAAACCAGGAGATTGATCCCTGCTCTATGACTCAAGATACTAAGACAATGCAAGAAAATTGCAAACAAGGTGGCTAGACCATGTGAAGTTGTTGAGGTCTTTCCTAATGAAGTCGTTCAGCTTACCACCATTAACCTTGTCAGGTTCAAATTACTTGTCAATGGTCATCACCTCAAATTATACCACAAGCCAGCTTCTAAAGAAGAGTTCTTACAACAATTCACCCAACATTCAACACCTAAGCTTCCCATAGCTAAAGATAGTGGATCTAGTGTCCCTCCTTCTGGCTAATTAAGGTACATACTCTCTCATAATAAAGACTTTCACTTATGTGGAAGTCCATTTCCTCACCCATCCGTCCATCCACGCATCCATCACCACCTTTCTCTCTCTTCCATCACTTCATTCCACCTCACCTCGCTCCACTTCATTTTCGTTAATTGCTCAAATTATTCCCACAGGGTGAGCAATACTTTCTCCATGATCTTTGCAGAAAATATTCCACACATTCAAGTATGTGTGCATTAATTGCTATCTTTAATCATCCTTTAAGTGCATTCATTTAATCATTGTACATTAGTATAGAAGTTCACATAAATGCCATCATTTCCTGTCAAATTACCATTCCCATCTTGCATGTGTGGACACATGTCTAAATTTAGGTTGGGGGGAGGGGAAAGAAAAACATGCAAATATTTTGTGAATTTATTTCCCATGTGTCAATTCATACTAGGCCACATCAGAAAATTTGAAATGAGTTGATTTGAAATCCAAATGAGAGGATGACTTGCATGTGTGAAGTGACAATAACTACATCCACCATTTCTTCCCATCATAATTCCCTTTTTATCACTCATTTTCTTGCCATTATTGCCCTGTCATAATCTTGAGTTGCAAGAAAAAAAGTGAAACAAAGAAAAGAAAATTTAGTTGATATTGGCATTGGAAATTTAGCAGGTACTGCAAGAAAGTGAGCTTGTTTTCAAACGGGAATTGTAAGAAAGAAGTTGTAGAGCATTTCTTTAATTGCAGACAATGGGAGGTGGGTTAACTCGAAATGAACCCACGGTGCATGAAATTTTATTGTAGGATTCACAATGCCTAGCTGAATTTAGAAACTATGGATGGGCAGATTACTTCTTAAAGCTGGATGGCTTTGATGAAAGCATTGCCCTTAAATTTTCCCATACATTTTTAGAAGGGAAAGCCACAGTAAAAGGGTTGGAAGTTATGGAAACAAAGGAGCAAATTGCAGAGGTCATAGGGTTACCGGCTGATGGAAAAAATTACCCTGCCTCCAAAGATGCTAGATCAACTAGGGCCGAGTTTACAGAGCCGAACAACCCCCCATTGAGCATAGATAAACATGGTGCAAAGAGAATGTCTCTACCCAAGCCATGGAAGCAGATATTTTTGTATGTTATCAAATACATCACCTGTGAGGGTCGTCAGTCAAATTTGCATTCTATACACTTCAAGCTTTTGAATCACATGAGGCACGGAAGGAGGATGAATGTGTCCAACGTGCTATACAATCTTCTCTCAATCATGGTAGCCGAGACCCAAAAAGGTAGGGATAATTCTATTTCCCACCATTGTCTAATTAAATTGCTAGTTGAAAAGTCTCTGCATGATGTATCTACAATAACCTGGGAAGAATTTATAAATGTTGATCAAATTAGATCTGAGCACTTGCAACCTCAGACTTTACCTCAATCCTGTAGGTCTAGCAGGAGAATAAGCACGGTTGAAGCCATTCCTAGTGCTTCAACCTTTGGTGTTGGCTCTAGTGTGAATCCTCCTGTAGTAGAAGAAACCATATAAATTAGTTCTTTTGAAATATAGCACTCAGAAAAATAAAGTTCTTCCTCTGATTCTGATGATGACATTCCACTTGAGATCCTGATGAAAAATAGGGCACATAAGAGAGAAGTAGAAATGAGAAAAGGAAAGGCCAAAACACAACCTGTAGAAAGAAAGGTGCCAAGTTCTAAAAAGAGAAAAGTTGACACTATTCATCCTACAACCAAAGGAAAGCATGAGAAACCTCCCAGAAAATCAAGACCAACTGGGCCTGTGATTGGTACGCCTCCATAGGAAAGCCCTAAACCTAGTGAGACCTCACATGGGGACCCTGAAGCTCCAATGGAGTAGGAGAATGTTGAAGAAGAAGAAGACATATTCAGGAGAGCAACAAATATAACACTGGTTTATCTTGCTAACATTGTAGAAGAATTAGAGGAAAATCAGGACTTCCTGCAGCATGAGCAAGAAGTCTTGTAGCAGGATGTCCTATAGTAATAGCCAAAACTAGAGAGGAAGTTCCTTCAGCCACAAAAAGAACAAGAACGAGAGTCCTTGCAGCAAGAGGCGAAAGAAGAAATAGTATCTCTGCATCTAGAGATAACTAGGAAGCCTGAGTCCATGCAGATAGTGCCATATGAGGAGCCGCCATTGAAAAAAAGAATGGTAGGAATTCATAATCCTCCTCATTTTATAGTACATGTAGCAATCTTGAAATTATGGAGAGAAATAAAAAGAAGAGAGGAAGAATGGAAAAAGGAAAAATAGAAATTGAAGGAGGAAATTCAAAAGAAGGATGAGGAGATAGATAATAAAAATGCAAAAATTTCCACCCTGAAGCAGAGAGTGGAGGATATGGCAGCTTTGGCATCATGGATTTTGGAATGTAGGACCCCTCCAAGGGTCTATACTCTGCTCCTGAAAGAGAAGTATCTCTCTTTTAAGCTGTCAAGGATTGCCTCAGGTTTGAATCCTTCTATTGACACCCCTATGGAATTTTTCAATGCTTATAGAATTGCCTCCCCTGAAATGAAGAATTTGATATGTGAATTTTATTTGCATAATTATGTTGTCACAAAAGACCATGATTGGAATCCATTGCTGCATGTTGGGGATGTTCAATTGAGTGCATTTATGTCTTGTGTACAAAATGAGATTAGTTGGGGACATCAACATGGAGCTTATAAGTAGTCATAGTCTGATATCCCTCTACTTGTTAGAGTTGAATAAAGTAACCCAAGGGATATTTACAAAGAATGGAACAAAACACTTCTCAAACATAGTTATGGCAATAGGATTATGCCTTGGATTGAGGTAGTTTATAGTGAGTATGAAGTAAAGATAGCAGCAAAGGAGGAAACCATGAGAATATATCCATCACAAAGATGGAATAGTCTATCTGATGAGTTGAAGCAGGTTGAGCCTCATTCTATCCACAATTATGTTGCAACACTAAAGAGGATTGATAGGTATATTTAGATTGGGAGAACTCAAGGGTGGTATTGGCTTCCCCTAACTTTCTAGCCACCCATACCAAACTTCAGATTCTACCAACTTGACATTGCTGCAAAAAGGCAGAGATGGAACAAATTTAACAGATTGGGAGGATTCTATTAGGATCCTGGTTCACGTACTACATCCACTGATGTTGGAAAACTATCAGTTGCAAACTTCAAAGCTTTGACCAAGTAGAAGAACAACCCTTCCCCTGTTGGAGGGCCAACAAAATGTTAGGTTGGGGGAGTGATGAGCCTAGTTTTTGGTCCAATTTTGGGTAGAATCTATAGTTTATTTGGTGGTAGATGTCATGGACTTCAATGTTAAATGTTGGTATTTTCATAATATTTCCCTCAAACTATTGACAATGGGCTTAATCCTATCTCTACAAGCTTTAATGACATTTGGCATAATATGTGGATCCTTAGAGTGGTTATAGATGTGCAGTTATTATACGTAATGACCTTGCCATGTAGATTTAATACGCCAAGTTGAGGAAGACACTGTCAGCTAGGCATGCACCATAATTTCCGACTAAGGAATTGCTCCAAGTCCAAGGCAACCAATGACAGAAGATTCTTCATACAACTGAACGTAACTACCTTGTAGTGGACTTTAATGATCGAGCATGCATGGGCATTACTATTGTGCTGGATTTGCATTTGGATCTGCATGTTTGACCAGATTCTATGCATGCATAACTGTCATCGCTCCACTTTCCTTGTTTTCCCTAAATGGTATCCTCCTAGTCATGGAGTTGACTGCCACGTTTAGCTGATTAGTATAAATAATGATTTGATGCTCCTTCTTCGGGAGGTTGCATGATTTGATATTGTACTCTCATTCTCTAGTTTTCAGTAATACAGATACATTACTCTCTTGTATGCATGATTCATAGTGAATAAAATAAAGTTCTGAGTTCGAGCATCTGAGTTTTCATTAGTTTTAGAGGATACTTATCCAGGGGGGCCCACTTGGTGAGTAATTTGTTTTCTTATTTTAACATTAGTTTAGTATTACTTACTATTTAGTACTTAGTTAGAAATCTGACATCGACTGTTCCTGCAGCCACTAGAATTTCATTCTGTGACTATTCCTGCAGCCAAAGAAGAAAAAGTAATGTCTTGTTTGTTGCTCAGATTTTCATTCTTGTTATGCATTTTTGCTTACCATAGTCATTTATTGATGTTCAACATTTGTTCCATTCCTTTTCAAGCAATTTACTTTTAGTATTGTGTGTTCCTTAGCTATGGAATAGAATGGCTACTTTGAGTTCCTAGTGCACATACTGTGTTGACCCATTTCAAGTTCACATCCCTAGGTTGACAAATTAAATGCACCTTCATGATGGTTGAAATGGATATTCAGGTTAGATTTCTAATCTCTAAATCATGTCTATAAAGACTTAGTTATTTAGATAATTGTAGGAGGCAAACAATATCCTTGAAGAATGATATCAATGGGTCACTATAACAAATGAAAAGAAACCCAAGAAAATGAGTGATGGAGATTGGGAGTAGATGGATAAAAAGGCATGTGGTACTATTAGATTATGTCTTTCTAATTTTGTTCTCCTGAATGTGTCAAAGGAAAAGACTACACATGCTTTGTGGAACCAGATAGGTGAGACCTATCAAGCAAAAAGTATCATAAATAAACTCCACTTGAAGCAAAAGTTGTTTTCTATTAAGATGAAGAAAGCTGAATCAATAGTCAAGCATTTAAATTATTTTAATTTGGTTTTGAGTCAACTAGCCTCTATTGATGTTAATGTTGAAAAATAAGATACATGCATTATTCTTCTTTGTTTGAATCATGGGATAATTTCATACTTGCTATCACTACTAACATTAAGGATCCAAAGATGGATGCTCTTGTAACAACTTTGTTTTCATAGGAAATGAGGAAAAAGGCTATGGATAGTTTAGGTGATGCTCTCAATGCTAGGGGAAGGCCTAAAGAAAGATGGTCTAAAGGAGATAAGAATGGGCATAAAGAAAAGTCTAAGGGAAGATCTAAAACTCCTAGGAAGAAGAATAGAGTGAAATGTTGGAATTATGGAAAAATAGGACATGTGAAGAAGGAATGTAGAAATCCAAAGAAACAAGTTGATTCCTCCATAGAGAAATCCTTAAACTTAGGTGATGAAGCTTTGGTTTCTTCTCTTCATATTATGACTAGTGAGTACTCGTTAATTGATTCAAGATGCTTGTTTCATATGACTCATCGTAAGGATTGGTTTTCCACATATGAAAAATATGATAGAGGTGAAGTCTACCTTGGTGATAACTCTTTGTATCCTATTGTCAGAAAGGGTAAGATTCATTTGTGTTTTAGTTATGGGATGACTAAAACCATCCCTTGTTTTTAACATATTCCTGGATTAGCTATAAATCTTATTTCAGTTTTGAAGTTGAATGATTCAAGATTGCATGTAACATTTGATAAGCATGGTTGCAAATTGGTAAGAGGAAATTTGGTGATAGCAAGAGGGACAAGGAAGGGGACTCTTTTTAGGCTTGAAACCACTATTGTTGTTAACTCTACCAATGTAACTAAAATAACTGAAAATACTTGTATGTTGTGGCATCATAGATTGGACCACATTAGTGAGACTAGTTTAAAAACCATTTTCAATAAAAAATTGTTAAATGATTTTTCCTATTTTGATGAGAGTTTTGATTAATGTGAACATTGTATGTTTGGTAAACAAAACATAGAATTTTTTCCTTTAGGCAGTACTAAATCTAAGAATAAATTAAAACTTATTCATTTAGATGTATTTGGTCTGATGGATTTATAATCAATTGGAAAATCTAGATATTTTTTCTCCTTCATTGATGATGTTACAAGATATGCCTCATTATATTTTATGAGGCACAAATCTGAAGTTTTCACTAAGTTTAAAAAATTTAAAGAATTAGTTGAAAAGAAATCAGATTGTAATATTAAGGTTTTGAGATCTAATAATGGAGGGGAATACTATTCTAAGGAATTTGATGAATTTTGTAAGCATGCAAGAATTTTTAGATAGAAAACTACTCCTTACACTCAATAGAATGGAGTGGTAGAAAGGATGAATTAGACAATTATGGAAAGAGCCAAAAGTATGCTAAGTAGTTCATAACTTGATAGATGATTTTGGGAAGAAGTTGTAAGTATTGCTTGTTACTTGTTGAATAGATCTCCTTGTAAGGCTCTTGAAATAACACCTTATGAAATGTGGATAGGTAAGAAACCTTATGTTTCACATTTAAGGGTATATGGTTGTGAGGCTTATGTTCATGTGCCTAAGGAAAAATGAACTAAGTTGGATCCAAAAGCTGAAAAGTGAATTTTCATTGGATATGGTGATAATGTAAAAGGTTAAAAGTTATGGAATCCTCTATCTAAGAAAAATATATTTTCTAGAGATGTGATTTTCAAGGAACTTAGTGTTATTTCAGATCTTGAAAAACCAAAGGAAAAAGATAAGGAAAAGAGAGTGCATTTTGAAATTAAGCAAGAAGATGCACCTCAGGAAGAACAAAGAGTTGGACTTGAGGATGAGGAGGAAGAAGATGAGGTTTCAAATAAATTTACTAATCAAACTGAAGAACATGAGGAAGAAAATTAGGAAGAGGTTTTGCAAGGTCAAGGATAGCAAGAGCCTCATACTGCTATTCTTAGAAGATCCCCAAGACAACATAATCCAATTGATAGGTATAGCCCACTATATTTTCATTGTATATTTTCTTTATTGAGTATTGACAATGAACCTAGATATTTTAGGGAGGCTCTCTCTTTGGAGGAAAGTGAGTCTTGGTTGTAGGCCATGTAGGAGGAGATGATGGATTTTGATAATTGTAACACCTGGGATCTTGTTAGTTTTCTCAAAGGAAGAAAGCCCATCAGATGTAAATGGGTATTTAAAAATAAATTTGGAGTAGATGGTCAATTAGAGTGGTACAATATCAAATTAGTGGCTAAGGGCTACACCTAGAGTGAGGGAGTTGATGTTGGTGAAATTTTCTCTCTTGTTGCTAAATTAACTTCTATTAGATTTTTATTATCTATTACTACTTCTTGTGATTTTGAGATAGAGAAAATGGATGTTAAAACTACTTTCTTGCATGAGGATCTTGAAGAGGAGATTTATATGTGACTTCCTGATGATTTTGTTGTGAAGGGAAAAGAAAAATTGGTTTGTAGGTTAAATAGATCTTTGTATGGTTCGAAATAGTCACCTTGGATGTGGTATTAGAAGTTTGATGCTTTTGCATGAAAGTTGGGCTTTCTTAGGAGCGAAGAGGATCATTGTGTGTAAATTAAGGTTATTGATGATCAGATCCTAATTATTGTCTTGTATTTTGATGATATGTTGTTTATTGGTAACAACAAGGTGATGATTGTTGAGCTCAAGAAACAACTTTCTGGCATGTTTTATATGAAGGACTTGGGGGCTGCAAAACACATTCTCGGGATGGAAATCGATAGGGATCAAGGTCATAGAAATTTTTTTTTAAGTCAGAGTAAGTATGTTGATACCATTTTGTAGAGGTTTAATATGCATAACTATAATCCAATTTGTATTCCAATGCTGGTTGGTACCAAGTTGAGCTTAGATATGTGTCCTAATTTGGATGACAATTTTGAGGATATGTCTAAGGTTCCTTATGCTAGTATTATTGGTAGTTTTATGTATACAATGGTTTGCACTAGACTAGATATAGCCCAAGCAGTGGGAGTTCTAAGTAGCTTTATATCTAACCCTGGTAAAGAGCATTGGAATTTTGTTAAGAGGGTATTTAAATATTTGTGAGGTAATTCTAATTATTGTTTGTTGTATCATTGTACTGATAATGTGGTCAAGTCATTGGACATACAAGGATTTGTTGATGCAAATTGGAAAGGTGACTTGGATAGTCGAAGATCCACCAGTGGGTATGTGTTTACTCTATTTGGAGGAGTAGTGAGTTGGATGAGTAAAAGGTAGGCTACAATTGCTTTATCCACCACAAAAGTAGAGTATATGGCTTCTACTCATGTCTCTAAGGAGGAAATTTGGTTACAAAGGTTGTGTACAGGTATTGGTTTTGATTGCAAAATTATTTAGATTAATTGTGATAGTCAAAATGCAACTCATTTAGCTAAGAATTTTATGTATCATGCACGAACTAAACATGTGGATATTTAGTATCATTTTGTTCATGAATTGATTTCTAATGGTCAAATTGAGCTGAAGAAGATTGACACACAAGAGAATGTTGCACAATAAAATTTACTTGGTGGAGGAAGGACATGGGCCTTTTTACTTGTGCTTAGTTGGTTTATGTTTATGTTTTCCTTTGAGTGCATTTATAATGTATGATGCCAAGTAGGAGAATGTTGGTGTAAAGGTGCCATAAACCATGTAAATATCATGTAATTTAATTGTTACCTATTTTTACCTTCCAGGTTAGAATAGTGCCTTAAAAGGGTCATTAAGTCAAATATTCTAGGTTTTACAAGTCCTCCATTTGGAAAATTTAAGAAAAAGGGGAAAAAGAGATATTAAAAGCCTTGTTTTCTTTTTCAGGTCTCCATTGAAATCATATTTTAAATAATAATGTCAAAGGCCAAGTATTCAGGTCAAAATGGTTTAATTTTATACCAAAATATTAGAAAAGGCATTTACATGCCTTTCACAAGCCTATTTTTATGAAATCCACGTGCAAATGGGCAAGGAGATAAAGTTGCAGCTTTGATTTTTGAGTTTGGGGGGAATTCCATGCAAATTTCCATGTTTTGCTGAAGGTTTCCTTAATTTTTTATAAAAGAAATAAGGAAGGCTCGAGTTGTTAAGGAAATTGCAGCTTTGCACAGGGAAAGACTTTCAAGTTTTGCAACTTTTCTTTTCATTTTCATGTGGTTTTTCTTTCATGAGAGAGATTCTCCTCTATCATGCATGGGTTAGGGTTTGTATAGGTTTCTTGAGAATGAATTTTCATATTCAAGTTGTCTTTAATCCTTTGTTTAATAAGTAAATGTAGCAGTAGCTAGGAGAAGTGTCCTTTTATTTGCAAGTCTCCATCAATATCACTGTGGTAGATTTGAAATGGCAGTCATAATGCAAATGAGATAGATGAACAAATGTTTGATAGAGAGACTGCATACTAAATTTCTGGAGATATAATATTTTAGCAGGCCATTCTTCATGAATTTAAATGCATATGGTTAATGTCATTCTTGATACCATGGTCTCTATGCAAGAAAGATTAGTAACATTTCTTGCATACTAGAGATAAAGGAGGTATGAGACAGAGGCAACATTCCAAGAGAAGACAATGATGATACCAGTTAAACCCTAGCATGGTGTAGATTTTTAGTTGTAGAGCTATAGTCATAGTTGGTCGATAATGTGAAATGGCAGTGCTTTGAGGGAAGTATCATTTTTATAGGACAAGGTGAACTAGACAAGAGTAACAAGATAACTATCACAGTTTTATTGATATTCACATCATTGTCACATGGTTTTTCAGGTAGTAGTAATGACTACATGCTCATCAAGGGAAATCCTTATTCTTCCTAGAAACAGTCACACATCTGCGATCTTTGCTAGGTTTTTTTTGGATCTTACTTACGGTATCCATGTATTCCAAGTTAAGGATTGACTTAATGAAATGAAAGATGAAGGTAAGTGAGCAACAACAATTTTTATCATGTCACCAATATGCTTTTAGGTTTGTAGTGACTTGAGAGAAGTTGCAGATTTTGTATCTCAGTGCACTCTCATAACCTCATAATAGGTAGTTTTGTTACTCAAAATATGTTAATCAATATGATGGCAATAGCATAGGTATAGAATTTTTTGGAAGCAACATTATAAGCCAGGTAGTAGATTATGTCAAGGTCTGATTCATTAATGGATAGTCATAACTATTTTGGATAAAATGGTTATAAGAGTGAATACCTTTAGATAGAGTTTGTCACTGTATTTTCAATTGCATGGGATTAATAGGAGTTGTTGTCCCAACACCATTGCCTTTGTTTATTTGAAGGAATCAACCCTTATTTGATGTTTGACTATCATAGCTTGAGGTCAGGGTTGTGAGCTTTTGGGGTCAAGGCAGTTTTCAACAAAGGCGCATTAGAGGTCTTTTGTCTCATTCACTTATTTGATGCAGTGATCATCATAATGCTTAGTGACAGTCATAGATCATCATGCTTGATGAAGACTTACAGTATCAGAGTTAGGAAGCCTTCAAATTTCTCAATTCACGGTGTCAATCATAAAGGTTGTCTTTATTGTTCACTGCCATTGTCAATAACAATTCTAATGAGGATAGTTATTTTTCCTGTGGGTTTTGAAGTTCAAATGGAATTATTATGACAAGAGAGGATCATGCAGCATGTTTGAAGATTAATTAAGGTAATGCAATGAGGGAACCCATTCAAAAGATAGTTCATTATTAGCATTCACTGTCCATTCATGAAAGATCTTGCATTCTTCAAATGTTAGTCATTTCATGAGCTAGCAATCAAGCCTTTCAAGAAAAAGGGGCAGTCTATTGGCTTGTGTGGGTTCTCAAAGCTCTAAATGGAATAATGAAAACCATTAATGAATGGTTTCATACCAAAAATTCATGAAGGAGCATGAAGAGATTATAACAAAAGCATTGATGACTATGACAATATTGTCAAAGCATGAAGAAAAGTACTAAGACAATCTCAATGTTCAAGGGATAGATCTATTATTATATGGACTCTTGAAAAGGTATAAAGGATAGATGCTATAAGAGATCATAGTGGAATACAGTCTTGAATGCAAGTGGGTAGATGTCTTATATAAATGTTCTGATCAATGCATGACTCAAGTTGCAAAGAGATAGATCATGATGACAATGCCTCTAAAAATTCATCCAAGATTAGAATAGATTATGGAAAGCCAAAACACTGAAAATATGAGAGTAGATAAGCTTGACAATGATGGATTTCCCTTTATTGGTTCAAAATTTTATAGTGGGGACATATTAGTTGGAAAGGTGAGTTCACAACCTTTTGATGCAAATTTCAGCCTCAAGTTGAAGCATACTGAATGAGAAAGGGTTGATCAAGTTTTAATGTCAAATAATAATGATGGAAAAAGGTTTGCAAGGGTAGGGTTATGAGAAGCAAGATCTCTAGCACTTGAAGATAAGTTTTTTAGCTTTCTTGGTTAAAAAGGAGTTATAGGGTTTATAGAAGAGCAAGAGAATATTCCTTTTACAATAGAAGGCATTGTTATTGATTTTTATTATAGATCCACATACATTTCCTTCAAGAAAAAAACTTGGAATTTTTTTTGAATGTGCCTTATCACAGATAATTGTGTCAAGTGTAATTGTCGGTGATGCAACACCTTTCAGTTCTATTACCATTGAACCATTATTGAACAACTTCACAGAGTGTAGAGTTTAGTGATAGTGATAGGTGTTAAAGAGCATTCCAAATGAAGGTTTGAATGCATGGGTTTTGGAGATAGGTACAGTCACAATGCCAAGTAAACATGATGTAAATCTATAATCATAGTCGGTTGATAGGGTGAGGTGACAATGCATAAAGACCTCAACTAATTGAAGGCAGTGAGTAACAAATAGTTCCTATTGATTGATTTCCTATCATGGTGAAATCAAAAATTTCCTACCTAAGTAGTCTATTGACAAAGAGAGGTATCATGGCATTGTCTCAAGGTAAAGAGTGTTTGTGCAGATTTGAGGTGGTTATTAGGGGCATGTTTTCTTGATTTGGGGTAGTTTTTAGAAGTTTGATGACTAAGAACTAATTTTCCTACCAGGACCAATCTTTCAAATTAGAAACACTAAGTAAATGGCATGATTTTTAGGAGTTTGACAGTGTTAAATGAAAAAGGAAGAGTTCAGATGCAAAATGGGAAACATTTCAATCATCCTCGGCTATAAATATGGGAATCCAGTTTTGAAAATCAGTTGTTTCCTTCAACCTAGAAGCCGATTTTAAGGATTTTGCAGCAGTTAGGGTCA
Source organism: Sequoia sempervirens (assembly GCA_007258455.2). Classification (NCBI taxonomy): domain Eukaryota; kingdom Viridiplantae; phylum Streptophyta; class Pinopsida; order Cupressales; family Cupressaceae; genus Sequoia; species Sequoia sempervirens. The sequence goes on along the minus strand of VDFB02000009.1, from coordinate 36,467,640 downwards.
ACAATCAGCTTCTATCAAGCTGAATTATTGGTTCTCATTCCCAAATCAATCTAGGATGAATTTAGAGGTTTTTTTTTTTATAAAGGAATCTCTATGCCTTTCTTTTCTTTAGTTCTTGCTTTCTTTTCATGCTTATAGTAGAAAATATTGTTCTTGTAACTGATTTATGAGATTCATTGTAAAAACCTTCCTTTTGGATTCAATAAAATGATGAGAGTAGTTCCTTCTCACTTTTCTTTTGTCTCATATTAGAGATGAATTAGTAGATGATTAGTTGTGATCTAAGTTTTAAGTCCTTTTTATCCCTTTTCAAGTAATTGTTTGATAAAGGATATGTTGTGTGTCCATTTCAGCTTATTATAGTTGTGAAACTTGTCTTTCCTTGATACAATAGGTTGAAACCAACACCTTCATATGAAAATTTTATGTGCTTCATCGTTTGATTTGAGTTGTGAACAATTTAGGACCTTATTGAGTCACATTGTGATATGGTTAAAGCAGTTAGATATAAATATTTTGGTGCATCACCTCCTAAGAGTTAGTTTTTAGTTTCAAGCAAATCCTTCTATCCCTTTTCCTTGTCAAGTTGGTAGTTTTAGGAGGTTCACCAAGGGAACCGACCCACTTTGGAGATCCATCCTCATTATAAGCAACCCATAGCTTGAGGATGTTCCATGTTACATAGGATGGTTGAGTGTATACCCAACTAGGGTGTAGTCCTAAGTGATAACAATTTTTGGCACACTCAGTGGGACAAATTGGACTATTTTGGTCCAATATTTGATTGTATATCACTGATATTTGGTGTGTGTGTCAATGACCTCTTCCTTTGGAGGTAATAAATCAACATACCTAGTGACTCTGAACTATAGCATTTTTACTGTTTTAGTATGACCAAGTGTTGGTTTGTTTCAAACAAGTATGATTTTGTTTATTTTTCCATCTTTTGAATGAACAAAAATGTCTATGTTTCATGGAAATATGTCATATCATCCATCATATCATGAAATTTTTGCTTATCCACCTCATTATCAACTATAGCAGGTCAATCATGCTTCTACTTTGAGTCCAAATCCCATGGATTTTCAACAAAAAAAACATGTTCAATATGATTACCACCCACCCACCCCTGCTCTAACCCCTATATTAGCCTACATATGCTCAAAATTAGTCACAATAGGAGATTTTTTTTGCCAACCAACATAATTATTCATATAGTCAGCCTTAAGAAGACTATTATAAACATCTTTTTTATCATATCCAAAATATTGACCATATGGAGCTTAGTGACATGAAAGGTGTGTTGTTATACATAAATAAGTTGTTGGCTAACATCAAAATGCATATGAAGTTTAATTTGCAACAACAGGAGTAGGATTATCAATCCTATCTTCATAAGCAGGAGTTGGAGACACAAAGGGTGCAGTTTGAAGAGAATCTTGAAAGGGAGATAGTTGCAAAAGAAGAGCAGATGAAGCTTTTTTTTGCTCAAACACAAAGACATGAGGTCCAAAAAGCTCATTTCATTCCAGATCATCCTATTCAAGAGGAGGTTCATAAGTATGAATTTCCTAAGTTTCAAACAAAGTGAGCCTCTTAACCCTCCTAAAGTCAAGATTCCAAGTTTTTGAGATCCTTTATCATTGCAAGAACCTATGTTGGCACAAAATTAACTTGTTATTCCTCAAGAGCAGCCCCTTGAAGAACACTTTTTCCTTCAATAAACTCAAGAAAATCCTCAAGTTTTCTTACTAGATGAATCTGATTGTCCTCTCACTATTCGCCTTTATAAAGATGGACCCATTATCTTTCAGGATAACTCACTCACCATGAAAGAACTTTGAAAGGTAAATTTAGTGCATACAACTATGGAGCAATATTGGTTAGAACAGAGAAATATTGAACAAGAAAGGACTTCCCAAGATGAATCTTTGAATGATTTGACTAATGAGTTTCCTTGTTTTGTTGAAGATGATGAAAATGTTGTAATGCTTATCTCATAAGGTCAACTAGAACAACAAGATGAAGAGGTAAAAGAGGCCGATCAAGAAGAGTTTTCTTCAGTTTGGTTTAATTAATTACCTTTTTTCATTGAAAATGATGAAGAAAGTGTGAATTTTCTCTCACCAACAATAGTTTCAGAGCAGCAAGATGTCAAAAAATGTGGTGATTTACTGATTGAGGACAATCAATGTGATAATGGAGCCTTGGATTAGGAAGAGGAATACAAAAATCAACCTTTTGTGGAGTCTAAAAATCTTGGTGAGAGCTATCATGAGGTAAAAAATAGTCCCATTTTATAAAAAACCCAAGAAGAATGTGATGGAAACTTGTTTTGGAATAATCTTAAGGTCTTTATTGCAAACTTAAATAATTTGAAGGAGATTGGTGTCGAACCTCAGGTTCTAGTTGATTTGCTTGATGAACTTCCTAGTTTCGTGGATGAAATTCAAAGGAGTATATCTTTATTAAAATCAATGCCAAGTTTTGAGCAGTAGAGTGATGAAAACTATTTGGATAATGTGTTGATTCATGAGTAGGTAAATGAGAGCAACCTTGATTTGAGTAACCAATAGGTTTAGACACATGCAAATATTGTGCAAGATGAACAAGACCAAAAGAAAGAAACTACTTTTCAAGGTATGAGTTGATAAGCCTAGTTTTTGGTCTAGTTTTGGGTAGAATCTATAGTCTATTTGCTCATAAATGTCATGGAATTTAATGCTTAAGTGTTGGTAATGGCATAATGTTTCCCTCAAACCATTGACATTTGATATTATCCTATCTTTGCAAGATTTAATGATATTTGGCATGATATGTGGGTTATCTATATTGATTTTGCATGTGATTAATGAATGTTTCTTATAGTGGTTATAGATGTGTAGTTATTATGCGTACTAACCTTGACATGCAAATTTAATACACCAAGTTGAGGAAGACACCGCCAGCTGGGCATGCACCATAACATCCAGCTGAGAAATCGCTCCAAGTCAAAGGCAACCGATAGCAAAGATTCTCCATGCAATTGAATGTAGGCACCTTGTTGTGGACCTTAATGATCGAGCATGAATGGGTGTTACTGCTATGTTGGATTTGTGCTTGACTTTCATGTTTGACCAAATTCTATGCATGTGTAATTGTCATCACTCCACTTTCTCCTATTTTCCCTAAATGGCGTCCTCCAAATCGTGGAGTTGAATACCTTGTTTAGCTGTAGTATAAATAATGATTTGATGCTCCTTCTTCAAAAGGTTTCACAATTCAACATTGTACTCTCATTCTCCATTTTTAGTATTATAGATACATTACTCTTTGTATGCACGATTTATAGTGATTAAAATAAAGTTTCGAGTTCAAGCGTCTGAGTTCTTGTTATTTTAGAGGATACTTATCCAAAGGGGCCCCACTTGGTGAGTAATCCATCTTCTTAGTTTAGCATTAGTTTAGTAATACTTGTTATTTAGTACTTAGTTATAAATTTGGCATTGACTGTTCCTACAACCGCTAGAATTCCATTCTATGACTGTTCCTACAGCCAAAGCATATAGAGTAGTCTCCTATCTGTCACTCAGATTTTCATTTATATTCAGCATTTCAGCTTAGCATAGCTGTTGGTTGATATTCAACATTTTCTTTATTTCCTTTTAAGCAATTTACTTTCAATATTGTGTTTCTTAGCTATAGAGTGCAATGACTGCTTGAGCCCCTAGTGCACATACTGTGCTAACCCATTTCAAGTTCACGTCCTTGGGTTGACAAGTTAAATGCACCTTCATGATGATTGAGTAGCTATGCAGGATAGATGTCCAGTCTTTTAATCATGGCTATAAAGGCTTAGTTATGAGATCATTATAGGAGGCCAACATGAGTTATGATATCTTTTTGAGTTCTCAAGAAATTAGTAATGAAGATACCTTAGAGCATGTTATGAATCATGAAACTAATGATGATTTTCATGAATATTTATGCTCAAACATAATAGAGGAGTTTTTTTCAAAGCTTGATGACATGTTTTCAAGTGATTTCAATTAGAAAGATGAGGTTGAAATAGCAAACAACCAGCAAGAGGTGAGCAATAAGAGTTCAAGTTTCATCCTTTCTAGAGGGTGTCCCATTAGAGATTCAGCCAACAAGGATGCTAGTAAGATACAACAAACTATCAGTGCACCCAAGGATGAGGTTGCAATGGAAGAACAATAGATCCAACTTACCCATTCACGCCAAATTAGCGGTATGTTTGGTCAGATTCAAGAGGTGAGTGAATTTGGTTATGTTTTTCAGGAAGCATTGCAATAGTTTGTGGGTTTTCTTCTTGTTTCTCACCTCTTATCAGTAGTTCATGACCATGTAAAACATTCCTTGTTGGTTAGAAAATGGATTTATTTTACAGAAATAGTTAATGGGTTCGTTTGAGCACCATCACTACTAGTTATGGTAGGTTAGAGTAGGTTTTTCTTTCAATAAGGTGTTGATACAACCATTTTTTAGTTTTTTGCATTCCTCCAAGTGCTTTACACAAGTTTTAGCTTATTTTTTTCCTTTCCCTAAGTGTTGGTACACATGCCGATTGTTTTGTCAAGGAGTTTTGTTCATTGTTCAGCTGGGTTACAAGTTTGTCCTAGAGTTGTTTTAGTGCTAGTTTGACTCTTGTGCCCAATGGATATCAATAAGCTACTGGTCCTTGTTTCAACAAGAAAAAATCCCTTAAATTTTCCAAAATTTTACCTATTTTTACCTTCCAGGTTAAAATAGTGCCTTAAAAGGTTCATTAAGTCAAATATTCTAGGTTTTACAAGGCCTCCTTTTGGAAAATTTATCAAAAAGGGGAAAAAGAGATATTAAAAGCCTTGTTTTTGTTGTCAACTAGGATTGCACCCTTAGCTAAGCTATACTTTCCTATCTTGCTAAAACATGGAAATGCTCTTAGATTGTGGGTAATCTATAAATGAGAGAAAATCTCCAGAGTGGGATGGTTCCCCTAGAAAATCACCTAACCTAGAATACTTTCAGAGGAAAGGGTTAAGAGGAAAACTGAAGTTGAAATCCTAATACCTAAAGATGACTCACCAAAAATTCAAATATTTTAATCTTTTACTATCAACAATCTCTCAAAAATTTAATTCTCACAATCCTACCCTTAAAACATACAATCTAACAGTGTTTCACATGAAGGTTCACTAAATAGAACACATAATACAACTTGAATTATATGATACTCTTGTATGCAAACTCACAATAACAAAGGATTCTATAATTTGAATCATAGTTAACATCAAATTGGTACTATAAATTTGAAAGAAGAAAATGGGAAGGAAAATCCTGGTGTTTTATTGAAAATGAAGGAGTGTCAAGCTCAAAATCCAAGTACAAGAAATGTTTACAAGACTCTCTAAATGATTAGGAGAGCAAGAAATGATAATCTAAACTGGGAAAATAAAAAAAATTCTCCAAACTTATATCTTCCAAGTGTCTCCAATAGTGAAAATAGCGAAAATCAACTCAACTGCATCTCAGAATTAGCATTTCTGATCCATTTTTGAGCTCCTCAGAAAATCCTAAAAAATAGTGTCCTAAACTGGTCCAAACTGCATGAGAAAAGTGGAAACTTTCTATCTCCAAGAGATTGATCCAAAAAATCCACAAAATAAGGCCCAAACTGCTCAAAATTGAAATTAGAAAGTTCAGTTTGCTTGCCCCTTTCCAAATTCACCCAAAAATAGAAGGTTTCAATGAGGACTCAAGTACTCTAACTGCATTTGAAACAATAACAAACATTAAGGTAATTTATAGAAACATTACCTTAATTATGTTTTACATCATTTGTAGTTTCATAATTTCAACATAGAAAACTCCTATTATTCTGATTTTTTGCAATTTGGTTAGAAATTGATACTTGCAAAAACCAAAATAATGTGTTATGGCTCCTAATTCACTTGATTTTTATATAAAAAATCATGAAAATGTGACCAAGGGATAATTGATAAAACTAATAAAATTACTAAGTCATATGATTTTTCTCATAAAATCATATGAGTAGGGCATGAGGTTATTTGATTTTCTTTAAAAATCAAGAAAAATAGCCTAAGGCATGGTTTGACCTAGGCATAATATTTGCAACAAGGCATTAATAGAGGCACTTGATTTTTAATTAAATGTGACAAAAATCCCACATTTGAATTAGGGAATTGGGAAACCCTAGCACAAAACCGAAATCTATCCCTAATTTTTCTCATCATTTGCATCAGCCAAGTTTGGAAGGAATGGGTTCTACTCAAGTCGCCATGGAAACTAGGGTTTGAGCCCATTTTTTGCATTTTCATGTTGATTCATCCCTACCTCCAATGTCAAATCCTTTTTACAATTTGATGGTAAGTTGTTCTTTTATCACTCTAGGGCATTTTGACTCCATTTTTTGCAAGATTTTGGGGCCTCTAGGCCATGACTTTTGTAGCTTTCTAACTCATTTTTTTGTGCTTCGTTTCTATGTTGATATTTTCTTTGTTTTGGGCCGCCATGGATGCCTCCATCTTGGGCATTTGCAAGACATACCCATAGGCTTTGATGAGTTTCTCTTCACACAAGAACATGCGTAAGTTTTTATGCTTTCAATCTTATGCATTTCCCTCTTAAATAAGCTTGATTCAAGCATTATTTGAACAAAATAATGGATTTTTCCCTTTGCTATTGGAGGAATGAATGAAATTTTGGGTACTTTCCTTTATACGGGTTGTGGCTATACCTTGTGCATTTCTTTATTTCTACAAAAATGGTTTGATTTTGGGCTCAACACATGATAGGAAAATCAATGAAACTTGTAAAGAGAACGAATCTTTTCACTTTTCATTACTATTTTTTGGGTTTGAAACCCCTTAATGGATGTGACCATTCACCATGTTGCTTACATTTTATAAGGATATCTTTGAATTCTTAGGCTTGAAACCTTCCATTTCTTCTACATTTTTATTTTCTAGTATAAACCCCAAATGGGTTTTGTGTTTTGTGAAGGAAACAACTCCTCCCAGGCCATGTCCATGAGGAAAAGAACTGGGTTTTGAAAACATTCGATGCATCTTAGATTTCTTCTCCACTTTAGAATATGCAAAAGACAACATAATTCTTCCATTTTTTTTGAATGAAATCCAAAGAGAGGCTTCTCGAAACAAGGTTGAGGTTTAGACTTTTTTGGGTTTCACATTTTTCAAATGGAATACATTATTGTTCATTTTCATTTTGAAAACTTGGCTTTGTCATAGAATTTTCTCATTATTATGGAAAAACCAAAATGGTTTCGCTTTCTCCATGCATGCAATTGTAGCTTGTTTTAATATGAATCTGCCCTTTGAGATACAAATTGGGCATTTCTCCATTTTTGAATATGCAAGAAGGAAACATTGTTCTTCACTTTTTGTAATGTATGCAATTGTAGCTTCACCTTGTTTGTTCTCAAAATGCAAACTTTCACTTCATATCATGTATGTTTTGACAACCCAGATCACTATTCTTCGAAACACTTTTAATGAAGAAAACTGATTCTTTGCATCATTTGTTTTCAAAAAAACATTATAGCTCCATTATAGCATTAGTATTCTTTGTTTCCAAAATGCAGTGCTAATGATGATTCCTTCATTTTATGTTCATTCATTACCTACGATGCTTGAATTAGGACAACATGATGCATCTATAGATCATGACACTTCCATTGTTGTTTGTTGCCATCCATTTTCAGGCACTTTGAAGCTTTGATACTATAGGTTGAAATTATTTTTCATTCAGAAAATGTACTCAAAATTTCACTCTTTACCACTATTTCATTCATCTTGTGAGCATAAAACAATGTAATGAGATTTTCCTCCATGACTGTGGCATCATAATGCTAAAACAAAACTTGAGTTTTGTGTTCCATTTTACTTCCATAGTGTTGTTCCATGTGTAAACTTTGTCTCCTTCAAAATGCATTGCACCAATAGTCAATAATGACCTTTTTCATTTCATACTATGACTTCTATAGTTCATTTGCAGCTATTTTTGTACTTCCATTGCTTGACAAAACCAAAGTCTCTTTGCACTCTTCATGCATTTTTATCTCTCTTGGCTAGCTATAGTTGCAATGAATCTTAATTTTTAGTGCATAGAAGATTTTGAAATAAGTAACACTTTGATGATGATTCCTTGAAGCTTCTCCCATTGCTTCAATTACTACTTTTGATTCGTAGACTTGCATTGTGTATGCCTGTTCACTATCACAATTAATGGCAAAGAATTGCTTGTTTCCCTATCAATGTGAACAACATGTTTATGAAACATGGCATCAATATAATGTTGCAACAACACTTGTACATAACATATTTGTATGCAAACAAAAATATCAAATGAAAGATAGTGTAATCAATTTATGTTCTACATATTTTTGAGTATTCAAGAAATATTCTTTGCTCATCTGTGATCTTCACTTTCACTTGCATTTCTGAATCTGATTGTCATGCATGGGCCATGAATCAACCTCTCTTGTATTGATCTGTGAACTTATCCTTCAGTAGGATGTTTCATTTTCAACACTGTGAATGTATTTCTTTTCTCAAAAGCCCTCTTGCAGTCAAGGGGCAGCATGTTGGGCTCAACCCTTGTGGGAGCCCATTTTTACACCACATGCTTTATGACTTCAAAATAGATCAGCAGCATGATTTCTCCTATACCTGCATAGTGAACAAACATGTTAGTTAAGAAAAAAAAACAATGAGGTTCAATGCTCCTAATGATATGTCAATTTATTGGGCTCTCTTGCATTCTTCTGATATTTGTTCAACTGATTCAATGCACCACAAGCAATTAACTATATTTTTGTTGATAGATCATATAGGAGGATTCATAACCGGAGCTCTAACAAAGCTTTCTCAATCATCTATACGTTCAATTGAAGAATAGGAGAAAGGAGACATAAGCAACAACAAAAGCCAACTTGAAGACACCTCAAGAAATGATGGCTATGTTTCTTCTTATGTGTTTCTTTCTTTCCTTTATCTTCAGTTGCATAGTACATTCCTTGTGTTGTGTTGACTAAGCTATTCCCATGGCTTGTGTGGGACACTTGATCTCTCTTTTCCTTCCATTGAATATGAAAATGCCATTTTATGCATACTTTCTCAATTCTATATATCTCTTTTGCAAAAATGTGTGAAACATTATGGAATGGATAAATCAATACAAAATGAAAGAACTATTTGTTGTATCTCATGCAATCTCTTCTATGCTATAAACATTGAATGGAAAACTAAATGCTATCTTTAACTGAAAAAAAAATTGCACATTTTAACTAAACAATTATTTTAAACTCCAATACATGCAATGGTTTGAGTAAATGTAGAAATGAATTGAAATTTTTTCACCTTAAAATGAACTTAATTTAATCAACTCTGCCAATTTGAGCTGTGGTGAAAAATTGGTAACAGTTTTATTTTCCAGGTCTCCATTGAAAGAATATTTTAAATAATAATGTCAAAGGTCAACTATTTAGGTCAACAGGGTTTAATTTTATACCAAAACATTAGGAAAGGCATTTAATGCCTTTTGCAAGCTTGTTTTTGTGTAATCCATGTGCAAATGGGCAAGGAGATAAAGTTGCAGCTTTGATTTTTGAGATTGGAGGGAGATTCCACGTGAATTTCCATGTGTGGTAGAAGGTTTCCTTGATTTTTGATAAAAGAAAGGAGGAATGCTTGAGTTGTGCAGGAAATTGCAGCTTTGCATAGGCAAAGACTTTCAGGTTTTGCAACATTTCTTTTCCTTTTCACATGGATTTGCTTTCATGAGCGAGATTCTCCTCCATCATGCATGGGTTAGGGTTTGTACAGGTTTCTTGAGAATGCATTTTCATATTCAATATTTTTTTAATCCTTTGTTTAATAATTAAATGTAGCAGCAACTTGGAGAAGTGTCCTTTTATTTACAAGTCTCCATCGATATCACTATGGAAGATTTGAAATGGAAGTCATAATGCAAATGAGATAGATGACCAAATCTTTGATAGAGAGGCTACATACTAAATTTCTAGAGATATAATATTTCAGCAGGGCATTCTCCATGACTTTAAATGCATATGGTTAATGGCAGTCCTGATACTGTGGTCTCTATGCAAGAAGGATTAGTAACATTGCTTGGATACTAGAGATAAATGAGGTATGAGATGGAGGCAACATTCCAAGAGAAGGTAGCAATGATACCAGTCAAACCCTAGCATGATGTAGACTTTTAGTTGCAGAGCTATAGTCATAGTTGGTTGATAATGTGAAATGAAGGTTCTTTGAGGGAAGTAGCATTATTATAGGACAAGGTTTTGTGATTGAAAATATCAGTATTAGTTGAATTATGCTTGATCCATGAAGAATCGAAACATAACTGAGCCACTAATACTCAAATCTCAACAAGATCATTCAAATGAAATTGAAACTAAACATTTATTAAAACTTGACATACTAAATTATGAAAGCTTTTAAAACATCCACTCTAATCCATCTGAAACTTATCTCATTGTGGAATTGGTGTCATGTTGATGTGAAAAGATGACCCTTTCCCAATCCCATAATTAGTGAGCCTGTTTTAGTCAATTCTATGGAAGAGAATCAATGAAACCATTGTGATTGATGTGTGGAAAACTAGTTTATGCTAAAATGAACCTGATGCAAGCTAAGTTACCATGATTTTATGCTACAAATGATCTAATTATTCTATTGCTAAGCTAATCTAAGCTAAAGCTATGCTAAAAGATGAAAAACCCTAATTTATAAACAAGCTAAGATGGATGCATGGAAGCCATTAATGGATTCTTTAATCTATTATGCAATGAAAATGAACTAAAATAAGCTAAAAAGTGATTAAATTGAGAGTATGGATACAATTTAATTCAACAACATAAGTTTGCAATTAAAAGATGGATCCATTTGTCTCCAAATAGTGATCTATTTATAGGAGATAAAATGAGAAATGAAGGGTCAAAAATCTTAATCAACGATTCAAGATGAAGGGGATGAGAGGAATGGATCATGGATTCTCATCAATGGATGAGAATGCATGATGGGTTTTTAATCAAGGGCTCACACTTGCCTCAAACAAACACACGTTTGACCTGATCACACAGGTCAAAGTAACTTGCTCAAAAGGTTGAAGGTTAACTTGCATTTGAAGCTAAGTGAGTTGATTGGAAGAGAGAGAATATTCCTTTAGATGAGGAAAAAGGTAATTTACAAATTAAAACAAATTTTTAATTGTGTAAATAGGGGATAAATAATATTCCATGGGAATATTCCCTTTGCTTAGAGGAAAATTAGTTTAATTGCTAATTAAACAAGATTTAATTTATGCAATTAGGGGATTAGAAGAATTAAAGTGATATTTATTAAAGTAGATGATTTAATAAATAGGGGAGAGATGAAATGATATTTAATTAAATAACTTAGGGTTAGTTAATTAAATAAGATGACTTAGGGAATTAAATTAAACATTTTGATTTATTTAATTTAATTAGATGAAATGTTAGTACGAAAAGAGATGAATTAACCCGATTAAATTAATTAGGCCAATAGATGAAAATGATGCAATTAATTAATTAGCTAGGCTAATTAAATAAATTAAGTGAAAAGAGGATGGGTTAAAGAGGAAATGATGTTAGTAAATCTGATTTAAATGTATGATATCGATTAGGACATTTTTCTGTGTCTACAGGTTCTAGACAAGAGTAACAAGACAACTCTTGAAGTTTTATTGATATTCACATCATTGTCACATGGTTTTTCAGGCAACAATAATGACTACATGCTCACCAAGGGAAATCCTTATTCTTCCTAGAAATAGTCACACATTTGTGATCTCTACCAGGGTTTTTTCTAGGATCTTACTTATGGTATCCAATATGCACCAATATGCTTTGAGGTATGTAGTGACTTGAGAGAAGTTGTAGATTCTGCATCTTAGTGCACTCTCATAACCTCATAATAGGTAGTTTTGTTACTCAAAATATGTTAATCAATATGATGGAAATAGCATAAGTATAGCATTTTTTGGAAGAAACATTCTAAGCAATGCAATAGATTATTTCAAGGTCTTATTCATTAATGGATAGTCATCATTGTTTTGCATAAAATGGTTATAATTGTGAATACCTTTAGATAGAGTTTGTCACTATATTTTTAGTTTCCATGGCATTAATAGGAGTTGTTGTACCAACCCCATTGCCTCTATTTATTAGAAGGTAGTAGCCTTGCTTTGATGTTTAACTATCATAGCTTGAGATCGGGGTTGTGAGCTTTTGGGGTCAAGGTAGTTTTCAACAAAGGCACATTAGAGGTCTTTTGTCTCATTCACTTGTCTAATGTAGTAATCATCATAATGCTTAGTGAAAATCATAGATCATCATGCTTGATGCAAACTTACAGTATCAGAGTTAGGCAGCCTTCAAATTTCTCAAGTCATGGTGTCGGTCATAAAGGTTGTCTTTATTGTTCACTGCCATTGTCTAGAACAATTCCAATGAGGATAGTTACTTTCTTGTGGGTTTTGAAGTTCAAATGGAAGTCTTATGGAAAGAGAGGATCATGTAGAATGTTTGAAGATCAAGTAAGGTAATGCAATGAGGGAGTCTTGTTCAAAAGGCAGATCATTACTAGCATTCACTATCTATTCATGAGAGATCTTGAATTCTTCAAATGTCAATCATTTCATGAGCTAGCAATCAAGCCTTTCAAGAAAAAGGGGCAATCTATTAGCTTGTGTGGGTTTTCAAAGTTCTAAATGGCATAATGAAAACCATTAATGAATGGTTGCATACCAATAATTCATGAAGGAGCTTGAAGAGATGATAACAAAAGCATTGATGACTATGCAATACTGTCAAAGCATGAAGAAAACTATTGAGACAGTCTCAATGTTTAAGGGAAAAATTATTATTATATGGACTCTTGAAAAGGTATAAAGGATAGACGCTATAAGAGATCAAAGTGGAATACAAACTTGAATGCAAGTGGGAAGATGTATTATATAAATTCCTTGATAAATGCATGAATCAAGTTGCAAAGAGATAGATCATGATGACAGTGCCTCTAAAAATTCATCCAAGATTAGAATAGATTTTGGAAAGCCAAAACATTGAAAACCTGAGAGTAGATAAGCTTGATAATGTTGGATTACCTTTTATTGGTTCAAACTTTTGTAGTGGGGACATATTAGTTGGAAAGGCGAGTTCACAACCTTTTGATATAAACTTTAGCCTCAAGTTGAAGCGTACTGAATGAGGAAGGCTTGATCAAGTTTTAATGTCAAATAATGTTAATGAAAGAAGGTTTGCAAGGGTAGGGTTAAGAGAAGAAAGATCTCCAACACTTAAAGATAAGTTTTTGAGCTTTCCTGGTCAAAAAGGAGTTATAGGTTTATAGAAGAGCAAGAAAATATTCGTTTTACAATAGAAGGCATTGTTACTAATTTTTATCATAGGTCCATATACATTTCCTTCAAGAAAAGCACTTGGACAACTTTTTGAATATGATTTATCAAATATAATTGTGTGAAGTGGCATTGTTGGTGATGCCACACCTTCAGTCCTATCACCATTGAATCCATTACTAAATAGTTTCACAAAGTGTAGAATTTAGTGACAATGATAGGTTTCAAAGAGCATTCTAAATGAAGGTTTGAATGCATGGGTTTTGGGGATGGATATAATCATAGTGCCAAGTAAACATGATGTAGATCTATAGTCATAGTTGGCTGACAAGGTGAGGTGACAATGCATAAATACCTCAGCTAATTGAAGGTAGTGAGTAACAAACAGTTGCTACTGATTGATTTCCTATCATAGTGAAATCACAACTTTGTTACTTGAGCAATATATTGACAAAGAGAGATATCATGGAATTGTCTTATGGTCAAGAGTGTTTGTGTAGAGTTGAGGAGGTTATCAAGGGTACATGTTTTCTTGATTTGGGGTAGTTTTCAGAAGTTTGATGACTAAGAATTGATTTTCCTACCAGGACCAATCTTTCAAATTAGAAACACTAAACAAATGGCCTGATTTGTAGGAGTTTGGTAGTGTTAAATGACAAAGTTATATTTCAAATGGAAAATGGGAAACATCTTCAACTACAAAGAAGGGCATCCAATTTTGCAAATCAGTTGTTTCCTTCAACCTGGAAGCTGATTTCAAGGAGTTTGCAACAGTTAGGGTCAACAATCAACTTCTATCAAGTTGAATGATTGGTTTTCATTCCCAAATCAAACAAGGATGGATTTAGAGGTTTATTTCTTTACAAATGCATCTCTAGGAATTTCTTTTATTTAGTTATTTTTTTCTTCTCATTCTTACAAGAGAAAAGTTTGTTCTTGTAACTCATTTATGAGATTCATTGTAAGAACCTTCCTTTTGATTCAATAAAATGATGATAGCAGTTCCTTCTCACTTTTCTTTTGCCTCATATTGCAGATGAATTGGTAGATGATTAGTTGTGATTTGAGTTTTCATCCTTATTTTTGTCCCTTTTCAAGCAATGTTTTGAAAAATGATGCATGTTTAAGTACATGTCATATGTTGTGTGTCCATTTCAACATATTGTAGTTGTGAAACTTGTCTTTCCTTCATGCAATAGGCTGAAACTAACACATTCATATGAAACATTAATGTGCTTCATGGTTTAATTTGAATTTTGAACAAGTTAGGACCTTATTGAGTCACATTGTGATATGGTTAAAGTAGTTATATATAAATATTTTGGTGCATCACCTCCTAGGAACTAGTTTGCAGTTTCAAGCAAATCCTTCTATCCCTTTTCCTTTTCAAGTTGGTAGTTTTAGGAGGCTCACCAAGGGAACCAACCCACTCTAGACATTCATCCTCATTATAAGCAACCCACAACTTGAGGATGTTTCCATGTTACACAAGATGGTTGAGTGTATACTCAACTAGGGTGAAATTCTAAGTGATAACATTAATTACTCCTAATATTTTTTGTAATTCAGTCATAAGGGATGGAAGGTTTCACTGACAATGGTAATTATTTTTTTGCTGGCCCCGATAATTACCATTTTATCAGCAAGGAGTTACTATGTTATTTTTACTCGATTGTTGTCACAGTAATGGTAAAATAGTCCAACAAGAGATTCTAGGCATCCACCTCAGGAATATTGCATTATGACATGTTATGACACCTGTCATAAGTTGTAAGAGCATTTATGATAGCTATGATACCTGCCATAATATTCTATGACGACTATGACAATATCTATGATGGTGTAGTTTAGAAAAATGTATCCCTTTACATTTTCACACTTTTTTGGGCCCTCACTACTAAAATTGGGCTTCTTTATGCCTTATTTGGTCCTATTTTGCATCCACAAGCCTTATTTAAATGCATCTTTTTGAGGATAATCCTGACATGTATCAAATGACTAATCATAGTTCATGTTTTTGGGTTATTTGTTTCAGATATGGTTATCTGGGACTCATACACCACCTTGGGTGTATGGGTCCCACCTAGGTCTCAAGGCCTAATCTTAAACATTGTATTGAACTTAACATTTCTTGAACTTTGTGTCCCAATTTTAAGCTATTGGGACTCATACGCCTTAACTAGTGTATGAGTCTCGCTTTAGCTTGGACCTATTTTGAATTGAATTCTTGGTAGGATTTTATTCTCCTAGATCTGATGTCAGCTTGTAGTGTTGTAATTTTAGAAAATTTGGCATAAACAAGTATAAATACAAGGTTATTTCACATAATTTCTCCTAGCAAGTTTTCAAGTCATCTAAGGATTTCAAGAGACCATTCCTAAGAAATCAAGAGTACTTTCACAAGAGCATTAAAGATCATTCAAGAATAAATCATCAAGCATTTGGATCTACTTTCAAGATTCAAGCATCATGTCAAAGTCTCCATGCATCATGTGTGTTTTGTGAGCTAACATTTGTGATGTAAGTTTTCATGATTCAAGCAAGCATTCAAAGACATTATCTCATATCAAGAATCAAGAGTCAAGATCAACATTCATGCTAGCCATTTCACACAAGATTACTGCCTTTATATCAAGGATTTGGTGAATTGCAACATTGCATTTATTCATTCATCATTCCTTCATACTTTTCATTTCATTTCAAGGTTTAATTACCAAAACGGGGTTTGACCAAGGAAAACCCCTATTCCCTAACACAACATTTTTCCCTCTTCATGTGTGATTGCAGATCTAGGTGTTTTGGAGATTGAAGATCCTTTGAAGACAAAGTTGAAAAATTGAAGAAAGTTGTCATCTTCACGAAAACTCACCTACAGATTAGAATTCAAACATTTTGGATATGAAGATCAGACAAGACGAAAGATACAGAAGATCACTAGAGGCTATAGAAATATCATAAAAACTCTAATAACGAGACAAAATCACCACCTTGGGAATATGAGTCTTGATATATCTCTTTTAACAATTTTTAGTGGATTCTGATTAGTCACCACGAGATTCCAGATCCACCCAAAAACCCTAAACTAGGACTAAATCACCCAATCTGGCGTATCAATCCTAGTGCACCTCAAGGACATCAATTTTTAGGGTTTTCAGATCTTGTTTAGTCATCTCTACTTCTCCAAGTAATTTTTTGTATCTTTCTATTTAGTTATCTAATTTCATGTTTTAAGTTTCTAGGGTTTAGTGCATACATGTTTGTATTGCTCCTTTCAAACTTCATTTTATGGTGAACCCCCATTTAATCACACCTAAGGAAACCTCCTAGTAGACCCCCTTCCCTCAATTGAATCACTTGGTTGAGGGATCTTGATTTCCTAATGAACTAAGACTGAAATAGGTTCCCAAAGTTGTCCCTCTCTTCAAAAGTTTGGACCCATCCTATTTCCTTTGGTTCAGATGGAATATTTTCTATCTTGGTCCCTAGGGGCCCATGCATCTAAGATTCCTTATGAAAGTTGTAAGAACATCTGTAAGAAGTCATTATGAGATGAATTTGATGATTCAAAGGTGGTGGCATGAGGTTTAGACCAATTTGGATGTCATTCTTTATGTATTGAGTTATTCTTTATAATAGGTGCTTGGATGTGAAGTTTGGAGTGTGATTCTTCATCAAGTTTTCTTTTCAGGGGTTATGTTTTCAGATTGAAGACTAAAGAGGAGTTAGAGTAGATGTATTATAAACATATTTTTTGTTAATACAAGCTATTCATCTCTTCTTTGGTGGATTTTTTTTTCCCAAAAGGGTTTCTCCACATTAAACACTATGTTTTGTCTTCAGCTTTCTGTTCTTGTATTTCATTGTTATTGTTGATTTAAACTCCATATGGTTAACACTATTAGATCTGATTTATAGTAATTTTAAGCTTCTATTATTGATTTTCACCTTTTTTTTCTAGCAAGAGAAATAAAAAGATAAAGAGAAAGAAAAAAAGAAAGAGTTCAAGAAAATGCATTCTAAAAAGTCATCATTCACATTTGGTGAGCACCAAATGATGCACTTTCATTTGGTGAGTGTCAAACAGTTTGCATTAGGAAATACCAACCCTTTGGGTTGGATTTTCCTTGGGAGTCCAACCCAAAGGGTTGGACAACCATTTCATGCCAAAGGTGTGATTTTTTGAAAGGGTACAAAAATTTCACACATTTTTTGTTGTGCTCTCCATTAGGTTTACACATGTTTCAATGCAAATTTATAAAAATGCAATGATGATGTTAAGCTCTCTCTTAGCTATCTAACCATATAATTTTTTTATGTTTTGATTATATTAAGGTTTCCATTTTTAACTTATTTTGTTAGTGTCTCTATTTTTTGTCAAAAACCAACATGTGCTAGTTTGGGTGCAATTTTTAACTCATTCATCGAATTTTGAAAAAAAATACATTTTTAGAAACTAGACTCCATTCTACACATATAAAAAAATGATTTGTGATTATTTTTCAAAAAATTTAGGGGGAGCACATGTCTGTGCAGGATCATGAGGGTCCAAAAAGTGGCCATATGAACAAAAAAGACATTTTTTATTTTCCCACAAATGCAAAATTTTGCTTTGACTTTTTAATAAGGTCAAGTAAAAGTACATGTTGCCATGGTAAGAACCAAAGTGAAATGGATATCTGTTTCCAATAAAATTATTAAAAAAATGTATCAATGTATGTTATATTATTATATATTAATATATATAATATTATTATAATATATTATAATAATATTTAATATATATTATAATATTAATATATTAATATTATATTATATATATTAAAATA
The DNA here is from genome assembly GCA_007258455.2 of Sequoia sempervirens. NCBI lineage: Eukaryota > Viridiplantae > Streptophyta > Pinopsida > Cupressales > Cupressaceae > Sequoia > Sequoia sempervirens. Next base: position 36,449,386 of record VDFB02000009.1, on the reverse strand, counting down.
ATATAATATATATTATAAGACATATATTATATACTATATAATATATATATATATTATATTATATCATTATATTATATAATTAATATATAATATATTATATTATTATTAATATATAATATATAATATATAATATAATATAATTGTTAACACTAAGGATTGTGTCCTGAATGCTAAGCTTTTAAGCTCAGCAATCTTGTGCAACATGGGAACATCCTCAGGCCTATGGGTTGCCTAAAACGAGGAGGAGCCTCTATATTACAAGTTGGTTCCTGTTGAAAAAACCTCCTAAAACTTATTGGTTTGATTGGAAAAGGGATAGAAATTGCTTTGGAAATGAAATTTATGACTACTAGGAGGTGATGCACCAATTTTTAAACTCTACTAGTTTCTCTAAACTCACAATCGAGATAAAAAAAGGGTTTGTTTGTTCATAAATCAAAGATAATCATGAAATACATGAGTGTTTCATGAGAAGGTTTGTATTCAGTGTTTTTACGAAGGAAAATGAGTTTCACAACCTCAACTACTAGATTACTCTAACATAAATCATAACCTACATTTAAAATGAATTCTTTTGCTTTTACAATGCATAGACAAGACAAATTTAAAGGTTTTGCACAGTAAAACATAATAAATATCATCAAATCATTCATTTGCCATGCTCAAAATAGAAGATTTTTTAAGAAAGAGCTATTGCTTTTATTGAACTTGAAAAGAATATTTACTTAAAACTGAAAATGTTTCTAAAAAACTTGAAAATACTTTTAAAATTGGGTTACAATGCTTTTGCTTTGTTGTATATGCAAGCAACAAGAAAGAATTTCCTTCCAAAAAGGAAAATAAAAAGAAGCTATAGGAAAGAAGCTTGCTTCTTGACTGAAAGAGGAGATTGAAGATGAACTGATTATCTTATTTTCTTGAAGTCTCCTCCAATCAACATGATGAATCATCCTTGGCTGCACACAAGAGAAGAGCCTACAAGAAAGGGCTTGAAACTTCTCTAAACTTGATATTTGTAGGCTAAAACATTGCCTCAACTGGTGTTGCACCTGTGTGGGGACCTGAACTGAACTGGAACTACCCAAAACCCCCTTTTTAGGCCCGTAACTAACTGTTAAGACACTTTGCATGATGTTTCTCCTTTTTTGGGCGTTTAAGGTGAATAAACCACAATTTAGGGGTATCAAATTGCATCATTTTTCCTAATTTTAGGGTCAAACTCCACCTCACTCCAACTGCAACTACATGGGCTTGTCAAATAGGCCTAAACTACCTCTTATTACATGATAATTGAGTGTTTAGGCTAGTCAACTTGCGCAAAATCATGTATGACAATAGGTATTGTGAGCTATTTGAAGATAGCCAACTCCTTTTATGACTTTATCTATTGTCCTTAACAGTCATAAACTATCCTTTGCTTGTTTTTAAGTTGACTGCCATCTCTTTCTAGGACTTGCTACCACTTGTTCTTCTTGTACTATGCATATGATAGTCCTTTTAGATATTTTATCTCATCACATTTTTGAGATCAAAGACTATTACTGTGTATTCTTCATGATGACCTTTTCTAACAAAACCTTGCTTCATGAAGACTTGTTCTGGCATGTTCTCTATGGACTGCCCTTCATCACATTTTGGTTGTTCCTAACAAGGTGGCATCATCATTTGCATTCCTTTTTTGTTGTGATCATGCATGTGTTCACAAGTTCTCCTTCCTCTATCTTAACTTGCTCTTTAGATTGCCATCTTTTGATGTGCTTGCTTCTTAAGCATTTAGGACTGTCATCACTCCTACTTTCTCATGGCCTATTGTATTTATTCTTGTTCATGTTTTCAAAAATTGTTCACTTCAAAATCATGAAACTAAGACTACAAATTGTCAATTACATCAGAAAAGGCCTTTCCATCCACCGGATTTTGCAGCCTTGGTCTTCATTATTTAAATAGACCTGGTGGTAGGAGTGATTTTAGATGTTTTAGAATTTTGATTTTCTTTAAGCTCTTAAAGTCCCAAAGAGCAAATGCAAAGGTATCTAAAGACACATTCTTGAGATGCACTAGCTTTATATTTTGCAAGCATTAGAGATTGGCTAATGCCAACATCCCAGCATTTGAAATTGGACAATATGAAATGTTTATCTATCTCACGTTTTGGCAGCAATGAACAAGAATCACTAATCTCACATTATTAACACAATAACACTTCCTGATATCCAACCCATCAAATAATGATTTTCACTGCTGTTGAAGTCATATTATTCTAGCATTAATGGACTGTCCTACTCCTATTTTCTTTGCATAGACCCTTCCCTTGTATCCTTCACTAAAAAGAAGGTTGAATTATTGAAGAAGTACCCCACCATAAGCAAGACTACCTCTTAATGGTTTGATTATTATTCTTTGCAAGAAATAATGCATGGCATAAAGTCTTTGACTTGACTATTTTTTTCCCTTCATCATGAAACCCATGATTGTGAAAAAGACAACTCCTCTTTAACCTTAGACCTGCCCAACATCATGCTATCTATCCCTTTTCAACTTCAAAGACTATTGTTCTCATCATCTTGACATGGTGATCCATATACGTTGTCTCTATACTTTTTGCATACGAGCTATCCTAAGCATGGAATGAGTTTCATCTACCCTAAGACCATTGGACTACTATCCTCTGTAACTATTTTTTGATCGGGTGCACATTATTCATTCTTCAGACTATGACTATCCTTTTTATTCATGAATATGACTATCATCACCCCTTATGAGCATTTGGACTATCTTATGTTCACTTCTATGCACTTTGCTACCCCTATAAACCTTGTCACTACATGGCATTATCATGATTTCTGAAAATATTCCCTCATCATGCTTGTTTCCCTTGATTGTTATGAGCCCTCCATTCATTCTTTGTTCTTAGGCTTCCTTGTGCAAGAATTATGATTATTTATTATGGCATATAATTGAACTACTCTAAGATTCACTAGTTTGTGCCACCAACACAAAATCCCCTTTTCCACTGTGACAAAGCTTTATAGACTGTTCCTTCCATCATTGAGTGGCATGATCTAAGATTGTAAAGGTTGTCTATTGTTCATATCAGGCCTTGAAACTTTTCCTTTAACTTTCCAATCTAATGAAACTTTTTCTTTTGACCTTATTGAGATTTTCCTCTCAGGGTGACCATGAGTTCATGTTTTGCTACCCTCAAGCTTCATAGGTCATTTGTTCCATAACTTGTCATTTTGACAACTCATATACTTTGTTCTCTACATGGTGGCAGTCCTCCCTTTATCCATGATTAGTGATTGAATTCTAACTCCTTTCTAACAGACCTACCCTTATGACCTTATCATGAAAATTTCCTTTTTCCTCAAAATGCTTGTGATTGTCTTGTCAATATTGATTTGTCCCTTCATTAAATGTTGTTCACCATCCACATTATCGTAGTCACAAATGACTAAACCCCTATTCATGATTATCTTCAAATCCCTTCACTGTGGTTTCAATATGCATGAAATTTGAATACTACCCTGACTATCCCAATATTTTGAAACATTGCATAGTAAAACCTGCCCTTTATGATTATCTCAAAGTTTTTCAAGGTCTTATTAGACTTGTCAACTTTTCCACATTTGAACTTGATTTTTTGTTGTCTTACCATAACCTTGAAAACTTCCCCTGTTCAACTTTCTTTGTACTTGTTGTCATGTTGGTTATTTGAACTTGATACATTCTTCATGAGACACTCGGTCATAATCATTTACTATCCCTCGATCTCTTGTTCATGGTGTTCACTTTTTAACTCTTAGAGATCCCCATAAGGACATTAAGTATGGTTTTGAGTGTATCTCAAAACAGGAATCTTGAAAAATAAGAAAACCTTTGTGATCTTGTAGATCTTTACATGAACAGCTTTGTATGTATCATTTAGCATTCTCAAAGATATTTAAATCACACCACTTGACTCAATGCCTCTTAACACAAAACTAAAGAAATAAATAAAATGAAAGCTTAAAATGCTAAACCAACACAAAGGGATTTCTATCCATTACGGACATTTCCTTTTCTTGTTATTGTTCACCATTTGTTAATTTGTCTTTATGTCATTTATGACTATTCTTATGAAGAGCTCATTATCTATGTGTTTGGACTATCCTTTCTCCCTAACCCTTGTCAAAGACAACCTTGGACTGCATAGAACTAATTTTGTGACATGTTCCTCCTTATTAAAGATCAACAACCCTTGAACATGACTATCATTAAAGTCACAAAGACTATCCCTGCTACTTTCAATGCTTAAGACCTTTAAGGTTTTGATTCTCATTTTTCCTTTCACAGATCTCTTAAAAGACTTTGGTATCTCATAATATGTAGGTTCTCCTCTTTTAAAATACTAAAAGACAACTGCTATAAACTCAAAGTGTACTTGGATTTAATACAAAAATGAGAGGTTAAAATGCAAGAATCTAGAGGTTATTTGATGCACCTGTTTGTGATGAGACAACATGCAAACTCCTTGAGACTTGAAAGCATGCGAGAAAATCTTGTGAAACTCTTTAGATTTGGCAGTATGAATGACTCCCCCTTTATCCTCTGAAACATTCCTTCACAGTTGTCCCTTGGGGCTTACCTTTGAATTTCCCCTTTTTTCTCTTTCCATGTAAAAGCATTGTTTCCTTTTTCACTTTGCTTGCTGATCAAAACCCTAGAATTCCTCTTCAACGTGGAGCTTTCTTCAGTTTTTTTCTTTGCATTTGCTCTTTTGTTGTCTAGACTTTGAGTTTTCAACGTTTTCTTTATCTTTTCATCACGAGTTTAGTTCTTTTTTTACCAAAAGGATCCTTTTGGACATGGATGTTTGACCCTTAATATTATCATTTACACAATGATAGTATTTTAAAAGGAAATATTTTTTTATATATGCTTTCAAAACTTGGAAAAACAATTCCTTTGATAAATATTTTCACATGGAGACCTTGTAAAACTTGGGATATTTGACTAATTGACCTATTAATGAACAATTTTGACCTGGAAGGTGATTATAGGTAATAATAATATATATTATATTATTTTATATATTATATATTATAAATTAGTTTATATAATATAGTTTATATATTATTTTATAAATTATATATTATAAATGATAGTTTATATGTGGCATCCCTTAGTTTATAACTAAGGGAAGACCTGAAAAAATACTAAAAAAATATTATAAAAGGAAATAGATATATGTTTCCAGTTAAATCATATAAAAATGTATTAATATATATATTATATTATTATATATTATTATATATATTAATAGTATATAATATATATTACTAATATATTGATATTATATTATATATATTAATATAATATAATATATATATAATATACAATTTATAATATATAACATTATTATATTATATAATTAATATATAGTTGAAAGGTTGAAAATTGTCGTTGCTTATGGATTAGGACATAGAACAACAATCTTCTACAATCTCATTCAAGGAAACCCTAGAGATCTTAATCCAAGGGTGAAGTAGGGGAAAGGGATCTTGCAATAGGGTGTCCTAGGGTCTAATTAATGACTAAAGAGGGGTTCACCACCAAGCTAGGGCTTGGAAAGAAAAGAGATGAATGAATCATGCAAAGTACCATGCAAAACCTAACGAGATGACCTAGGAAATGAAACTAAAATATAGAATATCAAACTGGAAGTGAACAGAGGTGCACCTAGAAGAGTGATGCAATAAAAACAAGCTCCAAAAGCCTTAAAACTTGTTGTTTGATGCCCACTGAGACTCATACACTAGTCTGGGCGATTTAGTCCCAAACTAGGGTTTTTGTGTCAAAACTAGAATTTGTCAGAGTATGATCTAGATCTCCTAAAATCTAGAAAAATCCCCGTACTGGGACGCATATGCCACAAGTGGTGTAATAGTCCCACTCTACTTTTTCAGAGGTTTAAGACCTAATTCTACTCTCCTTCTCTGCTCTTCCTTCCACACTTTGTTTCTAAGTCTAAACTCTGATTTACAACCTGTAGGTGACTTTTCATGAAGATAGCAACCTTGTGACAACTTGATGAATTTATTCAACCTTGCAACCTAATCTTCAAAGGATCTTTATGCTCCAAGATATCTAGATCTACAATCACACATGTAGAGTGAGAAAAAATTGTTGATTGTTAGAGAATAGGGGTTTTCCTCAGTCAAACCCCTTTTAGGTATTTAAACCAAATGATGAGATAATGAAATAAGGACATGAAACATGAACAATGGTACCTTGAATGATGTCTTGTAAATCTACAATCGAACATGAAGTGGCCATGAAGGATGTATATCTAGATCTTGAAATAAGTGTAGAAAAATGCTTAATCTTGGATCTTGAATGCAACATCACAACACTATCTCAACAACATGCTTGATTCTTGATAACCTTGACATGATGATGGATCTAGAATTGCTAGAACAATTGATGAAGAAATTTTCCATTGAATTCTTTAGAAATTCTCTTAAATGCTCTCTTGATGCTCTTGTGAAGTCTTGGAATTCTTAACTCTTGATGGCTTAGGTTGATATCATGAAGGCTTAATGGAATAATGATTTGAGACCTTTTTTATATATGCAATCCATCCAAATTATCATTTATTAGATCCCAGAGGCTGACATTCATGAAATTTGAACTTAAAACTCTAATTTCCTGCTCAAAACCCTAAAAAGGGGCCAAATGGGACTCATATGCCACTTATGGCATATAGATCCCATTTGGGTGGGAATCATATGCCCAAGGTGGTGTATGGGTCCCACCATGCCTTTTTAACTGGCATAAATGTCGAGGAGTTGAGAAATTTAAGTTTATTTGTTGATTATGTCTTAGGGGACTATTAATGATGATATGAAGGTTATAAATGCAAGAGGGCCCAAAACTCAATGTGAAAGTATAAATAAATATACTTTGCAACATTAAATTAAGGAAAAATTAGGTCTATTTAGCTTAAAAGGGCTCTAAATCCAATGTGAATGTGTAAAAAACATTACAACACTAGATCGAGGTGACATTAGGTCTATTTTAATGTTAATCATTCCCAAATTAAGTCATAAATTAGGTTTATTTAGTTCACAAGGGCCCTAACAAGTGTGAAAATGTGAGGAATGACATTTTTCAACACTACAATAGTATATATAATTACTATTAATATAATATAGATTATATTATATAATTAATAAATAATATTAGAAGTAGCAAAAATAGTCTAGAGAAACAACAAAATAGAGGGGAAAGCATAACAAAAGAAGAACTACTTCCCCACACCCACCCAACCAAAAACCAACTTCAATCTATACCAACTGCATCAAAATATATTAACCTATCAAGGATCCAATAAATATTTAACCAGTCCATATAATCATCGATCCAAAAAATAAGGTTATATAAACATAACCTATAGAGAGTACCCAACAAGTTCATAATGTTCAGAATAGAAATAAAACTTAAAATTATATAGTTTAGGCATATCGAGACTTTACCAAAAAATGGTCTAGTAGAAGAGCCAAAAAACTATACAATAGCAAGCATCATAAAGCAAGCCAAACAAAAATTAAGGATTAAGCATCCTTAATAAGGCTCCAAGCCTTTTTCAAGTCCTCCACCGAATCTTCAAGGTTATCTTTGATCTCCAACTTTCCAGACAAATCAACATCATCCTTGTTGTCTTTTTTCCTCTACCGTTTCTTGATTTTACCCTGTCCCAAGATAGTATCCATCACCATGTCCATAACCCTACACATGTTCAACACAACATTCTCAAGAACTTGAAACCTGTTAGCATTGTCTTCTTTCTGCATCATTTTCTCAAGGAGCTCCATCCTTTCTTCTAGCCTTTCCATTCTTATTTTCTCCATTCCCATATATTTATCTTTCAAGCATTCTTCATTACCAGGGGTCAGCATATTAATATCCATGTCCTATAAATCAGTAGTAGGCATTCCTTTCCTCGGCCATACCATTATCCTCCTCCCCATCTTGCACATCCTCCTATTGATTAAATCCTTCCTCTCTCTCTTGAATTGAATCTTCCACATCCTTTGACCTCGACACCTCTTCCTCAAGAGACCCAACTTCACCTAGACTATCAGGCACACATTCTTCAGTGGAGGAATCCTTTTCCTCCCTAGCAAACTTCTTCCCTTTTTTTATTTTTTAGAGGCTCTTCAAAGTTCTTTTCATTTGAGCTTTTTTATTTTTTGCTAATATCCGATCCCTTGGACGTATCCAAAGCTAGATGAGTAGACCTACGACACATTGGGGTAGTAGACCCACATTCAATGCTATTATCAATATCACTTGGAATTATTATAGTGTTAGGGTTAGCATCAAGCTTGTGAATCAACAATTTTCTTTCTTATTACCAACAAAAGAGAGGGGGGCAACACTACATTTTTTAGGAGTTATTTTGAGGATTTCTGACCATGAGGGGTCCATAACATTAGGGGAAGGGTTAATAGGTTCTTTGATAGGGGAGTGGTGTTGAATTTCAATTAGTTCAATTTCCATGGAACTTTTAGGGGTGGGGTTCTCAATCAGGTTATGGAAAGAATTTATTTGTGTGGTGGTGGCAAGAACATACTTGCATATGGATCTAATCAAGCCCTGGTGTAAAGGAGGGTTAGCACCATTGGTAAGGCTTTGTTTCAGGAAGGAGAGGAGGAAAAAGGGTAAGTTTATTTTCTCCAGGTGCTTGATATGGTTAAGGATGTGAAAATGATAACCATGCATCAACTAAAAATGAACCTCTAACATAAAATACTTCATGACAAAGTAACTAAAATTATGGTAAGGGGGAAAAAGCAACACCCTAGAATAGCCATTTTGAAATCTTTGAGTCTTCTCTTTAACTTAAAAAAAAAATCAATATAAGTCTGATAGTTACCCGTGCTTACCTTGGCTATCTTCTTTCCTTCATACATGAGACCTGTTGCCTTGGAAATTAGCTTAGAATCTACAGTAAAGCGGAGACTACCCAACTCAATTTCTCCATCCTTCAAAGAATTCATAAACTTGTATCTAATTTTTTCACTGTAACCCTCCGTAGCCATAATGTACGGAGTAAAACTAGCACGCTCAAACAGGCCCCATAATTTTATATTCTTCTTTAGGAAATCGTATTTACTTGGCTTTGTCCTCTTTCTAGGGCCTCCCATAGTGTTTTCTTTGTTTTGATAATCCTTTGGAAGAAGTAAATACTTTGCTCTTAGGCCTTCCTCATTTACAACAGAAGCAACTAGTAATTCAAAAAAGTTAGTTTTAATGGAAACTTGGTGGATTTTCATTTGAAAGAATGACTATTTGAACCTTCTAGAGATATTATTGAAATAATTGAGTTGTTTACAAAGTCTAGCCTCATATCTTTGAAACTTTCCTTTAATGGAAATGGCAGCTCCACCACCTTTAAGATACATGATTACACTTTTTTTATTATACTCCCTAACACTAGCGATACAACATGCTAAAATTTCTTTTCTTAAATCCTTCATAAGATTTTTAGAAATGTGGGCAATAATCATCATTACCACTTTCACTCTTTTTTCATTATTGCACGAGGCTTCCAAACAGGCATGTCCTTTCATCCCATATCTTTTTAAATCTTTGTGATTTAGTGTTCAATTGCCATAAATAGAGTACATCAACTTCTGTCTTTTCAACTTTCCCAACTACCACATAAGAAATAATACAATTAACATGATATCTGGACAACACTGTCGACTTCTCAACTTAATTAATTTATTTCTATCCATGATGAATTAATTAAACCCTCCAATTTCTCCTTAGATATTATTTCCTTAATTTGATTTGACAATTGGGAAAAGTCCCAATATTCCCAATCCAAATGTCATAGGCCAAAATTTTCCATTGGATTGGCAACACTATTTTCTTACCTATAAACATGGCTAATCTTGCAATGTTGAAAGGATTGTATCATATCTTTGCAATCATCCAAGATTTCTTTTAATTCCCATGGAACATCAACCTTATTTTTTAAATAGTTAATAATTAACTTAGAATCACCTTCCACCATAACTTTAGTGTAGCCATTATCTTTTAGATAACATATTCCGGCCCACACTGCATAAGCCTTAGCCAAGTTGTTAGTTGTTGTTCCCAGGCCTTTGTTGTATCTAGCAACATAAATACCTTGAAGGTTTCTCACTATTCCACCTACCCCCACCAAGCCTAGATTCCCTTTAGAACACCCATCAAAGTTAATCCATCCCGAGTCTGGGGGAATCCAAATAGTGTTTTTTCTAATAAGTTGTTTGACCCAGTTGACATTATTAACATCATGAGATATTCCCCATAGTTGCTTGATTCACATCTCTTGGTATGATGGCATTTACTTTGAAGGAGCATACTTAGATCTTTCAATGTTTTATTGAACCTGTTTACTGATAGACATGCATGTAGCTCTTTACTAGTCTTAGCTATATCCCTAAAAAATCTATTTTTCCTCTCTTTCCACAATCCCTATGTGAGGAATAGGGGAACTTGCCTCTGGAGGTCAATAATAATATTGTGTGAGTATGGAAAAAGACTCCAACAATCAATAAACATTTTTACCGATGAAGGAAAAACCCAATCAATTATCAAATTCTTAAGGGAAAAAGACCACACTTCTTGAGCATAAGGACATTGAAACAATAGGTGCATAATGGTTTCTTCCTATTCATTACAAATATAGCATTTTTTCACCAGATACCATCCCCTTTTCTTAAGATTTCCAATTGTGTGGATCTTTCCATGCATCACAGTCCACTAAAAAAAATTAATCTTAGGAATTAAATTCTTTCTCCACACCATTTTCCAGTTAAAAACCCTCGTTTGGAATAGCTAGGATTCCATAATCTCATACACAAATTTAACAGAAAATATCCTAGAAGAAATTTTTTTCCATACCCACTCATCATCCCTATTTATCAAGAATAGCTCAAGATTACCAATTGGTCGCAAGAGGGAATCCAAAGCAACCTCCCAATTCTGTTGTCTACCTCCCCTAAGAACAACATAATTTAAATAGTTCTTAAAGTCTATCCACTTTGGCCTCAAAATTTCCCAATTTATATAATTGGAGAAATTCTTTCCAATATTTCTTTTCAATCTGATTCTAATTTGCTGGAGATTGTTGTTAGCTAACAAGGGAGCACAAGTAGTCCAGGAATCCTCCCAGAAATCAATTTTGTGACCATTTCCAATTCTCAATTTCACTCCTTTTCTTAAAGTACCTCTAATCTTTAACAAGTTATTCCAAAAAATAGAACCATAGAGGAGATCCTTTTTCCTGAGGAAGCAACAAACATCCTTATTTCCCAAGTACTTGGCCCATAGATTTTGTACCCAGTCCTTTTCTCCTTCCAAACAAAATCATCCAATTTTTTCCACAAGAGCTTTATTGAACACTTTTGTTCTTTTTATACCCAAACCACCATCTCTCTTTGGAGTGCAGATAGTAGCCCATCTAACAAGTGCCATTATTTTTCTGTCTTCCACACTCGACCATAAAAATATCCTTTGTATCATTTCAATCTTCTCTACAATGAAGGCAGGAATGTTAAAGAGAGAGATAGTAAACCGAAATGTTTTGTAATAATGCTTTTAAATTAAGATGAAGTTTCCTAGTAAAAATTAGCAACTTACCTTTCTAGCCAACTAGCTTCTTTTGAATCTTTTCAACAATATAATTCTAGTAATTACTATGAGAGTTTCTTGTGATTAAAGGTAAGCCAAGATGGGTAGCCAACAGATCAGCTTCTTGGTAGCCAACAATATTTATTAATTTCTCTTTTATAGTTTAGCTAGTGTTAAAGAAATATATCTTGCTCTTTTGGTAATTGATATATTGGCCTAAGACTGTAACATATTTATCAAGAACCTCTTTTCATTGTCATGCTTCTAGGATTGAATCCTCCCCAAGAAGGATAGTGTCATCAACAAATTGTTGTTGTGAGGCAGGGGGAGGGATGAAGCAACACAAAATCCTTTCAACTTTTTATTAACAAGTTGTATCTAAATATTATGGCCCAAGGCTTCAACAACAATAAAAAATAGGTAAGGAGATAGAGGGTCACCTTGTCTCAGACCACGACCACAAGAAAAGAAGCCTTGTGGCACCCCATTAACCAAGATAGAGTACTTAGGATTAGTGTCACAAGATCTAATTAAGTTAATAAATTTTCCTTTGAAACCAATTTTTTCAAGAACAACAAAGAGGAAATTCCAAGAGACTCGATCATAGGCTTTAGAAATATCAAGTTTTAAAGCCATACCTTGTTATTTGCTAAGTTCCATAGAATGTAACACCTCATGAGTATATATAGCAACATCCAAAATTTGTCTTCCCTGAAAAAACCCCTTTTGATTAACAACAATCATCTGATTCAAAACTAATTTTAGTCTATTCACCATTATCTAAGAAAATATCTTATAAGTGGTGTTACAAAAACTAATAGGTCTATAGTCATTCATAGAAGCATCCTCATTCAACTTAGGGATAAACACTATAAAAGTGGCGTTCATCTAATTTAAAATCCTTCTAGATCTGAAGAAATCAATAATAGCATTGAAAAGGTCAGTTGAGACAATATCCCAAAAATCTTGAAAAAAAACTAGGAGGAAATTTGTCAGGCCCCATGGCTTTATATGGACCAAAAGAGAAAATTTCCTTCTTAACTTCTTGCATAGAAATGAATTTGGACATATCTTTTAAATCATGTTCCAAAATGACATTTGGAATCACTTGTAGTATATCTTCCAAATTAGAATTATCCACCATAGGCATTTTAGGAAAGTTTGAGAAGAAGGAAACAACTCCCTTAGAAAAATCCTCCTCCTTGTTCAATCTTATCCCATTAGTAGTATCTAAGAATCTAATCATGTTTCTACATCTGTGCTTTAAGGTGGACTAATGAAAAAAAAAAAAAAATTGTCTCCTTCCCTCAACTATTGAATCCTTGATTTTTGTTTCTATAAAGTCTCTTCTTTTTTATTTATTTTATACCATTGATTTCTAAGGTCTCTTTCTTGGTTACAGGTATTTTCATCAAAATTTCCCAATTCCATTAGATCTTGAATCTCTTTAATTTTTAATCTAAGAGATTTTGTGGTAAATATATTCCCAAATGAATACTTATTCCATCCCTTAACATTTTCTTTGACTTTCTTCAGCTTCTAAGTTAAACGATACATGCTAGGAATACCATCACAAGGAGCATTCCACCATTCTTTAACCAAGGGTTTGAAGTCCGGCTAAAGAGACCACATAATTTTGTATCTGAAAGGAAGGGTCCTTTAGTAACTTTATCCTCCCACCCAAGGAGGAGATCACTATGATCTGAGCCAATCCTTGGGAGAATTGTAAGAGTGAGGTTTTGCAAAATGTTCCAATTCGAGGAAACAAGGAAATGATCAAGTTTAACTTGGATTAAATGATTACCATATCTTCTATTAGTCCATGTAAAAAGAGATACATTCAAAGGGATATCCATAAGCCCCACAAAGTTGAGGAAACCTAAAAAATCCATAATATTATCTGAGAAATCAATAAGGCCTCCACATTTTTCTAAAGGATACAAAGGGGAATTAAAATCCCCTCCCAACATCCAATACTCTTCCTTTCTATTGATAATAATACCCTCAATAAAGTTCCAAAGACTTAATCTATCAAGGCATAAATTAGGACCATAAATATTAACTAGATTCCACTTGACCGAGGTAATAATATCTTCCATAGAAACTATCAGACAATTTTTGTTGCAAAAATTTATCCCTCCAAAAATCCTAGCAGGGTTCCAACAAGTCCCAATCCCACTCGAGGCTCCATCAACATCACTTGCTTCAAAATTAGCACTAGGCCAAAGCCACTTGATCACTTTTTCAAAATTCTCTCTTTTCATTTTAGTTTCCTAGATTAAGAGAACATCTGATTTCACATCTACCAAACAGACTTTCAACAAATGTTGTTTGAAGGGTCCATTAAGTCCCCTCACATTCCAAGAAAAAAAATGCATAGGAGCAAAAGGAACAATAGTATCACCTTGATACTACTAAGGTTTGGGAGAGGGTCTCCCTCTACTTCTTTCTAGATTTACTCCTAGCAAGGGATTCAAGATTTCTCTATTTTTCAAAAGCCACATCTCTAGTTGTATATTTGTTCCTTGATTCTTTTAAGGGAGGGCTACCCACTTTTCTATTCACTGCCACATCCAATTTATTCTTCTTCCTTGATTTTGTATTTATTTGATTTCAATCTTTATCCACAACACCATCTTTTTGGGGGGAATACGAGTTCAACAAGCTTTTCTTGTCTTCTTCATTATTTTCCTTCTCTTGATTATCTTTTGGCATTTGAACCACAGCCAAACCCAAACCAACCTAAGAGAGCTCAGGGGAGGAAGTTAATAACCATTCCATCTGGTTGTCTAACTCACCTTCCTCTAGGGTTTCCTTTTGTTGTTCCTAAAGTTTGAAATCAACTTCCTCCACTTCTTGTGATAAATTTTGCTAATTATCAATCATTTCATTCCCATTTTGTGGTTTGAGGTACTTCTCCAAAGAAGGGGAAGAGGCGAACCCTTCAAGAACTACCCCTGGAATGAACTTTTCAAAATTTTCATGGAAGGAACACTCATTCATAGATTGACCCTCATCCCCAGCCAATATTTGAGAAGGCATCGACACCTTATCAGAAAGTAGCAAAGCCAAGTTAGAGATTGGTGTAATAGGCTCCTTTAACAAGGTTATGGTTGCAAAATTTTTCAAGGGAGAGCTTAGCAACACTCTTGACTGAGTTTTTTTAGGTTCAAGAGGGGGATTTTTACAAGCATCTTGTAAATGTCCAAATTTATTGCACCCCTAACAATAGACCATAGATTTTTCATATTCCAACAGTTGAATCCATCTACCAAATTTTGATTTTAAAGTCACAGTGGTGGGAAGAACTATGTTGACTACAACATTCACACACATTCTAGCATATACCAAATGTGACTTGAGAAGGTTCACTTTATCCACTGTAACCAAGGTACCAAAGGAGTCAACAATTCCTTTAAAAATATTTTGGTGCCAGAATTCCAAGGGTATAAAACTAGGGAGCCTAACCCAAGTTGGGGCCACCTTACCTAGGTTCGCTGAGGCATCAAATCTTGGCTTCCACTTACACAGGGATAGAATACTCTTAAAGCCTCTATCAAAGGCCCAAGGGCCTCCCATGAGAACTTTGATCATGTCCTTAGGGATAAAAAAAGTAAATAAAAATAAACCTTTAGGAATAGCATTGATTGAGACACTACCCTTGAGATTTCAAGTGTTAGTGGCCCACTTACATACCTAGTCAATATTAGGATGGGAAGCAAAGAACTTTCCAACTAGAGACAACTTCAAGCCTCGATTGCATCATTCAGGATTACATCTGGGACATCCACTTCATCCCCCTCCACAATGCAAAAAGTACACAAAGACATAGGGGGCACATTTTTTGAAACCTTCTCACCCACGTGCTTATCCACTTACAACACAGGGTCCTCACCAGCCGAAAAGGTGTCCATTCCCTTGGGATTTGAGGTAGGAAACACTCCTGGAGTACCTTTTAAACCCCTAGAAGGTGAAGGAGAGGAGGAAATTCTCTAAGAAGGAGCAGAGTGCATAGGTGGGGGAGCCTTGTTGGGTCCCCCTCCATTCTAGATCATCAGGAAACACAAAATCTCAGAAATTTGAAAAAGGGAAGCACACATAGAGCTTAAGGAGAAGTCAATTTATTTTATAAATTATAGTTTATATATTATATTTTATAAATTATAGTTTATATATTATATTTTATAAATTATATATTATAAACGATAGTTTATATGTGTCATCCTCCCTTAGTTTATAACTAAGGGATGGACATAACACATTTTAAAAAATCCTATAAAAGGAAACAAATATTTGTTTCCTATGTTATAAATAAAATAAAAATTTGAAACTCATTTTACTTCACAAAACTTGTTGGCTGAGCATGACAAGTGACCAAGAGGTAACAAATATCCATCTTATCTGATATTCGAGTTGTAAATTCACCCTCCAAACCTTTCCAATCAAAGGTAATTTTATTTTTAATTTTTTTCTTCAAATTATTTTTAATTTTACATTTTTATAATAATTTTAGTTTAAAATAGGTTTTTCAATATGTATTTTAGTTTGTATGCAAAAAATTATTTTTTTTTTAAATTCTCAACATCAAATAGGTTTTTTAATGGCTAGGAATCCCAATCCTATTCCAAATGAAAACCCTACCCAACCAAATCCTCCTCCACCACCAAATGCTCCCTTACAAAACCTACCTTCTATCTATGACCTCATCCATGGAAATTTAACCAAACATATGTCAATTATACGAGAGGCACCCTCACTTGTCTAAAATGAAAACCAAATTAGAATCAATAATTTCCAATATTGAAACTCTCACTCACCAGCATATTATCTTTTTAGAGTGGCGAGAGGCCATGAGGCAATGATATGCCAATTTCTCATATTACATCAATGAAGTGATGAAAATTGACATTACAAAATCTTGATTAGCACAACTATTTATCAATCCTAAAACTAGAAAAATTGTTGATGTGTGCAAGCCTAAATATTTGATTAAATGGTGTACACATTAAGGTATCCTAGCTAATTTTTGGGATCATCGGTGGATGGTTTGTTGGAGATAGTTGGTGTTGTCATTAGTGTTTTCATTTATTTCAACCCCTAATGTGGAGATTATTGGAGTTTTTGGAGAGTGTTGCACTATGTTGTCATTTGTGTTGTCATTGATGTCAACCCCTAGTATGGATGTGATGAGGAGTTGTGGTGTTGTAGATGTTGGTGTCAACCTCTAGTAAGGTTTTCATGTAAACCCCTAGTGTGGTTGTGTTAAGGTGTTGTAGATGTGTTGAGGAGATGTTTGTGGCATTGTTGATGCAATAGGTTCACTTGGTATTCAATTACTTTTGATAAAATTAATATAAATAGTGTAAAAGGTGATAGAGGTGTGTTCTATGTTGTGCTCCACATTTCTTCATGATTGAAGGTTTGCTTGTGAAGTTTGGATATGATGATCAAAGGTGTTTAGAGGTGCTATATCTAGATTTTCAGGTTCTGGATCATGTGGCAGTGGAAGATGTGTTTGATAGTGTGTTGCTTGTGAAGAAGGTTTTCTTAGAGAAATAGAATTTATCTGCATTTATCTACATTTTTCTTTCTTGTCTTGTGGATTTGGGAATATTCTTATACTACTTGTATCTACCTTCCCTTGGAATGTTTATTTTTTAGTTGTTCTGGAAGCCTGGATTCATAAGTTGAGTTCTTTGGCAGTGTGTTTGGTTGCACAGAAATAATTTTTTTAAAATTTCAATTGGTTGCATTAGTGGTGTTGGATATTTTGATGATGTTGAATATTCCTAGATGTTGTGGAGTGTTTCTATGTGGTCTACATGTTTTTTTCAAATCTGAAGAAGCATGTATTTGGTCACTTGTTAGTGTTAGTGTAGGTTTGGCCAGTCTAGCATGCTAGCACTAATTATTCAGGATTGCATCATTTAGGATTAAATTTGGGATATCCACTTCATCCCCCTCCATAGTGCAGAAAGTAGATAAAGATGTTGGGGCACATTTATCAAAACCTTCTCGCCCATGATATTATCCACATACAACACAGGGTCCTCACCAGCCAAAAAGATGTCCTTTCTCCTAGGATTTGAGGTAGACAACGCTACTAGAGTACCTTTAAACCCCAAGAAGGTGAAGGAGAGGAGGCAGTTCTCTAAGGAGCAGAGTGCATAGGTAGGGGAGCCCCATTGGGCCCCCCTCCATTCTGGATCATCAAGAAACACAGAATCCTAGAAATTTGAAAAAGGGAAGCATGCGCATAACTTGAGGAGAAGTCAATTTCTTTTATAAATTATAGTTTATATACTATATTTTATAAATTATATATTATAAACGATAGTTTATATGTGTTTTCCTCCCTTAGTTTATAACTAAGGGACGAACCCGACACATTTAAAAAAATATGAAACTCATTTTACTTCATAGAACATGTTAGTTGAGTGTGACTAGTGAACAAGAGGTAAAAAATATCCATCCTATCTAATATTCGAGTTGTAAATCCACCCTCCAAACCTTTCCAATCATAGGTAATTTTATTTTTAATGTTTTTTCTTCAAAATATTGTTACCAGTTTCTCACTCATAGGCTCAATCAGGCAGAGTTTATTGATTTTAATATGAGAAAATGAGGTACATTTTATTAATTTTCCTACATTACATTCAGATGTATAAATGAAACAATCTAGAAAAGATTACAATTACAAATTACTGCATTCATACATATGCATGTAACAGAAGAAAGATTTTCATCTTTTTAGAAAAGAGTAGTCTTTATTGAATGTATAAGTGTACATTATCTCACACAAGTCATGAGATTGACTTAACTTATTCAATACAAATTATGAAAAATATATACATGAATAAGTAAGGAAAAGAAATAAATGTGCATCGAAGGAAGATAACTGACCATTGCCTATGAATGACTAGTCTTGACTGATGTCATTTTGTTCTGCTACTATCCCAAGCTTCATCTTTTTCTCCTAGTTCCTGTTCCTAAAAAGAAGTAAGCAATGGTATTAGAGAAATTATCTAAGAAATGATTGATTGCAAACATTATATACACATTCACCCTATGCATGTATAAATTGATCATTATGTGCATTAAAAAAGCTAGTGTGTACGTTGAGGAACTTAGTGTCTTTATGCTTAGTGAGGGCATATAGGAGAGATTTTACTTGCTTTTGGGAGGTTGGAAAACATATGCTAAAGATTTAGGAGGTTGTTTTGACCTTTTAAAAGCACTTTTGAGAGCATCTTGGAGTGATTTTAGCTTTCCTTTATGGAGGACTTGGTCAAAATTGACCATTTCAACCTTATTGATCACTTTTGGGGATAGATTTACATGCTAAATTTGAGGTTTATTGTTGCATCTGACCCATGAAGTTTAGTCACTTGAGTGACTCATTTGTATTTAGTTCTTGATTATGCAACTCTTAGACATTATGACTTTTACAGTCTTTTGTGACAGTTTTGGCATACTTTTGTAACTCTTGAGACATTGAACATAGTGGATACCTTTGTTATTTTTGGTGATCAACTCTTTCCTTTTTGTTCTCACAGTTTAGTGTATGTTTATGATTGATCAAATTGCATGTGAAGATTATCTAATTTCCTTACAATTTTGTCTCATGTGTTATACCTTTTATGTGATTAGTGTTTTTATTCAAGTTATTAAATGTGTTTATAAAATACAAGCTTCTTTATAATTGTGAAGTCTTTCTTCCTTTTATAGGTTGTGATGTTTAACTTGTCAATAAAGTATTTATGCATGAAAACATTGTAACAAGTTGAGCAAACTTATTTTTAACCAATTTTCAGCTGAGTGTAAAGTCCCAAATTCCATTGTCTCTCATTAGTTTGGTGTATCACCTAGTGTTTTTTTTTTTTTTTTTCAGCATTTCATTTTCAATAATCTTTCTCCCTTTTTCCCTCAAAAAAGTAGATTAGGTGATATAAACAATACAAAGTTGGCCTTCTCTAGAGGTTTGGTGTCATTTAAGTTACCCACACCTTGGTATCATTCCCATGTTTCACTAGATTAGTGAATTCTAAATTCAATAGGGTGCAGATTTTAGTGATAACAATTTTGGCACGCTCGGTGGGACACATCCATCAATACAATTTGCTAGTTTGATGTGCAACTAGTGATTTTCAAACCTTTTTAGAGGTTATTTTAGCATATCTGGCAACTCCGTGAGGTGAAAGAGTTGTAAATTCAGTGTTGTAGCACATGAGAAGAATACAAACAAGGAGTTCCAAAGATTTTGAGTATTTGTTGTTGTCACCACCCAGAAGACGAGGCAAGACAACAAAGAGAACTCCTCCATCAAAGAGAGTTCAGTTAACACCACCTGGTATTAGGCAAGAGTTTTTCTTCTCACCACCAAAGAGGAGAGGTAGACCATCTAAAAAGTGGAGTGAGACTCGTTTTGCATCACCAAGCTTTAGAACAACAAAATCATCCTCAAGCAGCCCAAAGCAAATCACATTTGCTACTTTTTCAGGTGTTATACCTATTTTTTCAAGTTTTGTTGCTTCAATTTTTATTGTTCAGACTCAAATAAATCCATCTCAACCACCTCTAATGGTTGCTAGAAACCAACCTTTTGTGCCATTTAATGGAGGTAGTCCATTAAATCTTGGACAACACAATGATATCCCAATTGTTGCCTTAAAGAACTTACCAATTTTTACTGGGGAAGATCAGACAACACCCATTGAGCACATAAGGGATGTTACTTCACTATGTGGTGTTCACCACATAACTCAAGAGGACGTAGTTGTAAGGCTACTTGCCACATCATTTAAAGGAAGGGATTTGCAGTGGTTTAGGGGTCTAGCAGTTGGCTCCATTGTAACTTGGGACAAATTAGGAGATAAACTGCATAAACATTTTCAAGATAGATCAAATCATTTATCCTTTTTAGAGCAACTGACTACTATAAAGAGAGCTCCTCAAGAGCAAATGACAGACTTCAATTTTCAGTTCCAGAGAACTTGGGATAGAATCCCTGCTACAGTGAGGCCTCCTCTTGAATATGCATTCTTGTATTATTTAAAATCTCTCAACAGTGATATAGTTATCATGACAGTTAGTGAGAGGAGTGTCTTTACCAGATGCATATGAGACAACAATCAGAGCATAAAACTATTTAATTCAAGTAGGTAAGATTGCTCTTAGGCCACCAATGCCTTATTTTTTGAATATACATCCTAATATGCCACTATAGATACCACCTTTTCCTGTTGTTCTAGCATTACCAGCTACTAGTAAACAAGAAGTTACAGTTTCAGTTCAATCACATGAGTTGTAGGAAATTAAAGAGAGTCAGCAAAAGATTGAAAATATTTTACAAACTTTTGGGAATAAGTTGGTGAGTTTAGAGAAGCAACAATCTTATACCAGACCTTATCAACAACAAGGTTAGGCTTCAAATCAATAGTATCAAGGTACTAGGCAGCAATACCAAGGAAACTATCAAGGCCCAAGGCAAAAAATTAATACAAGACCTTTTCAAGCATATAATCTAGCACCCGTTAGTGCAGCTAGGGACCTTGTCCCTATTCAAAATAATCTTGTTGTTGATTATGAGTGATGCTATCTGTGCAACCAACAACATAATCAAGCCACATGCTCAAATGGACTTATAAATCAGGCATTAATGGCGTAGAATGCTTCAATCTCACAACAAAACATACCTAATGATGGAGCTTCAAAAGAACAGGAGTAGCCTACAAATGATGCTACTCTGCTTAACTAGTAGGGAGAAGAATTTTGTGGAGTTAATGCAGATGATTCTCCAGTTGCAGCAAACACAAGAGAAAAGAAAAGAGCTTTAGAGCTTGAGAAAATAACTGATAAAGGAAAAGAAACAGTTGTAGAACCATCTACATCACAAGTTCCTTGCATTTTGCAAAGGAAATAACAATATGTTGCCAAGGAGCAACCACACATGCAAGCTGATCATGTTGGTGTAAAGGTCCATCAAAAGGTAAATCCAGCTATGCCTTTTAACATCATTGATAACATGAAAAAGATGAATATTGTAACAATGTCTATGTGGGACTCATTAGCTATCCCATGTCAAAAAGACATGTTATAGTCAGTTCTGTCAAATTTGAAAGTGTCTGATGAGCCACCAGTAGGTCAGGTTAGAGCTATTTTAACAAATGATCTTCAAGATGATAAACAACCTAGCAAAGAAACGGGTAAGGATATCAAACCACCTCCATTTTATGTATCAATGATTATAGGTGATAAATTAGTCCATAACTATATGGTAGATAGTGGACCTAGTAGTTTTGTAATGCCAAAGCAGATTGTTGATAAACTAAGACTAAAATATAAGCCTTTAGAAAAGGGAGTTATTCAGTTAGATGGGTCCTTAGTTAATACCTTAGGTGTCATCAAAGGATTGAGCCTTACACTTCACGCTTGTCCAAATTTTTCAGTTCTGCAAGATATATGTGTTATAGATCTACCACCTTTCTTTGCCTTATGTCTTTCAAGAGACTTTATAGCTAAGATAGGAGGTTATGTTTTTGCTGACTGGTTACATATGTTGTTTAGAATGAGATATGGAACTAAGGTTACCATTAAATCTGAAAAATTGGCCAAGGATCACATAGAGCCTTATAATCCAAGTGTAATTAATGTTGTTCCAACTATTGCAGACACAAATTTTGTTGTTTCTAGTGACAGTGAGCTTGTTACTGCTCAAGAGCTACAAGCTGAGAGTATATCTAATGTGTTGTTACATGAATGGGCAGTAGAAAATGTATTGGATAGTCCTGATGACCTCATTCAAGATGTTGGTATGGGTAATTATGTGTTGCATGAACCTGATGCAGAGGTTCCAAACCTTGAAAAGAGTGCAGATCAATTACTAGAGCAACAAGATGAATTTTGGGAGATGTATTTCGATGGTTCCAGAATTAAAAATGGATTTTGTGGAGGTACAATGCTTGTTTCTCCACAAGGTGATAAGTATTTTTTAGCCTTCTGTTTTTCTTTTGCATGCTCCAATAACACAGTTGAGTATGAGGGACTTATTCAAGGTCTTGAATCAGCAAGAAAGAGAGGAATAAACTACCTAAAGGTCTATGGAGATAGTGAGTTGATCGTCAATCAAGTAAGAGGCTTGAGTGTTTCTAAGAATGATGCATTAAAGTCCTATAGGAACAGAGTGTGGGATATAATAGAGGAATTTGATGCCTTTAACTTGGTTTATATCCCAAGAAATTAAAAAAAACATGTTGATAGACTTGTTGCTATTGATGCACAATTTGATATCCCCAATGATATCAAGAAGGAGAAGGTACAACAGTATGTCAAAGTAGTAATTAGACCTTCTATTCCAAACAAAAACATTCATTGGAAAGTATTTGACAATGATGAACAAATTTTATCTTTCCTACTTGAAGAGGATCAATTTTTAGTAGTGAATCAAGAGAAGCTTAAACAACAGTATGATGATCAGGTCATACAGTTGAGGACAAATAAATTACCCAAGGGTTTAGTTACCTTGAAGTCTATTTTCAACACTGATGATCAACTTAAGAAAAGTAAAGTCAATATTCAAGTCAAAGAAGACCATTATGAGGAAATTGAAATCTTTAAAGGTAAGCTTCTTATGTTTGGAAAAATTTGTTCAACCGAAGATAGAAAGTATTTTATTGCTTTATGCCAAGAGTTTCATGATGTTTTTTCTTGGAAATATTCTGATCTAAAGGGTTTCAACCCTAATATTGCACAACACACAATTTAATTAGAACCTGATGCTATGCTTGTAAGGCAAAAGAAAAGACCTTTGAACCCCAAGATTGAGCCTTTGATGATTAAAGAGCTAACTAAGTTAGTTGAGGGGGGTATTATATTTCCAATTAAACACACCTCCTAGGTTTCTAAACTTGTTCCAGTTAGAAAGAAAAATGGGGAGATAAGATTATGTGTAGATTTTAGAGATCTTAACAGAGCATCTTTAAAAGATCATTACTCATTACCCTCCATGGAACAGATTCTTCAAGTTGTTGTTGGTTCAGAGAGATTTTCTCTTCTAGATGGTTATTCTGGTTATAACCATATTTTATTCAAGGAAGAGGATCAATATAAGACAATGTTTACAACAAAGTAGGGAACTATGGCCTACAAGAGAATTCCTTTTGGCTTATCTAATGTTGGTGCTACATTTTAGAGGGCCATGGATATGGCATTTCAGATTCTAATTCAGAAGTTTTTGCTTGTTTATCTAGATGACATAACAATATATTCTAAAAATGTAGAGAGGATGGCATATCTCTCAATCCGAAAAAGAGTATATTTTTTGTTCATGAAGGTAAACTATTAGGACACATAGTGTCAAATCAGGGAATTACTATTGACCCTGAGAGAGTCAAAGCCATAATTGAGTTGCCATTACCCAATCATAAGAAAGGACTGTAGAGCTTTTTAGGTAGAATCAACTTTTTGAGAAGGTTCATACCTGATGTTGCAAATCTGTTATAGCCTTTGACTACCATGCTTAAGAAGAATGCAATTTTTAGTTGGACTAAAGAAGACAAACATAGCTTTGAAGCAATCAAAGAGGCTTTAGCATCAGCCCCAACACTAGTAAATCTAAATTTCTCAAAGGATTTCATTCTATATGCTTTTGGTAGCATTAGTTCAATTTCTGCTATGTTGGTTCAGAAAAATAATGATGATTTAGAGCAGCCAATAGCCTTTTTTAGTCAAGGTCTAGTTGATTATGAGCAGAAATATACATTTGTTGAAAAACATGTTCTTGTTGTGATTAGAAGCTTGAAGAAATTTAAGCCTCTAATCTCCAACAATAAGATACATGTTATGGTTGCACACCATAGTCTGAAAGAATTTTTTTTGAGTAAATACTTGAGTGAGAAAAGAGCAGGGTGGATCACAAGAGTTATGGAGTTTGATGTTGACATCAAAATCACAAAGCTTTTTAGAGGTAGAGGATTGTGTGAACAATTAGTCTCAACTTCTAAAGATGAACAAAAAAAAATCAGAGACTGTCTTAGTCAATGATAATGAATCTTGAAATGTTGTACCTGTGTTAGATGAAAGCTGGGTTTAAGATATGACCCATTTTCTATAGACTGGTGAATGTCCACTAGGTTTGGATAGAGCTAAAAGAAGATACTTTAGGTTGCAGTCAATTCCATATGTGCTCATTGGTAATATTCTTTTTAGGAAAGACCTGAATGGTGTTTTATTAAGGTGTATTGACACTGATCAAACAAAAAATGTGCTTCATGAGTTTCATGATGGAACTTCAGGAGGTCACTTTGCTCCAAGAACAATAGCCTAGAAAATTATGAGAGTCGATTATTACTAGCCAAGCTTATTTAAGGATGTCCATACTTGGGCAAAGAAATGTGTAAAATGTGCTTTATTTAAAAGAAAAGAGAAGCTTCCAACTTTGTCTCTACAGCCAATTCAATTTGAGCAGCCCTTCATGAGATGGGGCATTGACTTTATTGGACCAATAAATCCACCCTCCAGTGTTGGTCACAAGTGGGTACTTACAACAACTAATTATTTTACACAGTGGACAAAAGAAGTAGCTTTGAAAGAAGCTAACAAGTCTTCTGTTTTAAACTTTTATGAGGACATAGTAACTAGGTTTGGAGTTCCTAATTCCATCATTTTAGATAATGCTCTTGAATTTGTGGGATTAAGAGTTATAGATTAGGCTGTAAGACATGGAATCCATCTGAATACCTCTTCAAATTATTACCCACAAGGTAATGATTTGGCTGAAAGTAAAAATAAAAATTTGATCAGGATTATTAAAAGAACTATGGAGGAGAATTAGAGAGTTTGGCACACCAAATTGAAATTTTCTCTATGGGAAGATAGAATAACTCCTAAGAGGTCAATTGGAAATTCACCATATGTTCTGGTTTATGGAAAAGAGGCAAGACTTCCTTTATCTGTAGAGCTTCCAACTCTTGACATTGTACACTAGTTGGAGATGTTTGAGGAATAGGACCCAATTTTTGTTAGATATGCTGAGCTCATGGAGCTTGAAGAGACAAGAAACAAAGCAATGAAGTCTTTGGAGTATCATCAACTCCAAAAAAAAGGGTTTTTGATAAGAATGCTACACCTAGAGTTTTCAGAGAGGGTGATGTTCTCAAGTGGGATGTGTTAAAGAGTAGGCCAGGTAAGCATTCAAAGTTTTCCAACTTTTGGACTAGCCCATTTGTCATTACCGAATGCAAGGAGCATAACGCATTCTAGTTATCAAAGATGGATGGATAAATTTTGCCAATCCCAGTTAATGGGATTCACCTCAAATGTTGTTTGAGGTATGATCTACCTTTGTAAATGTTAGGTTAGGTTTTTTTCTTTCAATAAAGTGTTGCTACACTATAGTTTAGTTGCATATTTCATTCCCTAAGTGTTTCTCAGCATAGCTAGATAGTTTCCTTTATGCTCTTTTGTTTTCAATAAACGCCAAGGTGTCATTCATACTATCAAGTTTAAGTTACAAAAGTTCTGAATCTATTTTCCTAAGTCATGAGCCTAGTTTCTAGGTAACTTTGTGCCCAAGGATAGGTCTTGGCAACTGGTTGGAATGTTTAGCAGGAAAACATGCAGCAAATGTCACCAAAAATGTTACCATATTTTAACTCATATGCTCAATCAGGTGGAGTTTATTGTTTTTAAATTGAGAAAATGAGGTACAACTTATTAATTTTCCTACATTACATTCAGATGTATAAATGAAACAATCCAAAAAAGATTACAATTATAAATTACTACATTCATACATGTGCATGTAAGATAAGAAAGATTCTAATCTTTTCAGAAAAGAGTAGTCTTTATTGAATGTATAAGTGTACATTATCTCACACAAGTTGTGAGATTGAATTAACTTATTCAATACAAATTATGAAAAATATATACATGAATAAGTAAGGAAAAGAAATGAATGTGCATAGAAGGAAGATAACCAGCCATTGCCTGTGAATGATTGGTCTTGACTGGTGTCATTTTCTTCTATTGTTGTACCAAGCTTCATCTTTTTCTCCTAGTTCTTATTCCTAAAAAGAAGTAAGCAATGGTATTAGAGAAATTCTCTAAGAAATGACTGATTGCAAACATTATATACACATTCACCCTATGCATGTATAAACTAATCATTATGTGCATTAAAAAAGCTAGTGTGTACGTTGAGGAACTTAGTGTCTTTATGCTTAGTGAGGGCATATAGGAGAGATTTTACTTGCTTTTGGGAGGTTGGAAAACATATGCCAAAGATTTAGGAGGTTGTTTTGACCTTTTAAAAGCACTTTTGAGAGCATCTTGGAGTGATTTTAGCTTGCCTTTATGGAGGACTTGGTCAAAATTGACCATTTCAACCTTATTGATCACTTTTGGGGATATATTTACATGCTAAATTTGAGGTTTATTGTTGCATATAACCCATGAAGTTTAGTCACTTGTGTGACTCATTTGTAATCAGATCTTGATAATGCAACTCTTAGACATTATGAATTTCATAGTCTTTTGTGACATTTTTGGCATACTTTTGTAACTCTTGAGACATGGAACACAATGGATACCTTTGCTATTTCTGGTGATCAGTTCTTATAGTTTATTTAATGTTTATGATTGATCAAATTGTATGTGAATATTATCTAATTTCCTTACAATTTTGTCTCATGTGTTATACCTTTTCTGTGATTAGTGTGTTTATTTAGGTTATTGATTGTGTTTATAAAATACAAGCTTCTTTATAATTGTGAAGTCTTTCTTCCTTTTATAGGTTGTGGTGTTTAACCTATCAATAAAGTATTTATGCATGAACACATTGTAACAAGTTGAGAAAACTTATTTTTAACTAGTTTTCAGCTGAGTGCAAAGTCCAGAATTCCATTGTCTCTCATTAGTTTGGTGTATCACCCAATGTTTTTTTTTTTTTCAGCATTTCATTTTTAGTAATCTTTCTCCCTTTTTCCCTAAAAAAAGAAGTAGATTAGGTGATATAACTGATAGGAAGTTGGCCATCTCTGGAGGTTTGGTCTCATTTAAGGTACCCACACCTTGGGATCATTCCCATGTTTCACTAGATTGTTGAATTCTAAATTCAACAGGGTGCAAATTTTAGTGATAACGATTACTTTCATTTTACATTTTTTATAAGAATTTTAGTTTAAAATAGGTTTTTCAATATGTATTTTAGTTTGTATGCCAAAAATTATTAAATTTTAAAATTCTCAACATCAAACAGGTTTTTTAATGGCTAGGAATCCCAATCCTATTCTAGATGAAAACCCTACCCAAACAAATCCTCCTCCACCACCAAATGTTGCCTTACAAAAACCTACCTTCTATCAATGACCTCATCCATCAAAATTTAACTAAATTGAGAAACATATGTTAGTTATACGAGAGGCACCCTCACTTGTCTAAAATGAAAACCACATTAGAATCAATAATTTTCAATGTTGAAACTCTCACTAACCAACATATTATCTTTGTAGAGTAGTGAGAGGTCATGAGGCAATGATATGTTGATTTCTTATCGTATTTCGATGAAGTGATGGAAATTGACATTACAAGATCTTGCTTAGCACAACTATTTATCAATCCTAAAACTATACAAACCATTAATGTGTGAAATCCTAAATATTCAATTAAATGGTGTGCAAATTGAGGTATCCTAGATAATCTTTGGGATCATTGGTGGATGGTTTGTTGGAGATTCTTGGTGTTGTCATTAGTGTTTTCATTGATTTCAACCCCTAATGTGTAGATTGTTGGAGTTTTTGGAGAGTTTTTCATTGTGTTTTCATTTGTGTTGTCATTGATGTCAACCCCTAGTATGGATGTGATGAGGAGTTGTGGTGTTGCAAATGTTAGTGTCAACCTCTAGTAAGGTTTTTATGTCAACCCCTAGTGTGGTTGTGTTGAGAAGGTGTTGTATATGTGTTGAGGAGATGTTTGTGGCATTGTTGATGCAACAGGTTCACTTGGTCTTCAAGTTCTTTTAAGAAAATTAATATAAAGAATGTGCAGGGTGATAGAGGTGTGTTCTATGTTGTGCTCTGCATTTATTCATGATTGAAGATATGCTTGTACGATTTGGATATGATGGTCAAAGGTGTTCAAAGGTGTTATATCCAAAGTTTCAGGTTCTGGATTGTCTGGCAGTGGAAGATGTGTTTGATAGTGTGTTACCTGTGAAGAAGGTTGTCTTAGAGAAATATAATTGCTTCACATTTCTCTGCATTGTTCTTTCTTGTCTAGCGGATTTGGGAATGTTCTTATACTACTTGTATCTACCTTCCCTTGGAACTTTTAATGTTTAGTTGTTTTGCAAGATTGGATTCATAAGTTGAGTTCTATGGAAGTGTGTTTGGTTGCACAGAAAGAAATTTTTATTCAGTTTCAGGTGGTTGTGTCAGTGGTGTTGGATATTTTTATGATATTGAATATTCCTAGATGTTGTGGAGTGTTTCTATGTGGTTCACATTTTTTTTTCAAACCTGAAGAAGTGTGCATTTGGTCGCTTGTTAGTGTTAGTGCAAATTTGGATGACCTAGCGTGCTAGCACTAATTGGGGAGGCTATTTGTAGTTTTTGGAAGCATGGTCAAGCATTTCAATGTAGATTTGGGTCCTAGTTAACCCTTAGTGTGGTATACCTTCACTTATTTCCATCATAGAAGTGTTTGGTGCCAACCTATTTGTTGGTTGCACATTTGAGGTGCATACATGGAGAAGGTTTTTGAGGTTGTGGAGGATATATATCCAAGGTTAATTATTGAAGAAGTGTGTGATGTGTTGTGTGGTGTGACATGATGTGAATGTGATCAAGTGTTGCGATCTAAATGTGAGCTTAAATTCCTAAGGCTACCAAATGCAATGAGAAGGTGTCTACATTTTCAATGTACCTAAAGTTGTTGGAGGTAGTGAGCCAAAGGTTGCGAATGGTGTAGAGTTGCAGTGGTGGATCTTCCTATTACTATGAGGTAGTGAACCTCATTTTAGTAGTCTTCTTCTCTTCTTTCTTTTGAATAGTGAGTCCTTTGGGTAGTGAGCCTTTCTTGTCTTTTGGGTAGTGAGCCCTTTCGGTAGTGAGCCTATTGTATTTGGTGTTGTTATTCATATATATGTGAGTTAATCCTCACTATTTTTTTTTTCCCTGATTAGGGTTTTCCAAGTAAATCTGGTGTTCTCTTGTGTGTGGATTTTTTTGTGTTGATGTTTCATATTTTTACTTTCTACTGATGCTTAATGAGGATCTGAAAGTTAATAAGGATTTAAGGAATAATGAGGGTTTGATGATTTTAATGTACAACTAATTCACCCCCCTCTTAGTTGTCATATGTGTCTAACAACTGGTATTAGAGCTTTGATTCCTTGGAAGAATATTAACTGCTTAAGGTAGATCCAGATGGTGCACAGGAAGGGTGTCAAGGTTCTTATGTTTGATGGAATGAACTATGCTTTCTGGAAAGCTAGGATGGAAGCTTTTTTTTGTTTCATTAGGGTTTGGTGTATGGAATTCAATTAAATATGGATATACTATACCTACTACTACTCTGGAAAGTGATGATGAGATCAAGGACTATGAGAATAATGGAAAATCAAGGAATGTTATCTTAAGTGTAATTTATGATTTAGAACTTGTGAAGGTGATACGCCTCAAGAGTTATAAAGAGATCTGGACAAAGTTGCAAAGAATTTATGAAGGAGATGATAAGGTCAAGCAAGCAAAGATGCAGAATTTCAAATCCAAATTTGAAAACCTAAAGATGAATAAAGATGAAGACATTGCAACCTACATGCTCAGAGTGGATGAAATTGTCAATACCATCAATGGTCTTGGTGGAAAACTGGAGGAAAGTGAAGTTGTGAAAAATGTATTGAGAACTCTTTAAAAATATTGTAGTGCTAAAGTTTATGCTATTGAGGAAGCTCAAAATTTGGATCAATATATTAGTGATCATATGATTGGTGCTTTAACTACTTTTGAATTAAGAGAGTTTTGCAAAGATGCTCCAAAGAAAGAAACTAATTTTAAATTTAACAAGAAGGAGAAGAATGATGAATATGATTTAGATGATCTTTATGAAGTGGAAGCAAATTTTGTTAGGAGACTAAAAAATGGTATTGGAAAATATAGAGGTAAGTTACCATTCAGATGTTTCAATTGTGGAAAGATAGGTCATTATGCTTCTAAATGTCTAATCAAAGTTTCAAATGACAAACATAAAGATCATAAAGGTAAATCTATCAAGAAGAGTTATTATGTTAAAGAATATAGTGGTGTATCTTATGATGATGAATCAAACTATCCAGATGGTAAAAGTGACAAATTCTTTTTCATGGCTTTAAATGTTGGAACTAATTCCACTAATCTTAAAAGATGTGAGAAGGAAATTGCTTTGAAAATAGGTCATAGTATTGAAGGAACTATGTTGATTGCTTTTCATGCAAGAGAGGAGAGAAACTACTAGATTATTGATAGTGGATTCTAAAATCATATGACAGGTGATAAGCATAAGTTTGTTAAACTTCAAAAGTATGATGGTGGTCTTGTTAAGTTTGGTGCTGATACATTTGCTAAGATCTATGGAAAAGGTCCAATTAGTTTTGATGGCAAGCATAAGATAGATTATGTTCTCTATGTCAAGGGTCTTTGACATAATCTTCTCAATGTAGGAAAAATATGCAACAAATGATACAACTTGGTGTTTCAAGATGATGGTTGTGAGATAAAAAAAGGAAGCTCTGGAGCTTTGGTTGCAATAGGAACAAGGATAGAAGGTAATTTTATCAACTCAAAGGTGGTGATGTTAAGTGCTTTATGTCTCAAATCAATGAAAGTTGGCTATGGCATAGAAGAATAGGTCACATCAATTTTGATAGCCTAGTGAAGATTAGTTTTACTGATGTTGTGAGAGATTTTCCAAGAATTTAAATGCCTATCAATGCAATATACAAGGAGCACCAATTTGGAAAGTAGAAAATGAAGAGGTTTAAGACTATATAATATTCTATAGTAGGACCTTTGGAGTTGGCGCATATAGACCTATGTGGACCTACCAAAATAAGAAGCTCTCAAGGTGACATGTATTTCATGTTGTTAATTGATGATTACTCTATAATGACTTGGGTGACATTTCTGAAAGAAAAATCAGAAGCCCTAAATAATTTCAAAGCATTTAAATCTATGGTTGAGAATGAAATGGATTTGAAAATCAAGTGCTTGAGGTTTGATAGAGGGGTGAGTTTACTTCAAATGAGTTTAACAGTTTTTGTGAAGATCATGGAATAAAGAGACATTTTTCATCTCCTAGGACTTTGTAGCATAATGAAGTTGTGGAGAGGAAGAATAGGAAAATTCAAGAAGTAGAAAGAACCAAAATGAAGGAATCAAATCTACCTGATGTCTATTGGACAAAACCTATTCATATTGAGTGTACATTCTTAATGGAGGACAAGCTAGAGTGAACAGTTCAAAGACTCCCTATGAACTATGGTATGGAAAACCTCCTACTGTGAAATATTTTAGGGTGTTTGAAAGAAAATGTTATATTAGAAGAGATGAAGAAGACTTAGGAAAGTTTGATGCAAGATCAGATCAAGGAATCTTCCTTGGATACTCTATAAAGATAAAGGCATACAAATGCTATAATAGAAGGTTGAAGAAGATTGTTGAAAGTGCAAGTGTTAAAGTGGATGAAGACCCACATTAAAGCTCAGTGCTAATAGAAGTTTATGAATCTAATGGCCCCACTTGCAATGAAGAAGAAAAATAAGAAGTGAAAGAAAAAGAGATGAGAGTGGAAGAGGAAGAAGATTTGGAAAAGAATCCTAAGACTCCTAAGTATGTGTAGAGAAATCATTCTGAAGATCAAATCATTAGAGATAAGAGAAAAGGTGTGTTGATAAGAAGAAGAGCTACTATGACGGAGGAACATATAATTTTTTTTCTTTTAGAGGTAGAAACTAAACTAGTAACTAAAGCATGCAAAGATGAGAGTTGGGTCAAAGCTATGGAAGAAGAGTTGAGAGAGATTGAGAAGAACCAAAATTGTGAATTGGTCCCAAGACCATCAAACAAGAATGTGATAGGAACTAAATGGGTTTTCAAGAATAAATTGAATGAGGATGGAAAAGTTTTTATAAAATAGGCTAGAATGGAAGGAATAGAGTTTCAAGATACTTTTTCTCTAGTGGCAAGAATGGAAGCCATTAGAATGTTTTTGGCTTTTGTAACATATAAGGACTTCAAGGTATATCAGATGGATGTGAAATCTACATTCTTGAATGGTGAGTTAGAAGAAGAGGTGTACATTGAACAACTAGAAGGTTTTCAGTTGTCAGAAGATATTGATATGGTTTGCAGGTTAAAAGAAAGCATTGTATGGACTCAAACAGGCTCCTAGAACTTGGTATGCAAGATTGGATAGATACTTGTTGTAGTAGGGATTCAAAAAATGGTACTATAGATAGCAATCTTTACTTCAAGGTCGAGGGAGATTAGATCCTGATTGTTGTTTGTATGTTGATGACATAATCTTTGGAGGAAATGAAGAAATGTGTAAGAAGTTTGTAGAGGAAATGTAAAATGAGTTTGAGATGTCTATGTTTGGGGAGATGAATTTCTTCCTTGGGCTAAAAATTAGTTAATCAGAAAAAGGTATATTCATTTCACAATTAAAGCATATTAAGGAAATGTTGAAGAATTTTGGAATGGAGAATTCTAAAATAATGTGTACTCCCATGGTTAGTGGTTGTATGTTGAGAAAAAATGATGAATCATCTAAGACAGATCAGAGCAAGTATAGATCAATGATTGGTGGACTGGTATACCTAACTGCTACTAGATCAAACATCATGCATGTAGTTTTTATTGTGGCAAGATTTCAAGAAGATCCTAGAGAAACACATGTGATAGCAATTAAAAGGATATTATGTTACTTTAAGGCCACTCTATACTTTGGTCTATGGTATCCTAGGGATATTTATTTCTCTTTGAGTGCTTATATAGATGCAGATTGGCCAGGTTGTGTAGATGACAAAAGAAGTACAAGTGGAGGTGATTTCTTTCTTAGAAGAAGATTGGTTTCTTGGTTGAGTAAGAAATAGGATTCGGTATCATTATCTACTATAGAGGTAGAATTTATTGTTGCATCATCATGTTGTACATAGGTGTTGTGGATGAAGCAGACATTGAAGGATATCAAAGTATCATATGATTAACCTATTTATATCTTATGTGATAATACAAGTGCCATTAACATTTTAAAAAATCTATTAATGCATTCAAGGACAAAGAATATCTCTATCTGATATCACTTTTTAAGAGAGAAAGTTTTTGAGAATGAAGTGAAGTTGGATTATGTGCCTACAAAGGACAAAGTTGTAGAAATATTCACAAAGGCTCTTCCTAATGATACATTTGAGTATCTCCGGCAGAAGTTAGGGGTTATTGTCCCTCCTTCTTTCAACTAGATGCATAAGTTGGTGCATCTGTTCAAGGGAGCAATTCAGGAAACATTCTTTTTCCCTAGAATGATGAAGGCTACCTCTCATGGGGAGTAGGTAGTGGTGTCTTTGGTTGGTGAAATTAGGTGGAGCATATCATGTGCCCCTAAGGGGGAGAGATCAATAAAAAGTACAATAAAGAGAGCTATGGAAAGAGAGAAAGAAAATGTGTGAGAGAGTTTCTTGCAAGTGTTGTCTAAAGTGAAGTTTGTAGGTGATTTCAAGGGAGAGATTGTTTCCCTTTGTCATTGTTGTCAAAGGGGAGAGAATGAAGACTAAAAAAATCTTCAAGAAAGGGGGAGAGAGTGTTGTTTGAAAAACATAGGGGGAGAAGATAAGATGTCTGAGAGACAAATGTAAAGAGAGAGAGAAAGTAAGGTGTAAGAGTTTCCCAATAAAGGGGAGAGTTTTTTAGTGATGCAGATACAAAGTTGTTTTTATTGTTGATGGTTTTTTAGAGAGTTGGTGTTGCCATCAATAACAAAGAGGGAAATTGTTGGAGATTGCTAGTGTTTTCATTAGTGTTGTCATTGATGTCAACCCCTAATGTGGATATTTTTGGATTTTTTGTAGATTGTTACACAATGTTGTCATTTTTGTTGTCATTGATGTCAACCCCTAGAATGGATGTGATAAGGAGTTGTGGTGTTGCATGAGAATGAGTTGTGGTGTTGCAGATATTAGTGTCAACCTTTAGTGTGGTTTTGATGTCAACCTCTAGTGTGGTTTTGATGTCAAACCCTAGTTTGGTTGTGTTGAGAAGGTGTTGAAAATTCCATGGATGTGTTCAAGAGATGTTTGTGGCATTGTTGATGTAGTAGGCTCACTTGGTTTTCAATTGCTTTTGAGAAAATTAATATAAAGAGTGTGCAAGGTGATAGAGATTTGTTCTATGTTGTGTGCTACATTTCTTCATGGTTGAATATATGCTTGTGCTATTTGGATATGATGATTAGAGGTGTTCAAAGGTGCTATATCCAAAGTTTCAGGTTCTAGATCATGTGACAGTGGAAAATGTGTTTGACAGTGTGTTGCCTATGAAGAAGGTTGTTTGGGAGAAATGGAATTGCTATGTATTTATCCATGTTTTTATTTCTTTTCTTACGAATTTTGGAACATTATTATACTACTTGTATCTACCTTCCATTGGAATTTTTAGTATTCAATTGTTTTGCAAGCTTGGATTCATAAGTTGAGTTTTGTGGTAGTGTTTATGGTTACACAGAAAGAAAGTGTTCTTTAGTTTCAAGTGGTTGCATTAGTGGTGTCTGATATTCTAATGATGTTGAGTATTCTTGGATATTGTAGAGTGTTTCTATGTGGTCTTCATGGTTTTTGATACCTAGAGAAGTGTTTATGTGGTAACTTGTTAGTGTTAGTGTAGGTTTGGCTGACTTGGAGTACTACCGCTAATTATGGAGGTTGTTTGTAGTTTGTGCAAGCATGGTGAAGCATGCCAGTGTAGATTTGGGTCCTAGTTAACCATTAGTATTGTTTTACTTCACTTCTTTCCATTGTGGAAGTTTTTGGTGCCAACCTATTTTTTGGTTACACATTTGAGGTGCATACGTTTCATTGAGGCCAACATGGAGAAGGTTTTTGAGGTTGTGTATGATATATATACAATGTTAATTGTTGGATAAGTGTGTGATGTGTTGTGTGGTGCGACATGATGTGAATGTGATCAAGTGTGGTAATCTAAGTGCGAGATTAAATATCTAAGGCTACTAGATGTAGTGAGTAGAAGGTGTCTATGTACTTGAAGTTGTTGGAGGAAGTGAGCCGAAGGTTGCGGATGGTGTAGAGTTGCAATGGTGGATCTTCTTGTTGCTCTGAGGTATTGAACCTGCTTGTAAAATTCTTCTCTTCTTTTATCTTTTGAATATTGATTCTTTTAGGTAGTGATCCTTTCTTCTCTTTTGGGCAGTGAGTCCTTTTGGAAATGAGCCTATTGTATTTGGTGTTTCTATTCAAAAATATGTGAGTTAATCCCCACTATGGTTTTTCCCTGATTTGGGTTTTCCACATAAATATGGTTTTCTCTTTTATATGGCTTTTGTTGTGTTGATGTTTCATATGTTTACTTTATATTGATGTTTAATGAGGATTTGAAAGTTAATAAGGTTTTAAGGAATAATGAGGGTTTGATTATTTGAATGTACAACTGATTCACCCTCCCTCTCAGTTGTCTTGTGTGTCTAACATGGCTTTTGATAAACCACTCAACAACGATCTTGATGTCCCACAATATTTTCTTCGAAAACTATATGTTGAATTTGTCTTGGATGAGCATGTCAACTACTTTGATATGTGATATTTCTAAGGTGTGGGTAGAGGAATGCCTCAGGATAGACCCAGGGCACATTGAGTAACCCCACTTATTCCCCCACCTCCAATACCTTACCCATGATAGTGATACACCTATTGCATCAACTGCTATTGGTATACCCTCCTTTTCACCATATATTTGTGTGCCCCATCACTGCAATATGTGCAACTAGGTATGTTTGGGTCCTCTTGGATAGCCTAATGAGGCTTTGATTGACACATCTAACTATGAGGTCCATAATATGTCAAATATAGGAGATGAGAGAGAATAAGCCCGAGCATTTCTAGGAGAGACATCAGGTGAGAGAGATGACGTGGATGTAATGGTAAGACTTAAAGTAATTTCATAGTGGATTTTATCTTAAATGAATATTTTATAAGAGATTTTAGTACTAATGTATATTTATGTGTTGAAATCTTTAATAGTTGTTGACGAAGGATCAAATTTTGCAGGTCCAAGAGGGTATAGTTTTGGCCATTTCATTTGGCCTAGAGAGTAACTATATGGTATACTTTTTTGCACATACATGTTTACAATTTTTTTATTGTATATGCATCATTTAAATTGTGATTTAGATGTTAATTTTTCAAATATATTATGATTAAATACATGTAAATAGATTGATAGTCTTATGTATTCTTATATTTTTATGCAACAATCTAGTACTATTACATCCATGATGACTACTTCTGACACATTGGAAGAATCATCACAATAGATATATGTTTTTTAATATTCTCAAAATTATGATTATGTGTACACGTGCATTTAAATTGTCTTACATTCTTGTCATTTTTTATATAGGAAACTATCTTAGCTAGTTCATCCATCATGAGCCCTTCTAGAAAAGAGAACAAGCATCACAGGAGGTATGTGTTTATTTTATATTGTAGATATATATGTTTAGATAGGAGTAGGTATATGTTTAATTTATGATTATTTTTCAACAATTATATATTAATTTGTATCAATTTTATTTTACCTACTATCTAGTCCTTTTCCCAATTCAACAATGTGATAAATCTAGGACCATTTTGATATGTTAGGACTCCTAATTGTCCTATGGGACAATCATATGTAGAACATCTTAGAGAAAAAAGAGCAAGACTTGAGGTTAAAAATAATTCCATTTTAGATATATTATAGTGATTTTAATGTTAATTTGACAATTCTAAATTATAGTATATAAGTTTCAATTTAGTAGTCTAACTTGTCAACCATTGACATAATTAATTTAATTTGTGGTTTGAATTGTTATTGTGCAAGAAACCTTAGAGCCACCAAATACTTTGAGGAAGCTTGATTTTGATGATCCAATACAAGATTAGGATTTTATAGAGATAGATACATAGCTATTTGACATGTATATTGTGTATAGATCTTGAGATGACATATACCACATTTTATAAAAATTATTTTGAGTTGGCATAAATGTCAAATTTGTATATGCACATACATAATTATTCCACAATTTGATATTATCAAAATTGATATTCAATCTAATTTGTTCCTTGTGTGCATCTCTTTCTACTTTGAAACTTAAAATTGGAATGTATAATCAGTTTAGAATGGTTTTAAGTTATGACCAATAACATGTTATAGATTAATGAAATTTCACTTTAATAGAATGATGAATTACAATTAGTAATCCATCTATGTTAGTGTTAACTAGTACTCCCTATAAAAATGGTACTCCCTGATTATCTTCCTTTCCTCTTTTTTACTATAAAGGGCATGTCTATATGTTATGTGGACAAAATAGAAATTTGAATAGAATTGTAATATTGATAGTGTACCTAATTTTGTGGTTGCAATGTGTAATTTTTAGAAAAATCAACCACGGATATAATAGTTCCAATTAGGAAAGAGTCCTTACACATCTTGAATTTTTTATCCAACCACTAGGACTTGTGGCTATGCCTTACATACTTGTAGAAAATATTTTTCTTAAAATCAAAAATAAAATCAGCAATACTAACCTCTCTTGTAACCAAATCACATCTAAAAACTTCACCTCCACTCTTCAAACTGTATTTCACTATCTCAAATCTTTTCTCCCAACAATTTTGTTAGAAAAATCATGTTCGCTGCCCTCATTAAAATGTGTTACAAACTTTGATAAACCACCACATTGCAAATATGTTTCATTTAAACAATCATTTCTATAAAAAAAGAAACCATCACCTCTAGCACATAAAAATGAACCTAACAAGTCCTTGGATGACTTTGAAAGTTGCATTGCATGACACTCCTGCAACATTTCATTAGTATGCATAATAGTTCATAATACATTGAAAATTCTATGTGGTATTTACATGTATTACGAATATTAATGGGTACATAATAAAATGGATTACAAGATTCAAAATCCCTTTGTGAGATTTTCAAATTTGGATGTTTCACATTATTGTTTGACTACATTCCAAAAAATGTTTAGGATGTGGTGTGCGATCTCAATTGCCAATTCTTAACTTAAAAACATACTTTGTATTCAGTGACACTCTAGATTGAGAGTACCAAAATTGTTGAATTTCATTATTTATGTTATCTGTTAGATTCTTATCAACACATGGAAGCCTCCCACTAAAATCCCATGTATCATTTTGAAGAGGACTATCGAGTCTTCCTCTTCTCAAGAGTGTTCTAGACAATGTTTTACGATTCAAGTTTAAATCAATACAAGTTTTCCTTATTAAATGAGCCTTTCACAAATTATTCCTTAATAATGAGGTTATGATTAGTATATGAGAAAATCTCTTATCTTTTTCCTTACTATTATTTCTAATAGAATTTAGAGCATTAAAAATATTTTTAACAATAATAATTTTTTTTTTACTTTTTGGTCACACAAATCTTCAATTTCTTTAATAATGGTCTCATTTTGTTAAAATTTAGCAATTGTACAAAAAATTGACGTTGTTTGGTTAATGTCCTATTGGAAAAGTACTGATTGAACATTTGTGTATCCCACAACCGAATTGTTCATGATGACCTTTTTCCATCAATTTTTTCTATTATGTTCTCATCTATTTCAAGTAACCATTTTGGGATTCTTGAATGTCTTGGATTTGAAATTTGAATTTCTTCCTCACAAAGGTCTTTTGTTCTCATGTAATTTGGTGATACATAAGGTTCAAATGTTTCTTTTTCAATGTTATGAATGTATTCATTTTCAATAATTTTAATGTTATCAATTTTATCAATGTTTTCAATGTTTTTAATTTCAATTTTTTCAATATCAATTTAAATATTTTCATTTGTAATTTGAACATTTTCTATATCAATTTCAACATTTTCATTTGCAAATTGAGTATTTGACATACCTTGTCTTCTCTTCCTATGAATTTCTATATATTTTTCTCTATATGCTTCAATTTGATTTGTTGTTAGTTTTATTTTTCCCTTACGATGACTATTGCTCCCCATTGTATAAACAAAAGAGAGCACTCAAATGCTTGTTAAGTTGAAAATTGTGTAAAAGAATTTTGCAAAAGCTGAATTTCTCCTATAATACACAAAGAATACAATATTTTAGATGGAAAAGAGAATGTGGGGACCATTGGAATGCTCAAAATAGTCCCCTTTGTGTTTTATACTATATCTCTCTCTCAGGTCTCTCCCTCCCTCTATCCCTCCCACCATACCTAGACAACTCTCTCTCACTCCAAACCCCTCTCTCCAACTCCCTCTCTATCTCTTTCCTTCTCTCTCAAGTCTCTCCCTCCCTCTATCCCTACCTCTCTCTCTCTCTCTCTCTCTCTCTCTCTCTCTCTCTCTCTCTCTCTCTCTCTCTCTCTCTCTCTCTCTCTCTCTCTCTCTCTCTCTCTCTCTCTCTCTCTCTCTCTCTCTCTCTCTCTCAGGTCTCTCCCTCCCTCTATCCCTCCCACCTACCTAGAAACTCTCTCTCACTCCAACCCCCTCTCCCACTCCCTCTCTCTCTCCCTCTATCTCTCCCTCTATCTCCCCCTCTCTCTCAATTCTCTCCCTCCCTCTATCCCTCCAACCCCCTCTCTCTCTTTTAGGTCTATTCCTCCCTCTATTGAACACCCAGAATATTGAGAGGGTGGGGTGAATTAGTATTCTTTTAAACCATTCAAAAATTAAACATCCAATCACCAAAGAATATTTAATTGTAATAAAGAAAGAAAGCATGAAACATTAACAACACCACATAACACATGACTACTAGGATTTTTACATGGAAAATCCAAAATGGGAAAAACCATGGTGAGGGTTAGCTCACAATATATTATAATCGGTTATAGTATATTTACAGAAGTTCTCACTATAGGTTGACTCACTATCCATAGAAAAAATGGTAGAAGAGAGATGGTGGCTCATAGCCTATTTTGAGCTGTTACAATTGCATCTATCTTATGCATGAAATATAGTTCTAATGAATCTCAATAAATTGACTTTACACACTTCATCTAAAACAGATCTAACACTCTGCTTTGTTCTGCATTCGCACAACTTTGATCTTAAACTCAACATTCACAACTTAACTTTGCACTACTCTGATAATATTTGCATGTAGGATATTTGCATCATACATCACATGTTCATTCCATTCATCCAAATGCCAAAAATATCTAACATATATATTCACTTCAACTCTAACATCAATTAGGTTGGCCTAATTAGATGTAACACCCAAAATATAAATTTTCGGCTTCAAAAATTTCATACATATATTGCGCCAAGATACAAAACTCAAAACAACTTAAAGAAGGTTGGCATGGACCTATAATAGATCCCACATATGACAATGATACTTATTTATCCTTTGCATACTTCAAACTTGTTAGGTCGACATGAGATAAGACCTAATAACAAAATCCTTCAAATGTATAGCCACATCTTAACACGTGGACCTCAAAAATTAATGCCAACTAGAATCCATATTCCACTCCCATATGGAAACTTATTCTAAAAAGTGCAAAGCCAAAAACTCATTAGTGGAGAAGTGTGAAATCTCCCACACAAATGCACTTGCATAGAGAATAACTGTAATTTTCCAAGTTGAACTCTGTTACTCATAACTTTCAATCCACTTGTTAAAAAATGATGAAATCTTGGAATTAGATACATCTAACATCCACCAAAATAATGTTAGAATCATAAAGTGAAATATTCATTTGTGGACTGATGCGGACCCAAAAATTGATGCACTATTACACTGAACAGTAGTATTGACACTTAGTCAACTTCCAACATAACTTACTTTTTTGGATCAAATGATATTGCAACAAAATCTTTCTCAACTCAAAAACTTGTTAGAACTAATCAAAATGGTCTGCAGCCAAAATCTTCACACAAGTTACATTAATGTTGACATCAATGAAAACACCACAACACATCATTATATACTTTCCATGCTCATGTTGCCAAACAACATCATCAATGACATTCTTCCAACAATCTCCCCCTTTGTCATTCATGGAAACATGCAAAAAATTATCCAAAAAATTCTTCCCTTTGACATCAAGGGAAAAGGGTGCCTATACAATTGTTATGACTTTCACTAGAACTCCCCCTAAGAAATGTACGTATACATACAAAATAAAAATAATGGATTAACTCCCCCTAAGTCATGTATCAGAGCATAAACAAAAAAATGTACTTGAAAACAACACTATATATTCCACATATGTACAAATAATCTGAACATAAATACTGAAATGCATAAAAAGTGAGAAATATGTCAATCAGAGGTGGTTGAAACCTACAAATTCTGCAAATGGTCTTACCAAGCTTTCCTACCTTCTTCCCATTCTCTCTTTTCTTTTTCAAGAAATCTACACTATGTTTCAAATTCCATAAACAAATATTCTCTCTTCTAGAGTGCCAGGTACCAGATTCATCTACTTTGCTTTTTCTACACTCAAAAGAGGTTTTGAAACAACTAGAAATTTGGGGTTGATAAGATCCCTTATTTCTCCAAACTGCAATATGGTGTGTTCTTTCTGGGCTTGCAGTTGAAAGAATTTCTTATGCATGTGTTTTATTACATTCCTTATTTCTCTAGTTAGGTCAACTATCGGATCATAGGCACTTGAGGCAAAATTAATTTGAGACTCAATATATTCCATCTCCTTCCTTATGTTTTGTGTGGCTTCGAGCCACTTCATACCATATTGATATAGATCATTTTCCTCATCAATGCACCCTTCAACATCCTTCATCAATTCTAAAAACTTTTTATATGCAATGGCACGTTTCTTAGTAATTTCTAGCATTTTCTTATCATTGATTCTCTTTTCCACTTCTTTCTCTACTTCTTTTAGTCCATATGCATAAATCTTAAAAGAGTATAAACCTTAAAAGAATCAATTAGCAATTTCAAATTTTCCATACAAGATAGTGATGTATCAATATTTGCACCAGGTATGGTCTCTTGTAGTGCTTCTAGTTCTTCCATCAATTCACCACTCTTCTGGTGTGTCTCAGTAATCTCTTTTCTTTCAAATGCATGAAATACATCTCCTATTATAACTTGTGAAGGGGAGATATCTTATCCAAGTCTACACTACCTTGTTTCACTGGTAATTACAATAGTTGTAATGACACAAGTTGGAACATGGGATTCATACTTAATAGAATTTTTAGGGAATCTCTGAAGGAGTCATAGGATTCACCAGAAACATTTGTTGTTTCCACAAAATTTCCTTTTGAGCTCTTTTCTTTAGAATTTCCAAAGTCTATTGGTTTCTCTATTTTTTATTTGTGCATCTCCAGATGCATCCTTATTCTTATATTCACCTTCCTTTGTTGGCATATGGCTTCTAGTGTTTTCATTGATAGAAACTAAAGTCATCCTCATGGTCTACAATTTAGTATCTAGTCATACCAGTAGATAAAGTGAAATCCTGTGTATTACTAGCAGATTACTTGAGGAACAGGGTATTCGGTCAGATAGCTTCACTGGATCATCATTTTGTGTTGTGGATCTCTGGAATTGCTTGTTGAGCATATGTATCTTCTTATTATTGAGTTTTGTGGTGTTCCATTAGTTGCAATATGAGTTTGGAGGTCTGATAGGATATTTTATGTTTATTTGTTTGTTGTAGCCAACTCGGTGAATGTGGCGTGATGTGGATGTGTTAAGTGAAATAATCTAAGATGTTCTTATTTTGAAATGATTAATTATGGGTCCTAGCTATGGACTAGTCGACTTGTTTGGATACACATAAAATTGTTCATGTTTTGGGCCGACAAATTGTAAATATTCTTAAGTTTTATTGAGCTGACTTGTAGCAATTAAATCCTTAGTCGTGAATATATTTAGATGATCGATTACATCATTTTGTGTATTTGAAAAAGTGTATTGGTGTATGTTGCGAATATCTAAGGAGCATTTGAGCAATATCATGCACAATTTCACTTGCACATAAATATTTTGTATGCGAACTTGAGCAGAGCAGAGCATAAGTTTGATATCAGTAAAAAGGAAAAAAGTTCATCATCAAAGCTTAACTGGAACTATA
This sequence comes from Sequoia sempervirens, assembly GCA_007258455.2. Taxonomy (NCBI): domain Eukaryota; kingdom Viridiplantae; phylum Streptophyta; class Pinopsida; order Cupressales; family Cupressaceae; genus Sequoia; species Sequoia sempervirens. The sequence continues at coordinate 36,405,375 of VDFB02000009.1, read as the reverse complement.
ATCAAGCATTAGTAGATGCTATCCATTCAATTCATTTTCTTTTGGATCTATTCCCAAACTTTGTAAGGGTAGTGAGCCCATCCTCTTGAGTAGTGAGCTCTAGGTAGTGAGCCTAAATGCAAGTTCATTCCCATTTTGTAATATTTCCTCTGAGTATACTCAGAACTTATTGTGGATTGGCCATCCACCGTGGTTTTTCCCCTAACAGGGTTTACACATAAAAATCCTTGTGTTATGGTTGTGTGATTTCTTGCTTTCTATTTTTGCATATTACTTTTGATTAAATGTTCTAAGTGGATTAAAGGTCAAAATAATAAAGTTAATTTTTACACAACATTGATTCACCCCCCCTCTCAGTGTTGCTTGTTTCCAACAATTGGTATCAAAGCAAGTTCCTCGAAAGAAGTCTAGCAGCTTGGGGAGATCTTGGAAAGTGTTCTCAATGGATACAAGCAGTCTTCAACAACAACTTATGGTGGCCTTGGATGATCTTGACTAGTCAAAATATGAGATCTGGGAACTGCAAGAAAATATTGAGAATGCAAAAAAATTCATCCAGTCATTAAAGGAAAAGATCAATGAATCAAGGGAGAAAATAAAGGAACTATTTGGTCAGCTCAAACAAAAGAACAAAGGTATGGATGATGAACAACTTAGTCTGGCTCTGAAGGAGAAAACAAAAGAATGTAAAAAGTTCTCTAAGGAAAATGTTTCCTTGAAGCAAGAGATGGAATCCACCATGATGAGAATGACCAAGGAGCTTGAGGACAGAAAGAAGAATGAAGAAAATCTTGCACAATCCTTGAAAGAAAATTCTGAACAATGCAACCGACTGGATAATGAATTGGAGCAATCCAAGAACAATGAAGAGGAGCTTGAAAAGTAGCTTGATGATCTCAGAGATGAACTCGTTGCTGCAAATGAGTATAAGGAGAAATTCAAAGCAAGCTTAGCCAAACTTTATGAACTAATCAAGGGACAAAGAATTGATGGTGACAGACGTAGTATTGGATATGAAGAAGGAGAAAGTTCCAGATCTAGACAAAAGAACTTTGGACAGAGGAATTTCAAACAAGGAAGTCAGATGAAAGGAACCAGACGAGATCTGGTAAGGCAACCAAATGCTCAAATATTTAATGGCTATTGTTATATTTGCAACAAATTTGATCATATGGCTTCTCAGTGTAGAAGTAGGGTAAACTCAAGTAGACCATCATTTTCAGGTCAGTGTTTTAATTGCTATAAGTATGGCCATAAGTCAAGTGATCGTAGAATTGTGATGAACAACTTTCATAGAGACATCATATGCTATGCATGCAATAGATTTGGACATATCCCTAACCAATGCAGATCAAGACAAAGTCAGTGGAACAATTGGTCTGGACAAAGAAAAGTTGTGTGCTACAGTTGCAACAAATTTGGACACATCGCTAGATTATGTTGGAATAGAAGAGGTTCGGTAAAATAAAACATGCAACAAGATGTTAAAGGGAAGGGAAAAGTTACTACTGATGTGATAAAAAAGAAAACGCAGAAGAAATGGGTGATGAAGAATCCCTCTGTAGAAGCAAACGAACCTGCACCAGAAGCAACTTTTGGTGATTCCTCAGGGAATTAATCTTAGGTCTCTAGCATAGGGGGAGCTATCAAGAAAAATTCTCAAACCCCCACCTTTCTTGTAGGAAAATGATACTCAAATCCGAATATGTCTAGCAGGAGAGTTGACACTTTTCAGATACTATTCAACCAGTTAGAAGCATTAATGAAGCATCTTGGTGATCCGCATAAGAGTCATCTTGCTCGGTGCCTAAAAGGAAGAAAACTAGATGAGTCAGGGCAAGAGAATTTATTGCAAGATAAAAGAGTTAGGTATGTGGACAATAAAAAGAATGGCTTCCACCCTCATTTGTCACTTTGCATTTGAGGAAAGAGGTTTGGAAAGCTCTGAAGTGATCACTGCCAAATTGAGAGAGATTCAAGCATACAGGAGAATCTGCGATCAAATTCTGTTTCGTCTCTGAAAGGTATTTATTACAAAACCCTGTAAATTTGTGTGCTCACAATTATGTCTACTCCTCTGTTAGTCAAAATTAAGCATAGGTTGCATCCAAAATTCAAATGGCATCCATATAAGTTTGTAGATACAGAGCCCTTAGGAGCATTTTCATCGGTGTCATACAGAGTTCTACACATTGAAGATATTAGGGTATATGTGCATGAAAATATTGAAGATTTGGGTAGTTCACAATTATTGGAATTGTATTCTCATCACATAGTTCAAGAAGACTTTACTGTGAAACTAGAATTCAAAACCCTAGAAGACAAGAAATTTGCGCAATTCATGAAATTTCCTATATTTGAAGAAGATGAGTGGGTTCGATATATACTAAGATGTGTCCATGATGAGTTCATGTGGCTAGAAGTTCCATTCAAAATATCCAAGGAAGCTATTTGTGTAAATACAGGCTTAAATTCCACTGGAAGACTTCCAATTTTGAAGTCTGTGAAGAATGATGAGGTTACTAGAGCGACTAGCTCACATTGGGACAAAAGGGCAATGACAATAGACAATATTTTTGTAGTGGATGTAAAATTTGCATCTATGGTTATAGGTTACAAGATCTACCACTCGAGCTGGGAGAATTTTGTATCCAGCACAACCATCTATGCAGCATATGAAATGATCAAACAAAATGTAGATTATGATCTATGTGAATTGCTCAGAGTTCAACTATTGGAGAATCTGAGAAAAATCAAGAAGGACAAGAAGAATGTATTCAAGTTTAGAAACCTACTACTTTGTCTGTATTTTTACTTCTCGGGTGAGGTACCGGGAGTTGGTAAAGTTCAATGGTGTAATGATATGCTAGTAGTTGTTCAAATCTGGGATAAGTTATGTGGACTTGGTGATCGACAGACCCACGATGCAATCCTGTGGGATATTTTAATTTTTTTCAAAACTTGATGGATGCCAGAGAGAGAATTCCTATTACAATAGTAGAGTAGTATAAAGACACTATATGCTTCATGATAGAAATTAACCAGTGTTATATGGAAGCAGTTGATCCTAGAATAGTTTGGATCATGCCTATGGGTTATGAAGTAGATGAAAACATTATGAGGATTTATACAAAACACCTGCTAAATTCACCACTGGATTAGAGTGAAGAAAGGTTTGGTACTTATGTAGAGAAAATATTACAAGTTCATTCAAAATTAAAAAATCCCATGTCAATCAGAAAGGTAAGAAAAGAGATAGAAGCTTTTGCAAAGAGTATGGGTCTTCCAGTGGAGAAATTGAAAGAAATAAGAAGGAAAAGAGATGAAGCTGAAGAAACTAAGAAGAAAGATAAGGGAGAATCAGTTGGTCTGGGAACATATTCTGTTAACACTAGATCTACCAAGAGTTCCCCTGCAGCATAGTCAAATCAAGTCGCAGCCTCCGGAAGAAGGAATAAGAATAAAATCTCAAGAACTTACAAAGTTGTATCCGCAGATGAAGAGGAAAAAACTAACTCAGAAGAAGTAGTAAGAGAGATAAAGGCTATTGGGACTCATGTTGTCAAACTAAACTAGAGAAAACCTTCTGGCAAAGGTGAAGAAGCAAAGAAAAAGACCAAAGTTGACAAGCCCAGTATGTCTGTGGAGGAAGTTGAGAATGCAGCAGTAAAATATGGAAATATCATGCCACTCTGTGACCTATATGAGACCTTTGATGAATCTGGCAAGAAGATTCTTGAAGAAGCTACAGTTAAGCACTTGAATGTTTTTAATAAAACTCTAGTTGAAATCATGTATGGCTTGCCTACAAGCTTGTATGATGATTTGGAATCCAAGAGAGAGAGTTCCAGAACAGAGGAAGAAAATTTGAGGAAAAGAGTTCTTGTCGATTTGTGCCCTGAATTGACAATTGAAGAAATGGATTTATTTCTTCAAAAAGATAAAAATGGAATTTAGAAGAAAGTCAAGAGTAAATAAACTCATGATTGGTGACATTGATGCTGTTATTAGTGAAACTAAGCTAATTTTTGAAGAATTTTTGTCAAAGGAAAGGATAAATATTGAGGAGATCATTACTAAACATGTTCAAGGCAATGAGGAAGTGAATATGAAGATAAATGAATCAGAAGAAGGGAATGTGAATGAGGAGAACATGAATGTGTTTGATCCACTAGTATTTGAGGATATTTTGACTTCTCCAAATGTGGAAAATTTAGAGATACCTGTGGTGACTAAGGTCCAAATTGAGGTGGTTGTTGAAGGAAAGGAGGTGCATACTAAAGAAAATGAAATTCCTAAAGTCAATCCTGAAGCTGAATCTAAGGTTGAAAAAAGAAAGCATCAAGAAATCAGAATAAAGGAGGTGAAGGGATCTCTGTTGGAGCAACAAGATGAGTCAGATACAGAGTTGGATGAAAAATCAATTAACTTTTCCACTCTATCTCCAATCCAGATGTTGAAAGTTGCCAAAATTGCTCAAGCTAAAGCCAATGAGAGGATACTGAAATCTTACATTGAGGATAATGAAATGCTAAAAGTTGCATCTAGATTTCTATAGAAATTGATGCCTACATATGTTATGGACCTGCTAGGCTCCTCCTCTGGTGAGTTGAACAAGTTAATAAACTCTGTAGATTCTCATTTTGAATCTTTTGAGAAATTAGCTCTAGTTAAAGTGAAAAAGGAGTTCAAGGAGAAGAGAGTTGGTAGCCTAAAAGAATTGATTTCCAAAGACAAAGCTCTATTGAGTAATTGCATAGAGAATATTCAAGGTGCTATATCTGAAGGAGGAAAAGTGTATAATTCCTACTTAGTCTTGTCAAAATTTATTGAAGCAAATGAGAAGTAGGTGAAAGACATTGAGTAGCAGTTGGTTACTATGTCCAACACTTTTGACCCATTAGCCTACAATGTTTGTCATCAAGAAAGTTAGGTAATGTCTTTGCTCAATCAAATAAAGAATCTGAAGCATGAAAATGAGAGGATTATTAGCAAAGTATGTGAACTCAGGGGGCTAATAAGTCCAAAAATTGAGACAATGGTAAATGCTCTAAAAGAAGCTAAAGGTATTGTGACCGCTCCTAATTTGGTAAGTCTCGAAGTAGCAAAAACCTTGTCATATCTTCTCTATGTTCATATTACCATATTGGAGAGTTTGAAAAGTGTGTGGGACTCAAACTTAAGTGGATTGAAGAATGTCTTTGCAGACGTCTTCAAATTTTTGTAAGTCTCCAGATATGTTTGTACAATTTTTGCAATTTTGGATTCCCCAAATTTGTCATTGATGTCAAAGGGGGAGAGAGTGAAGTGAAAAATTCCTTGATATTCTTAGGGGGAGCAATATTTTGTATTTTGGCAATGTGCTTATCAATTTTGACACTTAGTCATTTTTCACTAAGTGTTGCCATCAATGCCAAAGGGGGAGATTGTTGGCATATGGATTCTAGTGTTGTCATTGATGGCAACTAAAGTCATCCTCATGGTCCATAGTTCAGTATCTAGTCATACCAGTAGATAAAGTGAAATAATGTGTATTACCGACATATTACTTAAGGAATAGGGTATCCAGTTAGATAGCTTCACCGGATCATCATTTTGTGTTGTGGATCTCTGGAATTGCTTGTTGAACATGTGGATCTTCTTATTATTGAGTTTTGTGGTGTTCCATTAGTTGCAATATGAGTTTGGAGGTCTAGTAGGATATTTTATGTTTATTTGTTTGTTGTAGCCGACTCAGTGAATGTGGCACAATGTGGATGTGTTAAGTGAAATAATCTAAGATGTTCTTATGTTCAAATGATTAATTATGGGTCCTAGCTATGGACTAGTTGACTTGTTTGGATACGCATCAAATTGTTCATGTTTTGGGCCAACAAATTGTAAATATTCTTAAGTTTTATTGAGCTGACTTGTAGCGATTAAATCCTTAGTCATGAATATATTTAGATGATCGATTACATCATTTTGTGTATTTGAAAAAGTGTATTGGTGTATGTTGCGAATATCTAAGGAGTATTTGATCAATATCATGTGCGGTTTCACTTGCGCATAAATATTTTGTATGCGAACTTGAGCAAAGCAAAGAAGAAGTTTGATATCAGTAAAAAGGAAAGAAGTTTGTCATCAGAGCTTAACCAAAACTATAATCAAGCATTAGTAGATGCTATCCATTCAGTTCATTTTCTTTTGGATCTATTCCAAAACTTTGTAAAGGCAATGAGCCCATCCTCTTGAGCAATGAGCTCTAGGCAGTGAGCCTGAATACAAGTGCATTCCCATTTTGTAATATTTCCTTTGAGTATACTCAGAACTTATTGTGGATTCGTCATCCACCGTGGTTTTGCCCTAACAGGGTTCCACATAAAAATCCTTGTGTTATGGTTGTGTGGTTTCTTGCTTTTTGTTTATCCATATTACTTTTGATTAAATGTTCTAAGTGGATTAAAGGTCAGAATAATAAAGTTAATTTTTGTACAACACTGATTCACCGCTCCCCCCTCTTAGTGTTTCTTATTTCTAACATCCTTTTCATGTTCTTCTTCTTTCTTTGTATCAACATTCTCTTCATTATCATCCTTATTTGTATTCTCTTCCACTATAGGGTTTTTTGTATTAGTTAGAGGAGTAAATTATTCTTGTGCCAAAGGAGGAGTGATGTTTTCTTTTGCAATGTCTTCTCTAATCACTGCATCCTCAACATTCATTTCTTTCATGTTCTCCACTTCTGGAAGAGTGTTTTCCAGTGCAACTTCTTCATTTCCAGCATGCTCATGTTGAGCATCATCTATTTGCACATTTTCTTCAATATTTGGTTTTGGAGTAGGGGTATACATGTTCACTTCTTCTTCATTCACTGGTATCATCCCCAGCTTTTGTGCAATCTCCTCAACTTTTTTATTGCTTTCCTCCCTAAGCCTTTCAAAATAACTTTGATCTTTTCCCATAAGGGTTGTCACCCTTTTCTTAGTTCTTAGATATTTGCTAAATACTATAGCCAATGTGGCTCTATCATCCTCAGAGAGAGTAGCACTTACTCTTTTCAAAGATTCTTCCTTAAGCCTTGCTTCTTCTTCTATCACTTCTTTTCTTCTTTCATCAAAATATTCCATAAATATGTAGGAATATGTTTCTTGATATTCCTCATATCATCCTCAAGGACAACAATGTACTTGACTATAGCTTCAATGATGGTGGCCTTATCCACCTCATCTACATATTTGAATAGAGTTGTGGTCTCCTCTAACATCTCATTTTATAGAATACTATTGAACAATGCCTCTAATTTCATAGGTGAGTGAGGCCTTATTGATTCAATTTGTTCTTTTACTTTGCTTTTACCCAGAGTCTTCTTTTGACTTGTATCAATTTTTTTCTTTTTCTCCAGTGATGCCTTCTTGGAAACTTCTTTCCTCATGTGGATAAAAAACTTCTTTTCTTCCTCGATCTCCTCCACTCTCAATGTCAATAATATAAAACCTTCTTCTTTTGGAACTAGCTTCACCTTGTGAAGCATCACTTCTTCTCTAGACCAACAGTGGTCCTTCTTCTTCTTCTTCTTCTTTTGCAACATTTACACTTGTAACCTTTTCTCTCACAACTTTTTTCTTTACTCTTTTCTTAGTAGGGTAGCAATTGGTGCAACAATAGCAGTTTTATTCTTCTCAACTCTTTTGGTTTGCACAACCAAAGGGGATTTCTCCCTTACCGAAGGACTAGAAATTTTTTTCCTCCTATCTCCAATAGATGGTATAGTCCCAGAGAAATTCTAGATAGTGGGAGAAGTGGTAGCCATTCCTCTAGATATTCTTATGGTTTCTCTTGAACCACTTGACTCCACCTTAGCTTTTTCTTCTCTTAAATGCCACATTTGTTCCCTTGATACACCCATTTCCTTTGTAATTTCTTCTACCATCTTCCTAACATTCTTTTGAATTACTAGTTTCTTTTGTTCTATGCATACCTCCATCAATTTCTCCTCATATGTGCCATATATTTCTTTGGTGGTGTCTTTGGGACTCTTCAACAAAACATCAAAAAAACCAACAAGATCTTCTTTTGTCATCTCATATCCTAATTCAGGAACCCATATAGTTCTTGGTTCCACTGCCTCCATAATGCATTGATCTATTGATATAAGAAATGTGATGTCATTTTTATATTTTTCAACTATTTTCCTTGGAATTATTTCTCTCTCAAGCATTCTCCTTTGAAATATTACAAAGAAAGAAGCAAGAGCCTCATCTTCTGCTTTAACATCTCTAAGAATTCTCATGAAATTTGCAATCTAGTGGGAAACTAGTCTTCCTTTAAACTAGGTCACACTTCTAATTTTGGGAAGCTCCTTCAAGAAATAAAATAGAAAACACATAACCAAAGTGTCATATTTAAATGCATACTTCTTCTCATTTTTTTGCTTCATGTACTCCAACAATTATTTCCTAAGCAACTTGCAAAGATCATAATCTGCACCCTTTTCAACCATTTCTTATGCCACATTATTATGGTGGAAGACACTAAATTTTCCCTATTGGTAAAATAGATCTTGTAACCAATAACCATTGTAGCATACCTAATAGCATGATTTTTTATCGTATTAATGATTAGGGATCTCTTTTCATATAAATTAGCACCAGTAAGTTCCATAACCACTTCATTTTTGATAGATTCATGTTAGATTTTGCAAGAAGCAAGAATCAAACCAGATCTGATGTCGGTCGTAGATCACATGCAACTTCACTCAACAGATGATCAAAGATCAAAATAGTGGAATGAAGATAAATCTGAAATGAGAGAAAAATAGAGACCAAGCAACAGAAAATGAAAAATACTCTCAATACTCTCGCAAATCGATCACTGATCTAGCCGAACTAGTGAAGGTGAGAGGAGAGTACTCAATATATAGTAAAATAAGGGAAAATACATCTAAGAGGTGCATTAACTCCTACTACCCATAAAAGGTGGGAGGTTATCAACTACTTGGTAAATGAAAAACATGTGGCATAACCTCCTTAGTTGAAGATAAAAAGGAAGTAGCACATAAATCCAAAAGAGGGTGAGAAACCCAACTACCCCATAAAATAATCAGGTAAATATAAAATAGTGGTTATGAGAGGTGCAACAACAAGCCAAAGGAGAGTGTTTAACTCAACTACCCATGTGTGGGAGAGAGTGACACTTGTAGTTGTATTTTTCCACATGTCCTCATATTACCACATCTAATAAACCTAAGCAATCTTAAATAATAATGTGTAGGAAAAATAAATACCCCCTAACATGAGGAAAATAAAAAACCTACACTAACACCCCCCCTTAAGTGTAGCTTAGGTGGGTGAAAATATGGGTCCTGAAAAATGAAGCCATGTTAGGTACCCATGTACATAGAGACCCCCCCATAAGAAGAAGCCCCCCAAAAGAGGAATAGCCCCCCTAAATAGAGAGAGTAGAATGAAGGACTAAGAAGCCCCTCCTGAAGTAGACACCTGTCGCACCCAAGCAAAGCTCATAGATGAAGGAACTTTCTTTCTATGAAGGGTTTGGTGAAGATTTCTATAGTCTACTCTGATGTAGAACAATACTTAAGATAATGATTCCTTCCTAAATCAGCTCCCGAATGTAGTGCATATGAATCTCAATGTGTTTTCTCCTCTAATGATGAACTCAATTCCTTGAGATCTATATTGCACTCTGATTATCACAAAAGATGATTGTATGCTTTCTGATTGAAATACTGAACTCATTGAGAATATTCTAAAGCCAAATAGCCTCAGTGGTGACATTAATTGCCCTCGATACTCAGCCTTTGTAGATGAAAGAGAAATTGTAGATTCCTTCTTGCTCAACCAACAAACTAGACTAGAACCAAGTGAGAAGAAATACCATGAAGTAGACTTGCAATCTTGAGAATTGCTTGCCCAATCTGAATCTTTGTGTCCAACCAATTCAATATCCATGCTTGCTACATACTAAATCCCATAATTGTGAGTACCCTAAATGTAGTGAAGGATCCACTTAGATGCTTTCCAATGCAACTCATGTGGCTCTTGCATGAATCAAGAGACCATTCCCACAACATATGAAATTTATAGTCTTGTATGAGTTAAGTAGATGAGGCTCCCAACAAGTTGTTGGTACAAAGTGCCATCAACTAAGGGTGAAGAACACTTAGCCTCAAGTTTGACCCCTGACAAAAATGGAGTCGGTGCAAGCTTACAGTCAACCATGCAAAATTTAGAGAGCATATCAAGCACATACTTGGGTTGTCCAAGGAAGATTCTTGAAGATGATTGAGTGATATCAATCCCCAAGAAGTAATGCAAAAGATCCAAGTCAGAAATAAAAAATCTATCATGTAGAGCATTTTTCATTGCCTTGATGGTGGACAAGTGACTCTCTATGATCAATAAGTCATCAACATAGAGAACCAAGAATGTGAGAGTGTCATCTTGCTACATAATTTATACATTTGGATCATAATGGAATCATTTGAACCCAACTATCAAAAGGAAGGAGTCCATCTTGGCATACCAAGCTCGAGGAGCCTGTTTGAGGCCATAGAGAGACTTTCAAAGTTTGCACACAAGTGAAGGATCTTGCAAAAACCCTTGTGGATGCTTCATGTAGATTTCCTCTTGAAGGTCACCATGAAGAAAGGAACTCTTCACATCTATCTAATGAACTTCCCAATGATGTGTTGTAGCTATACCAAGGAAAAGTCAGATGAAATTCATCTTAGCAATTGGTACAAAATTTTTAGAGTAGTCAATCCCATGAACTTGGGAGAATCCTTTTGCTACCAAGCGAGCCTTGTGCTTGTCAACCGACCCATCTGTTGCAAATTTTTTCGATAGATCCACTTGCATCGAACAATTTTTCTTCCCTTAGGAAGAGAGACTAAATCCCATTTGTGATTCCTTTCTAAGGAATTGAACTCTTCTTGCATTGCAACATCCCACTTAGGAACACCAGAAGCTTTTTAAAAAGACTGTGGATCAAAAGCTAAAGCAATGAAGAGACGTTGAGCCTGCTAAAACTATGACCATGTTTTTCTTGTATTTGATGGATCACCAACCCAATCACTTGCTGAATCCAATTTCCATCAAGCCCAAAGAGGTGTTGAGGTTGGAGAATCTGGAGGAGAAGCATCAATCTCTGAATGATGACTAGAAGAGGAATGTGAATCCTCATCATCACTATCACCATTCGAAGTGAAGGAATTAGAATCCTCATCAATATTAGGATTAAGATCCTCTAAATAACTATCATGATGAAAATTCTCCAATATGATGGTAGATGGAGAAGTGGTAGGAGAAGAACTAGAAGAGCTCTCCTCAAAATGAACACTCCTCTCAATGAGCAACTCATGAGTGGTGGGATGGACAAGCCTATAACCTTTGACATCATCTGGATATCTAACAAATATGAAAGGCTTGCTATGTGGATCCATAGCCTTGCATTTCTCTATTGGAATATGAGCCCATGCAAGAGAACCAAACACTCAAATGTGCTTAACTATGGGTTTTCGACTAGTCCAAGCTTGAAAAGGAGTTACCCCCTTCATAACTTTGTGAGGAACTCAGTTCTGGATGTAGCACGCAGAGTTGATGACCTTTTCCCAATACTGAGGTGCCAAAGATTTGGAGTGTATCATAAAATTTTCCATCTCCTTCAAGGATCTGTTCTTGCATTTTGCGACACCATTCTATTGAGGATTGCATGGAACTTTGTGTTGCATGTTGATTCCTTCTGAAGCACAAAAATATTCAAATTGATTGTTAACATATTCACCCCCATTATATGTACGCAGAATCTTGATGAACTTCCTAGATTGTTTCTCTGCAAAAGCTTTGAAATCTAGAAAATGATCAAAGACCTCAGACTTCTATTTGAGAAAATAGACCCAAGTGTATCTAGAAAGGTCATCAATAAATTTCAAGACATATCTAGCCCTATTGAAAGATGGTTGTGGAAATGGTCCTACCAAGTCACTATGTACCAACTCCAATAGATATGTAGCTCTCCATGCTTTTCCTTTATCATATTTCTCCTTAGGATGCTTACCAAGAATGCATCCCTAGAAAACTCCATCTAAAAATTGAATAGAAGGAAACCCTGGAACCATGTCATGTTGACTAAGCTGTTGCAAGTAATGGTAGTTCAAGTGGCCAAACTGTTGATGGCACAAACAACTCACCTCATTTTCATGAGTGAGTAAGAATGTTGAAGGAGAGTTAGGAACAAAGTGAGACAACTAATATAGTCTGGACTCGTGATCTGATTTTCCCACAACAACTGTAGACCCATTATGGATTTCACTAATTACCACTGTATTTAAAGTGAACTCAACTCACTTGCTAGAACCAGTGTGAGTGATTTGTTAAAAAGATAGGAGATTAGTTGACAAAGATGGAACACAAAGAAAATCCTCAAATGTCCCTTCACCCACATCAACATACCCTCTCCCATGCACTTCAATAGGAATGTCATCACCCATTAATATGGTAGGCATAAAACATGGCTCCAAAGAGGTAAAATTATCCTCTGATGAGGCCATGTTGTGTGAAGCACCTGATTCAATGATCCAAGACTCTGGTTGTGAAGCAACAACAACTATGGCCTTTCCCTTTCCTTTCCCCTTACTTTTGTATGTTTCCTTAGTATATCCTTCTGATGAACTCTATTTAACTGAATTAGGCACCTTGATATTTTTCTTTTCTAGAAGATGTGAAAGGTGATCTATTTTTTTCTTTAAACACTTATGTTCATCATGACTAGGCATCTTACAGTAAGAACACTTGACCTTCTCCTTCTTAGGTTGACCACTTTTTGATGAAGAGGTCTTCTTATCTGTTTTTGAAGTCGTAGGTGTCTAATATTTCTTCTTATCTCCTTGGTTATTTTATTTCTTATCTTGCTTGTTAGACCCATTTTGTTCTTTTGTGCCCTAATTGATAGCTAAGGCATGTGAATTAGAGGGCTTAATTGTACCCATTAGAACCAATTTGTCCCGCTCCCTAGTGAGCTCTGCAGAAAATTCATCTAGAGAAGGCATTTTTAGGTTGAACCTAGGGTACATTCTGTAGCATAGAATGTAGAAACAAATATAGAATAGTTAGGACCAAGCTTAGAAAGAATACTCAAGATAAATTGCTTGTCATACTTCTTGATTCCACACTATTCTCACTACAATATAATGGCCTTCAATTTTGTGAAGAAGTCCTATATAGTGTCAAAACTGCTAGGACTTTACCCTACGAGTTCATTCTCTAACTGATGAACCCTTAACTCATCCTACTTACCAAAGAGGCTTTCCAATTTAGTCCACACATCATTTGGTGTAGTGGAAGATTCAATGTGAAAAAGAAGGTTAGGAGAGGCTGACATGCACAGAGTACCAAAGGCTTCATCATATTTATTAAACCATTTAATCTTCTCTGCATCATCTTGTGGTTCAGTTTCAAGTCCCATTATTACATGATGGCATTCATGTCTTTTCAAATATATTACCATCTTAGATTTCCATTCAAAATAATTATATGGAGTTAAAATTGGAACTATAGATGCATCCATGAGAGCAGAAAATAAGATTGCAAAGAAGAAGGAAAAGTGCAAAGAGAGAAGACACACAAGACACCCCCCTTTCCACTAGTATCAAAAATCACCCCCCCAAATATTACAATGTTGGCACTTTATGATTAGTGCTTTTACAAGGCTTTTAAGGCTCTTAATAGCCAAAATTACAATATTGATACAAATTAATTTTCAAATAAAAATCTGAAAAAATAATCTTGTAGTTGTTTTTTACTCTTCAATATCTTTCTAACACTTTTTTGTTTTGTTGAAAAATGGATTACAGAAGTGAAAGATCTTACTTATTGAAGATAAAAAAAATTCAGCAGATTCAACCTGTAATATCTGATTGAAAAAGGAATAAATTTTTACTCAAACCTTTGTGGATGGAAATTTCTCATTTCTAGCTTTACGACAAGTACTTGTTTGCAAAAATTTGACACCTGAGGCAAAAGTTATGCAATTTTGAAAAAAGTTGCAAAAACTGCCTATGAAAAATGACACCTTTTTCTTATCTGATTTATGCAAAACATTTCAACATTTTTACAAAATGTAATGACTACCCAAATGGTTTTTCAATGTTGGGAATAAAACCCAGAAATCATTTTTCTTGAAAATGAGTCAAAGCTAGATTTCTGAAGCCAAAATGAAAATGGCTCCAGTAAAAAAAATGTTTTTAATTTTGATTTTCTTTATTGTACCCTCCAATCTCTGATTTTGGTGAAATAAAAGTCAATTATGACTTTCTCAAACCTTCTGGACTCTCTGGAAATGCTGAAAGAGCCTCCAATATTACCAAAAAGCTACAAATCACCTAGATCTTATAGGAACAAATATATGTAAACCAAATTAAATCTATGCTTATTTTTCCTTTAAACTGTTCTGATTCTCTAGATCATATGAGGATGCAGGAGAAGAGCATACTTGGTTTTTAAAGAAAAATATTAGCTTTCTATTAGTCTCAAATCTCTCAAAAAATTAGAAAAACATTGAGCTATACCAAACAACACAACTCTGATACTATGTTAGATTCTCTGAGAAGTGAGAACCAAGCCAGGATCTAATGTTGGTCATAGATCAAATGCAACTTCACTCAACAGATGATCGAAGATCAAAATAGCAGAATGAAGAGAAGTTTGAAATGAGAGAAAAGTAGAGACAAGGCAAGAGAAAATGAAGAATACTCTCAATACTGATGCAAACTTGGAAGGCTCAATTCAAACAATTTAACAACATGCCTCTAAAAGGAACCTAACAAGATTAATATGTCCTATTTGAACAAGCCAAACAACCCACAAAGCTTTACAATCATCAAAAGTTAGGTTTCACACCTTCACCCCTTGAAAACTAGTAGCACAGGGAACTCAGTTTTCTTCCAATAACTCAAATGGTTTCCAAAACACTTGACAAATACTTGATGGAATCAGACACCCATTTCAAGGCTACAATACATATCACAAACTCTCCCACAAGTCCTTTGGACCAACACAGACTTCCAATACACCTACCCTTGAAATGGCTTCTCAATTACCCCAAATTTATAAAGCAACATACTCTCAAACTCAACATAGACCCCTAAATCCTTGGGGAAGCAAATAAAATGCCAAGTAAACATAGATTCCACAATTAGTTTCCACTTGTACAGACAAACTCACACCTAACTTGAAAACCCTTATTTTGTGCACTATTCTTGAGGGTTTATTGTATCTAGCACATCCACAACCTTCTAGACCCTAAAACCAACTCCAACACACTCCATTAACCTCACTCATGCTTAAAAGTTTAGAAAAATAAGACTCCCTTAAAAAAATTAACAAACCCTAGGCTGGAACCTCCTCATACACAAGGTTTTCTCCACAAACCCACTCAAGAATAGCAGACATATCTTCTTTATTCTTGTTCCTATGCCTTAGTCATGTATCTTACATGTACAATGGACTCCATGGGCCCTTTACACAAGTTACAGTGGCTACAGAAAGTGTAAGGGCTCGTTTACATCATTTTGAGTTCACAAACCCTCACAAACAAGGTATATAGCTATGTACAGGAAAACACTTTAAGGAGGCTTCAAAACCTCCTTTAAACCTTCAAACCAGGCACATTTCAATGCCAACACAATGCTCCAAGAGAAAATTCAAAGTTACATATCATAGATTAGCCTGTACGGCCTGTACAAGGCTGTAAATAAGAGAAAACACATAAATTAGGAAAGAAAACTCAAATTTTATTGTCAAGATCTTGGATTTCGAGCCAACAACGCCTATAATGATCTCTCCATGCCTTTTAAAGGTCATCTAGACTCAACTACCCTTACAACTGAATTTTGAACCCTTTGTGACCGTTGGAGATCAAATTACAAACACTTACATATGACTAACAATAATACCATTTATAATGAATTGTTTGTGTTCTTTCACCTACACTTCACCAAGACTTTGGAAATACCCTTAATACATGTTTAAAGCTCCAATCTTGCACTTTCTCTTACAAATTCAAGTTAATGCCTTCAAACTACATGACAACCTTTAGGTACAAGATGGAAACTTTACACATTATGTCCACAAAACCTAGAAAATCACCCAAGAACATGACTATTGGTCTTGTTTAGACCTTAGTAGTGACATAAGACCTCAAAACACTAAATCTTACAAATTGACCACTCTATTTGTTTCCACATGATCACCAACTAAGGGTGAGGTGTAGGTGCTCCTGCACCATACACCCCCCCTAGAAAAATATTCATGCCCCATGAATTGAGGCAGGTACCACCATCTCCATTTTGGAAGAAGACTCCTCTGATATTTAGGCCACTGCCACTGACAGATGCCTTGTGCTCCATATTGGCTTATATCTATATTCTGCCCTGCCCCTATGGTTTGTGTTGTCATTGGTGAATTATGACCTATCAAAGGCCTCTTACCTACTATCATATGTCTCTCTTTAGCCTCCCAACCATCTCCATTAATCACCATGAACTTGTGCTGCTATCCATGCTTCATTCTATGTCCATCAGTCCTCATAGTTGTAATTTCACCTCTGTCAGACTTAACAAGTACTGTACTCATACCTTGAGACTCTATCAGACCTGTACCTCATGTACCCAATGTCTTGTTATTGCTACAAACCTTTGTATTCCTTTTCACTTGATCCACTCCACTTTGATCCATGAATTCAGACCTTAGACTTACTGCTCTTGTTTGTACAGTCCTCTTCATGACCGAGTTATCAAACTTTAGAGACTCTACAAGATTTGATTTCCTTTCCTTTCCAAAAATTAGAATAGGGCAGACCATTGTCCCAATTAGAATCTTCTCCATTTTCTTAATCTCTCTTTGTTGTGATATAAACAACTTACCACCTTCTTTGCTTAGATTATCCTTTCCCATAAACTTCACATAAATTTTCCTTTCCTCTAGAGCACCATCCTCCTCAGATTGATTAGATTCACTATCATTCAACACCATTGTCTTAGCAACATGTAGAGGTGTTTTCCTTGATGCCTCAACACCATAACCTTGCTCCACATCAGAAAATAGATTGTTCTTACTATCCTTAGGCCTGAGAGGCTCTTTTTTCCAAAAATTACCACCTTAGACTTGCCTTTGTCCTTCTCTTTTCCCTGTAAAGGAGTTAACTTGAAACTTTGACCATCCTTCCAAATGGTGTAGATGTTTGCCCAACCATAATACATGGACTTCCTATAAAATTTCCATGGCCTCCCCAAGAGCAGATGGAAATAGTCCATTGGAAAAATATCACATAGGAATCTATCCTTGTACTCCCCAATCTAGAAATCCACATAGGCTTGCTCATTTACTATTAGAATTTGGCTATCATTGACCCAAGAAACTTTGTAGGGTGCAACATGAGGAATCTTTTCTAGACTTAACTTATCCACCATCTCCCTAGACACCATATTATCTTGAGAACCAAAATCAATTACAACTTGACACACTTTCCCTTTGCTTTTGCATGTTGTTCTAAAGAGACTCCTTCTTTGGATCAAATTTTCTTCCTTTTGTCCTTGCAACAAGGTCCTTCTTACCATGAGTGCCTCTACTATTTCTGGATCTGCAGGTCTTCTTGGTGAACTCACACTCTGTTCTTCATCTCCTTGCACATATTGAACTCTTTTATCACCTTTCCTTTCACTCCCAATTTCTGCAACACTAAACCTTTCAAGACACTTGAATGATGGGTGTCCAAACTCATTACACCTATAGCATCTTCCTGAGAATTCACCATAATCTCTTCTTTGTCTAAAGTTGGTTCTTCCTCCTCTCCACCCTTTCTTGCTTCAGTAACTTGTTCCTTGTTCTTCTCAGCATATTCATGACCTTCCTTAGGTTTCCTTGATGTTGAACTTGTACCTCTGCCCCTAGATGCACTGCCTCTTCCTCTTGCTACCTTCTCTTGTCTTCTCTTCAATTTTTCTTCAATCTTAATAGCCATTTGGAAAAAATCATCCACTAACCTCATCTTGAATGTTTTATCTTAGCCCATTGATGTACCTAGCCACTTTTTCTTCTTCATCCTTATCACGCTTGGATCTTATACTTAACCTATAAAATTCTTCAGTATAGGTTTGCACATCTGCATCTTTTTGCCTCAGATTTTGAAGCCTCTTAAGTAACTGAACATTATAGTCTTTAGGAATAAATTTACCTTTAATCTTCTCCTTCATTCTTTCCCAAGATGTAATCTTGCTTTTCCCTTGTTTTTTCCTTTCTTCTTGCACAAAATTCCACCATACCAAGGCATGTCCCTTGAGTCTTGTTTTTTCCTTCTTCACCTTGTGTGATTCAACAACATCTTCACTATCAAAGTAACTTTCTAGAGCCTCTATCCAATCCAAGAGCTCCTCACTGTCAAGTTTTCCTCCATACATAGGCACATCTATCTTTTCATGTCCTTCCTTCTTTACAGCCTTCAAGAGTTTTTTTGTCCTTGCATCTTCTGGATCCAATTCCTCTTCTTCACTAGTGGTTTTCTCCTCCTCAGAATCACTTTCATTCAAAAGGCTTCTACCTTTAGACTTGATCATGGCCATATCCCACTTCAAAGCTACTATATCTTTGTCATGGGTATCAATCTTCCTTGCAACAAGGTTCCCTTTAGGAGGAATTTTCACAATCCTCTCTTCACCCAGCTACAAAGCCAAATTAAACACCAACACAAGATCTACAATTGTGCTCTGATACCACTATGATGCAGACCTGGAAGGCTCGACTCAAAAAATATAATAACCTGCCTCTAAAAGGAACCTAACAAGATTAATATGTCTTATTTGAACAAGCCAAACAACCCAAAAATATTTACAATCATCAAAAGTTAGGTTTCACACCTTCACCCCTTGAAAACTAGTAGCACAGGGAACTTAGTTTTCTTCCAATAACTCAAATGGTTTCCAAAAAAATTCACAAATACTTGATGGAATCAGACACCCATTTCAAGGTTACAATACATATCACAAAATCTCCCACAAGTCCTTTGGACCAACATAGAATTCCAATACACCTACCCTTAAAAAGGCTTCTCAATTACCCCAAATTTACAAAGCAACATACTCTCAAACTCAAAATATACCCTTGAATCCTTGGGGTGGTAAATAAAATGCCAAGAAAACACAGATTCCACAATTAGTTTCCACTTGTATGGAAAAACTCAGACCTAAATTGAAAACCCTTATTTTGTGCACTATTATTGAGGGTTTATTGTATCTAGCACATCCACAACCTTTTAGGCCCTAAAACAAACTCAAACACACTCCATTAACCTCACTCATGCTTAAAATTTCAGAAAAATAAGACTCCCTTACAAATTTTAACAAACCCTAGGCTGGAACCTCCTCATACACAAGGTTTTCTCCACAAACCCACTCAAGAACAGTAGACATATCTTCTTTATTCATGTTCCTATGCATTATTCATGTATCCTATATGTACAATAGACTCCATGGGCCCTTTATACAAGTTATAGTGGCTACAGAAAGTGTAAGGGCCTGTTTACATCATTTTGAGTTCACAAACCCTCACAAATAGGGTATACAGCTGTGTATAGGAAAACACTTTAAGGAGGCTTTAAAACTTCCTTTAAACCTTCAAACTAGGCATATTTCAATGCAAACACAATTCTCTAAGAGAGAATTCAAAGTTACATATCATATATTAGCCTGTACAGCCTGTGTAAGGCTGTTAATAAGACAAAACACATAAATTAGGAAAGAAAACTCAAAATTTTATTTTCAAGATCTTGGATTTTGATCCAACAACGCCTACAATGATCTCTCCATGCCTTTTAAAGGCATTCCATACTCAAATACCAATCAACCACCCTTACAACAAAATTTTGAACCCTTTGTGACTGTTGGAGATCAAATTACAAACACTTACATATGACTAACAATAATACCATTTATAATGAAATGTTTGTGTTCTCTCACCTACACTTCACCAAGACTTTGGAAATACCATTAATACATGTTTAAAGCTCCAATCTTGCACTTTCTCTTAAAAATTCAAGTTAATACCTTCAAACTACATGACAACCTTTAGGTGCAAGATGGAAAATTTTACACATTATGTCAACAAAACCTAAGAACTCACCCAAGAACATGACTATTGGTCTTGTTTAGACCTTATTAGTGACATAATACCTCAAAACACTAATTCTTACAAATTGACCACTCTATTTGCTTCCACATGATCACCAACTAAGGGTGAGGTGTAGGTGCTCCTGCACCAAATACTCTCACCAATCGATCATTGAACTAGCTGAACTAGTGAAGGTGAGAGGAGAGTGTTCAATATATAGAAAAATAAGGGAAAATACATCCAAGAGGTGCATTCACTCCTACTACCCATAAAAGGTAGGAGGTTATCACCTACTTGGTAAATGAAAAAACATGTGGCATAACCTCCTTAGGTGAAGACAAAAAAGAGGTAGCACATAAATCCAAAAGAGGGTGAGAAACCCAAATACCCCATAAACTACTCAAGTAAATACAAAATAGTGGTTATGAGAGGTGGCACAACAAGCCAAAAGAGAGTGTGTAACTCAACTACCCTTGTGTGGGAGAGAGTGACACATGTAGCTATTGTATTTTTCCACATGTCCTCATATTACCACATCTAATAAACCTAAGCAAGCTTAAATAATAATGTGTAGGAAAAATAAATACCCCCTAACATAAGGAAAATAGAAAACCTACACTAACAATTCAGAAAAAGAATGGGTCCAATGGAGGATAGACCAATAACCTCTCTTATC
Source organism: Sequoia sempervirens (assembly GCA_007258455.2). Classification (NCBI taxonomy): domain Eukaryota; kingdom Viridiplantae; phylum Streptophyta; class Pinopsida; order Cupressales; family Cupressaceae; genus Sequoia; species Sequoia sempervirens. Next base: position 36,384,540 of record VDFB02000009.1, on the reverse strand, counting down.
ACTTCCTTAGTTATCATACTAGGCATATCAGTCGAAACAGATTGATCATATATTTTTCTTAAGGCCATTCTAACCCAATTGTCCCATAGCAAAAGTTTGAAAACCATTGCCATACATCTAGCTTCTTGGCAACTAGGTTTTTTAATTTTGGTTTAGGGAAAAATAATCTCTAGTTAGCTCATTTTCCCATAAGTCTCACAACTTAGTGTGATTTTATTCATCCATTTTCCCATGTAGATAGATCCTAATATTTTGGTTTAGGGAGAAATAATCTCTAGTTAGCTCATTTTCCCATAAGTCTCCCAACTTAGTCTGATTTTATTCATCCATTTTCCCATGTATATAGATCCTAAAATCCTCAATCGGCAAAACCCCATATGAAACATGAGAAAATGCACCTAATAGGTCATCTTCTATGGATTTCATGGGATATTTCTTAAGTTTAGGTTGTGGTTTTTTTGTTACCTCAACAACCCTCAGTGTAGCCATTGAAAAATAGATTTAAACTACTTTTCCAACAATTTTCTTCAAAAAATAGGGTAAACAAGATTTGTAAATACATTTTTCTTCACTCGCCGAACTAGGTTTTCAATGCATTGAATCTCAATTCACTAAATGAACACTTTGAATTCTTTCCTCATTGCTCTGCTCCTTCTCAAATACCTTTATGAAATGAATTTTCCTTATTGAAATCACTTATAATCATTAAATTTGATCTAATTTTTCATTGAATGCTTCAAACAATAAAGTTGTCAACCCTTCATCTGTGTGCACAAACAACTTCTGAAGCTCCACAAACTTCTGCATTAAAATGTTTTCTTCTAAAATATTCACCAATGGATCAAGCATCTTGATCTTCATCATATATCTTTGTGTTGAGACATAGACACCTCTTCTCTAACGGGGGACAAAATATTTCCATTAAAGCTCCCCCTAAGTCATAGCTCTTAGCTTAGTTTCCAAAGGAAACATCTGCACTAGAGGATGGTATAGATTCTTTGTTGACTTATGTATGTTCCTTCTTTCTCCATGTCTTCTCCATTTCCTTCTTTATTTCTACCAGATTCACCTTTTTTACTTGTTCATTCCTCTTTACCCAATTATCTTTCCTTATATTTTTGCTTCTGCAAAACTTAGCAATATGTCTAGGTGTACTACAATTGTAGCATACAACATTCTTTTGAACAATATTCCTTCCACTCATTCTAGATCTACATTTATTATCTTTATGCCCAAATCCATAGCATGTATAGTAGTATCCATTGAAAGATTAAATAATTCTACCATTGTTATAGCCATTCATCATTTGACTTCTTCATTCACTAGCTTTATGACTAAATATTTTGCATGTAAAACATTGACCAAAAAAGGATGGAGCATTTTGATTCATTATGCTTCTACATTATATTGACTTATGTCTAAATTTATTGCATGAATAACAAGAAACATTGAAAGATGGGTACCTTTGTGCATTTCTTTATCTGACCAGTGGTCTTCTTTGATTTTGAATCTGCTTGCCATTTTTCTTCTTATCTTGAATCCTTTTTGGTTCATTGATCTCCTTTTCTAAATTTGAACTTTCTCCTATCCAAACCATATTCCACTTTTGTTTTTAGAGCCTTTCTAATTTACAATCATCTCGTCAAGCTTTGTAGCACTCATTTTGAATTTTTCTTCATGACTCCTTGGTTTCTCCAAATCTGTTCTCAAATTTACCACTTCTTATTCAAGCCTTGTACATTCCTCTTATTTTCTTTTTACCATTGCATTCAAACATTCTTCAATTATTTTCTTTTCTTCAACTTGCACTTTCAAACCAATGATAGATTCATTTTCTTTCTTCAATTACTCACTAATTTTCTTATGCCTTTCTCTAAACTTATTGATTTTCTCTCTCAATTTACTAATGCATTCATTTGCTTCTTTGATATTCTCTTTCGGATCTCTATTTTCATCTTCAAGGGAAACTTTGAGTTCTCCATATTTTTCAAGCACGCAATCTTCTAAAATTCCAACTATAGGAATATCTTCTAGAGGAATAGGAAAATTTATATCAGCCACGTGTTCAACCTCCAAGATCTTCCCCAAGTGGTTAAGCTCCTTCTAAGGAACAAGGCTCTGATACCAATTTTTGAACACCTAGAATATTGAGAGGGGGGGTGAATTAGTATTATCTTAAACCATTCAAACATTAAACATCCAATCACCAAAGCATATTCAACTATAATAAAGAAAGAAAGCATGAAACATTAACAAAACCACACAACACATGAACACTGATATTTTTACGTGGAAACCCCAAAATGGGAAAAGCCATAGTGAGGAGAAGCTCACAGTATATTATAGCTAGTTATAGTATATTTACAGAAGTTCTCATTGTAGGTGGACTCACTGTCAATAGAGAAAAACATAAAAGAGAGATAGTGGCTCATAGCCTATTTTGAACTGTTACAATTGCATCTAGCATATGCATGAAATATAGTTCCAATGAAGCTCAATAAACTAACTTTACAAACTTCATCTCAAACAAATCTAACACTTTGCTTTGTTTTGCATTCACACAAATCTGATCTTCAACTCAATATTCACAACTTAACTTCACACTTCTCTATCAATATTCAATTGTAGGATCTTCGTATCATACATCACATGTTCATTCCATTCATCCAAACACTAAAAATATCTAACTATGTGAGGGGGAAAAACCATAGATGCAAACAAGATAAATGTACTTGAAATCAAAATCTAAGCCAAGATCAAGAACACTAATCTAGATTTAATCCTACACTTACAAAATGAACAATTACGATTACTAAATTCAAGAACATGTGAATGCAATACATAAAAAAATTAATTCAACAACAAAATCATTACCCATCTCGTATTGGAGTGTGTTCGCCTGATGTTGGATTGCTCGTATCACCACGAAGCCTCCATAGTTTGTGTGCAAAGGCTTGAAGAATGATGTTGATGTTGGTTTATTAAAGAAATTTTGAAGCTCTAATGGTGGTTGTGAATGTCGATAGTACTTCATTGTGCAAATTATGTTGGCTTTTCGAACCTTTTTGTGAGGAAACATGCTTGTTATATAGAAAATGAGATTCGAAATGGACGATCAGGATTAAACAATGTTGAATAAAGATTGAAAGTCGAAAGGTGTTGAAAGGATTTAGACATGAGTAGATTATGCAAATAATTTTGCAAAATTTGTGTGATTGAGAAATAGATTGAATAATTAATATGATTGAGAGACAGATTGGTTAGTCAAGAATTAGATTGCTCTATTAGGAATTAGATTGCTCAATCAGGCAATTGTAATTTACTCAATCAGAAATAGATTGATCTATTAGGATTATATTGAGAAATTAAGGGATCGTAATTTACTCAATCAGGAAAGTGGTTGGAAAAGATCAATTCATTGATTTAATTAATTCATTCATTTTGGAGTTGAACGTTCAAATCAAGTTTGACTTTTGCAAACAAAGTTGCATTAGTTTGATTTGATTTTTGATGAATGATTTGAATAGTTTGATTTAATTTATTCAAATTTTGGAGGGAAAGTGTCATAATTAAATTATCATGATTTAATAATTCAATTAACTTAGGGGAATAAGGTTATTTAGCGAACGTAATTAAATATTTGGTGTTATTTAACTAATCAGGACGAAATAAGGTAAGATTAGGACTTCATTTAATAAATGTAATTTATTTAATTGGTCAAAATGATGAAACATGAATTAATTAAATAGTGTCGCATTATTCAATTAATAGCAGAAATAGGGTTTTCAAGACTTTATTAAATAAATGGAAATTATTTAATTTTTCAAGAATGATGAAAAAGTGAATTAATTAAATAATGTCGTATTATTCAATTAATAGGGGAAATTAGGATTTTAGATGTTGTTTGATGTTGGTTGATGTTGTTTAGGGTGTGTGATAGGTTTTAGGTCAATTTTACATGCCTACATTTTTCCCCTCTTTGAGACAAAGTACTAGTTTCTTTGTTTCAAAGATTTTGTTTTTAAGATCAAGTTTTTGAAAACAATTATGCCCCATTGTGCCTCAGTGTTCAATGGAATGATGGTATGACTCTGTGATTCCGCCTTGAGAGGTTGTTTGAAAATTTCAATTTGAGGTCAGGCTCATGACACTATTCTATTTCAGTTCATATGTGTTTTGGACAAAAAATTAGGTCTATTAAACCTAATTCGAGAGTTTGGATGGCCTATAGTCATCAGTGGCCCGATATGTACCCTCTCACTTCTTACTTTCCCCTTTTCCTATTCTCATGTTTTATGTACAAAGTTACTTGATTCAATAGAAATTTTTTGATGATTTCAAAGAATTTGCATCGTTTTCCTCACACTTGCTAGGTCAAGAAGTTTGTACTTGACCTAAAAACCCTCGCCTTTGCTCTAAAACTTTTCCCTTGTTTCATACAGGTTCTCTAAATCCTCGCTTTTTCTCTAGATCCTTGCATTTGTTTGTTTTTTAGACTATTTCCTTCATCTGCTAAAGGCCCTCACCCTTGCTTCAGATCCTTGCATCTTATTTTCTCTCCCTTGACATAAAACCTCGCCCTTGCTTTAAAACCTCACTTTTGACTTAAACCCTTGCATTTGAAAGTAGTATTTTCTTTGAACCCTTGCACTTGCTCTGAATCTTTGCATTTGACTTAAACCCTTGCATTTGCAAGTAGCTTTTGCTCTTAACCTTTGCACTTGACTTAAACCCTTGCATTTGCAAGTATCATTCGCTCTAAACCTTTGCACTTGACTTAAACCCTTGCATTTGCAAGTAGCATTTTCTCTTGTTTCTTTTCTTTTGCTCTTATTTCTTTGCATTTGCTAAATTTTTCTAGAATTTTCCAGTTTGTCATCCCAAGTCTTATTCTCCATCATTTTTTTTTAATTTTGTGTCATTTTACATGTTTAGAGTGAAACCCTAACTTCATGGGTTAAAATGATTGCAGGTGATCCTTAAACAACTACTGTCAAGGAAGAGACGACCACAAGACTTGTTTGATCTAATTACCGGTTTTGATCTTTTGGAGTGAGACTTTTTAGATGCGGTTGGGTTGTGCCATATCTATTACATGCCTCCTATTACCAAATTTTCACCTACAACTCAAATTGGTAGAGCTGAAATAGTTTTATTATTATTAAAGGTGAAGAGTACTCTAACATATTTCTACCATGCTTAACCATTGCATATCAAGGCTTAAAAGAAATAGTTCAATTTCATTGTGCAATGTGTTACAACAGAAGGATGCTAAAAGATTGAATTTAGTTTTGTTGTTTAGTATTTTGTAACATAAAGGAAAGTACATAAAGAACACAAGATATTTCTTTCATTCAATTCTGTAATGTTTCATTCATTTCACAATGTTTCATTAATTTTGTAATGAAATATACACGCGATTGAACAAGTGCTAATTTTCTATTCATTGGAAAGAAAAGAGAGTAAAATATCCCACACAAGCTGTGGGAGTAGCTGAACTAAAGCAACATTGGAAATACACTATACATCTAAAGATGAAAGTAATAAAGGGAGCATATAAGAAAAAACATATCCATCACTGGCTATTGAAGTTTGGTATTGGCCTTCGTTGTTGCTTGCTCCTCTTCGCTCCTGATCTTCAAGTGAACCTACATCATGATAAGATGGTTGGTTAGAGCTCCCAATATGAATCTTCCTATGTTCCCTATCAAAAAAAACATAACATATGCCTATGATGCTTTAAATCAGTTGAGCAAGTATAAGACACATATGCAAGAGAGCTTGAAAAATAAAATATCATAGGAGCATTGAGCTTTACTATTTTCTTTTTATCTAACATGTTTGTTCATTGTGCAAGTATAGGTGAAATCATGTTGCTAATTCATTTCTAAAAACATCATAGCATGTGGTGCAAAAATGGGCTCCCACAAGGGTTGAGCCCAACATGCTGCCCCTAAGTTTCAAAAGGGGAATGAGATAGGAAAAACACATTCATATTGCTCAAATCAAAGCATTTTTAGTTGGAGTATTTCATAAAGTTCTTGCAAGAGTCTCAAGCTCATTGCTCATTCATGACAATCAATTCAAAAGTGCAATGAAGTGAAGATCACAAATGAACAATGGAATCATAAGACGCCTAAGTAATATGCAAATCAGAATAAGTGCACCATTTCCTCATTAAGATTTTTGTTTGCATATAAATATTTCATGTTGTCCTTGTTTAGTTTCATAGAATGGTGTTTTCATCATGTTTTATGTCTCATTTCCGTCATACATCATATTTTCTATTGTTTATGTGTTTGAAGTACATGCCTTGAAGGTACAACCACCAAGAATCAAAAAGTAATGACAATCAATGCTTACATATAAGGGACAAAAAAGAGTGCATTGTTCACAAAGTGCTAAGGTGGAATTGTTACCAAGCATCCATTAAAAAGTTCATAATGGTGGGGCAACAATCATGTTCTTTTTCAAGAATGAAAGGAGTGAAAGGTATTGAAGGTGCATAGCCACAAGAGAATGAGAAAACAACAATAAGGGAGACTGATTAAGTCATAACATAGAAGATAAAAATAATCATCATTAACATCTGTGTAATGCATGGAGGCCATCATGAATCTATATATGCAAAAGAATTGAAGAAAATGATGACTTTTTCAAAAGGATGACATCATTATTGAAGCAAATAAAAGCATAATATTCAAGTTCTTGTGTCAACATTTTGACATGATTCAATTTTTTGAAGAGAACGTTCATAAAAGAGGGTTTGCAACTATGTGTTTGATGCTTCTGAAGAAACAAGGTAGTGAGAAGTATTATTTCATGCACATTTTCAGAGTGTAGAGTAAACTACAACCTATAGTGTGGAGTCCTTATAACACCTGCAGGTGCATCTTGTGCTCCTAATGTAGACATGCTATGATAAACATCCAGTGCAGTAAATGGAAGAAATTGACAAAAACCCTTGATACCTGGAAAGGCAAGAAAAGAGCCTACATTTATTTCTTCATAGAGTGAAAGTAAAAAAATACAATGGCAGCCATGAAAGGTTTTGAAGGAGAGATGAAAGTAGGAAAACACACAGAATGTACAATGATCTCAAGGTAGGATTTCAAGGGAGAAATAAATGCTTTCATTCCTTTCAGAAAATTAAACAATATTATCCCCTTCCTATCTTGTTCAAAAGCAAGAAAATGTATTTTTCAAAAGAGTATTATTGAACTAGGGTTTCAAGAAGAACAGTCTGAGTTTCTTTTTGTGAGGCTGAACTCATGAGGGATTGTATGGAGAGGTCTCAAATACATGAAATGAAGAGGTCTCGGGCTTGTACAGAATTTTGAGAAGCACCCAAGAGGCCCCAACCTTACATACAAAAGTAATCTCTTTTTGTTTCTTCTAGAAAAAATGAACAACATTGCCTCTTTTTGTCACATTCAGAAATGAGGAAACCCTTGAAGTTACTCAAGTATAAGAAAACCCAGAAAACTATGGCAAGTGTTGAGGGTTTCTATAGAGGGAAGAGTGTTGAAGTGGAGTTCCTTCATTCTGCAATAATAAGAAGAACCCAAAATGTACAAATAAAGCCTCAATGAAGGGAAAAGAGATCTAATTCATTCTTTATAGAATGAAAGAAAAAAAATTGATAACTTTTCACAAGTCCCTAAGCCATGGCTAGAATAAGCAACAAGGAAATGTGCTCATTTTCTTCAAAAAAATGAAGTATATAATAAAAGAGGGTTTTCATTTTTTCTGTTGAAAGGAAGCTTGTCTTAGAATGGAGGTACAGGAAAGTGCTTACCCAAAGCCTAGAGAAGACTCAAAAATTTTGCAATAGAGAAAGCTTTCTCCCATATTTAAAGTACGAGCTCCATGAAAATCCCAATATCGGCCTCAAGTCACAGTGTGAAAAATGCATTAGAAAATAATAGTGGCCATGCATGGAAAGCTAAGATATTCTTCCAAAATGGATAATAGGGAAGCCATTATTCAGTTTGTGCAACAAAAATAATTACCCAAGTGTTCTTTTGCAAGAATCTCCATGGAAAAACCTAGAAACAACATGAAATTCGACATGAAAGTAAGAAAATGAGGAGCTCGAGCATTCAAACCCTAGTTTCTTGGTGGTGGCTAAAAGAGTTCTCCAAAAACTAAGTGCAAAAATGAATGAGAAAAAAGTGGAGTTCGAATTGGTTTTGTTCTAGGGTTTTCCCCAATTTCCCTAGTTCAACCTTAGTCTTTTTTCATATTGATTTAAAATATTGTGCCTTAACTAATGCCACGATGGAGTTAGTGTGTTCTCATACTTTGTCAAACCTAGGCATCATGCCTTAGTTCATATTTTGTGATTTTGAGAAAATCATATAACTATATGCCTTTGTCCATTTTTTATGATTTTTATAGAAAAAAAAATATGCTAAATACTTGGAAAAATTCAAATCAAAACCATATATTTTTCCGTGTATTATTGCAAAAATCAGAAATTAAGGCCAAGTGAGGTGAAGTCAAACCTCAAGTCATTTTCGCCCTTCTATTTTGTAAAGTTGAAACTGCAAATATTGTAAGATAATATTAAGGTAATATTCTATAAATTGCCTTAGTATTTGTTATTTTAAATATATTTAAATGAAAGCAAGTGTTGATAGAATCTTTCCATTTGTAGTTTGAGTCCCATTTGTGCAAAATAGAAAAAAACTGAGTGAACTAGACCTATTTTAGTTTTCAGTCAGTTTAGGCTTGATTTTTGAGTCTTTGCTAGGTCGACCCTCTTGGAATGAAACTTTCCATCTTTTTCATTTAGTTTGGAGTCAATTTGAGCTCTATTTTGGAGGATTTTTCTTCTTGCTCAAAAAATGGCATTCAAGTTACTATTTTTAGGTGTAGTTCACTTAGATTTTTCCCTTTCACTCTTGGAGACAGTTTGCAAGCATATATTGGAGAAAAAATAGTTTTTTCTCAATTCAGATTTGCTTCTTACTCTCTAGATCATTTGTAGAGAGCTTTGTAAGTTTTGATTTGTACTCAAATTGTGATATTCTCGTACTCATTTCAAAGCAATAAAAATAGCAGAGCATTCCTATCTCATAGTTTTGTCTCATTTTTGCATTCAATGGTTTGATGTTAAATTTTGATTCATCTTTTGAATCCTTTTTCATGTCCCATTATTGCAAGAGTGTGTGCAAAATTTTCATTGTAATATAGGTTGCACTTTGTGTTTAATCTCAAACCTTCATACAAATTATTTATGTGTTGCATTTTTTCATCTGAGATTGTGAAAGTTATTGTTTTGAAATTTGATTGTGAAGTTGAGTTGGTAGACAAGTAAAACTTCTGGTGCATCACTCTTTAGATGTTAGGATTTTTGTTTCAATTTATCCTTCTATCCCTTTTCTTGGAGAAGTCTTTAGCTTAGGTGGTCCACCAAGGGAACTAGCCCACTCTGGAGATTCGTTCTCATCATAAGTTACCCACAGCTTGAGAACATTTCCATGTTTCAATAGGATAGTTAAGTCAAATCTTAGCTAGGGTACAATCTTTATTGACAACACCTCCCATTCAAACTCATACAATGATGATGATTGTTCTTGTGGAGACATGGAATTTAGAGACGTCCTCATTTCCTTTACCCACATAAGAGGCAACCATTACCCTTAAGGATGTGTGGGGGATTCTCTGCATTCCTATCCATGGAGAGCTCATTACATACCATGTTTGACAGGGTACTCATGCCAAGCGGTGTGTGTTAGGTGTCAGACACTTGGAGGTGTGACAATAAGAGATTGACTTGTTTGAGTTCATTGGCAGTGCATACATTGTTTCTCTTATCCTTTGTGGATTGCTTTCAGGACCAATTGTTCCCGATAGGAGAGGTCGTTAGTTCCTCATTGGATGGGGCATATGCATTGAGGGTATGTTCAAGCATGGGATGAGGTATGCATGGGGTTTGTGTCTTCTTTCCCACCTTTATAGAGATATGCAGGAGGTTGTAGATTGGGGTGGGAAATCTATTTCTGCAGGTGTCTCACTTTTGGGGCAGGAAATCTATTTCTGCAAGTGTCTCGCTTTTGCATATTTGGGCCTGGGGGCACATTGTAGTTTCTTGACTTGATGGGATAAAGGATCATACTCTTGATGATCCATACTCATACCATTATGGATATTTCTTACACTACACCCTACCTAGAGATCTTCCATACTGGCGTTGTGTTTTCGATGAGATGCTAGGTTTTGTTTGGAGACCTTATATGGACTACGAGGCATGGCTAGAGGATCCATAACATCTTTTTACTGTCAGTAGACCAGGTGCTTGATTGGCCATTCTCCCTCTCTGCTTGAGAATTACTTACCAGACAAATTTTTTCGTCAGTTTGGAGAGAGATAGGGACTATTCCTTGATACGTATGAGGTTTTTTTTTACCAAACCACTAGGGAGTTCTTTGTATGGGGTCACCATGCAGATAGAGATGTTGTTGTTGTTGAGTTTAGAGAACTTTCCCTAGTTGGTTGGGGTTGTCTGGTTGGTTTAGCAGATCCAAGTATACTCCTGATTATGATTAGTGGTGGGTACTATGCAGGCCATTGAGGTTCACAGATCCTAGGGGTGATCCCACTTTGGGAAGAGTAGGTATTACAGGTCATCATGGGGAGCGACAACATATTGAGGTTCTTATAGATTAGTTGGATATGGCCTGATGTGATGGGGCACAGGGTGGCCAGGATGAGCATATGCGTTAGGCGCAAGGTCATGGATAGGTTTCGGGTCCCCCTCCACCACCTAGGGATGGAGGTATATTGTTATCTCAAATGAATGCTACTAGAGATGTAGAGATAGTGTGATGACATGACGTGAAGGCTCAAGTAGACAGTTTGAGAGCTAAGCAAGATAGTGAGAGTGATCAATGTCATGTTGCAAAACCTCAAGTACAGTTGCTTATGGTGGAGAGAGATACTCTCAAGGACAAGTGTGATAGTTTTAGAATAGAGTGGGATCATCTATTATAGATGGCCACATACTATTATACCTTATATTATACTACTATTCCTAGGGTTGCTCGACATCCATAGTTCATAGAGCCTAGTACTACAAGCAATGGCAGTGGTGGTGGCGGCACAGGTGATCATTCTATGAGACAGCTAGAACCCTTTGGTGGTCCACCACCTAGTTTATAGGGTTCTCCCCTTCTATTCGGGTAGTGTTACTTTTTGTATTTGATCTTTATGTTGTTTATTACTCAAAGACATATTGCATACATGATTTTTGTATATATATTCATCGGCCCACTCAAGGCTTCGTATATATGTATGATTTTTGTTTTATCCTATCACACTTGTTTCAATGATGATGATGTATGATGATGTATTTTTTTGATGTATGCATATGATATGGATGGATGAATCATAATTCATTTCATATGATGTTTTATTATGGATGATAGATACACCATTGTGATATATGGATTAAACCATAGATGCAAACAAGATAAATGTACTTGAAATTAGAATCTAAGCTAAGATCAAGAACACTAATTTAGATTTAATCCTACATTTATGAAATGAACAATTAAGATTACTAAATTCAAGAACATGTAAATGCAATACATAAACAAATGAATTCAACAACAAAATAATTACCCATATCATATCGAAGTGTGTTTGCCTAATGTTGGATTACTTGTATCACTACGAAGCCTCCATAGTTCATTTGCAAAAGCTTGAAGAACGATGTTGATGTTGGTTGATCAAAGAAATGTTGAAGCTTTAATGGTCATTGTTAATTTCATCAATACTTCATTGTGCAAATGATGTTGGCCCTTCGATCCTTTTTTGTGAGGAAAGAGGTTTGTTATATAGAAAATGAGATTCAAAACTAATGATTAGGATTAAACAATGTTGAATCAAGATCGATGGTCGAAAGGTGTTGAGAGGATTTAGAAATGAGTAGATTGTGCAAAGCAGATTGCACAATTTGTGTGATTGAGAAATAGATTGAATAGTTAGTGTGATTCAGAGATAGATTGGTTAGTCAAGAATTAGATTTCTCTGTCAGGAATTAGATTGCTCAGTCAAGAAATCGTAATTTGCTCAATCAAAAATAGATTGATCTATGAGGATTAGATTGAGAAATCAAGGGATCATAATTTACTCAATCAGGAAAGTGGTTGGAAAAGATGAATTAATTGATTTAATTAATTAATTAATTTTAGAGTTGAACGTGCAAATCAAGTTTGACTTTTGCAAACATAGTTGCATTAGTTTGATTTGATTTTTGATGAATGATTTAAATAGTTTGATTTAATTTATTCAAATTTTGGAGGGAAAGTGTCGCAATTAAATTATTATGATTTAATAATTCAATTAACTTAGGGGAATACGGTGATTTATTAATGTAATTAAATATTTGGCATTATTTAACTAATTAGAATGAAATAAGGTGAGATTAGGACTTATTAAATAAATGTAATTTATTTAATTGGTCGAAATGATGAAACGTGAATTAATTAAATAATGTCGTATTATTCAATTAATAGTAGAAATAGGGTTTTCAGGAATTTATTAAATAAATGGAATTTATATAATTTGTCAAGAATGATGAAAAAGTGAATTAATTAAATAATTTTGTATTATTTAATTAATAGGAGAAATTAGGGTTTTGGATGTTGGTTGATGTTGTTTGATGTTGTTTAGGGTGTGTGATAGGTGTTAGGTCGATTTTACATGTCTACATTTTTCCTATCTTTGAGACAAAGTATTGGTTGCTTTGTTTCAAAGATTATATTTTTAAGATCAAGTTTTTGAAAAATAATTATGCCCCACTGTGCCCCAAAATTCAATGGAATGATGGTAGGACTCTGTGCTACCCCCTCAAGAGGTTGGCTGAAAATTTCAATTTGAGGTCAAGCTCACGACACTGTTCTATTTCAATTCAAATGTGTTTTAGATGAAAAATTAGGTCTATCAGACCTAGTTTGGGAGTTTGGATGGCCTGCAGGTGTTGGTGGCCCGGTATGTAGCCTCTCGTTTCTCGCTTTCATCTTGTCCTACTCTTGTATTTTGTGTA
>VDFB02000009.1:36318301-36371386 GCA_007258455.2 Sequoia sempervirens | reverse complement strand
TTACATATTTTGTTCAATTATGAACTTGTGAGATCTCGATTCGAATCATAAGCAAGTTAAAACTACATGCATTGTTGCATTATCGAATAGAAAGTTAGTAAAAACCTAAAGGTAAGTTATCATTTCTTCATAGTGTTATAAGATTATTTCTCTTTTTCATTCTTGCTTCCTTACAAATGATATTGAGTAGGGAATGTGATACATATAGGACCTAGGGATCTATATTATATTATTCCTTCTTAAACAATAAGACATTGTTTTGTAACTTTTATTTCATGAGAGAAGTTGAGAAAGAACAAAATTAAGAGTCCTCAAGTTGGTGAAGAGAGGCCATCAAAATGCACAAACTGCAAAGTTAGCATAATGTCATGCTTTGTAAATGTTTCTAATCCATCAAATCAAGATGGAATTATATCATCAAAACTTGCACCAAATATTAACGAACAAGGAGATACCTCAGAGGAAGATTACAATGATTTAATTGAGTTGGATCAAGATGACAATTTCGTAGAAGATGTTGCAAAGGATACCCAAGGTAGCCAGAATGAGTTAATTCACTTGGATGGCAATGTCAACATCATAGATGGTGTTGCTATAAGGAAGGGGAAAATAAAGGCCAAATAAAAAATGGGGCACGGGTGAGATATGAAAATGAATTTTCATATTGATTGGGTGTCAAAGTACCCATTCATTGAACCAATGGAGAATGAAAAAAATATGAATCTCCAAAAAAATGTGAGTGTAATATTTGTAGTTAGAAATATGAAAGGGACAATTAGTTGCAAGTAAAACATGACACTATACAAAACCATATCAATAAAGTTAAAAACAAATCATAGAAAGAAAGGAAAAATCAGTAATAATATGAAAACCAAAGGAAGAATGTCTTCACATTAAGCATACCCAAAAATATGAAGAGAATATACAAAGAAAGGTGAAGCTTGTTGAATCTAAAGGTTCAATTCAATCTCAATTTGGAAATATAATAGTAGGAGCACAACTAGAAAAAATTATTCAGTTGAATGTTGTTTTCATATTTTGACCAGAGGGTGTCCTATGAAAGACTACCCAAAATATAATAATTTTTTTTCTTTTTTTCATGTTCCCAACTTTCCTAACATGCATTGGTCAATAAAATATGGATGAGAATGGAAAATTTGTCTTGTTGACATGGAAAATAAGATTTATATGAAAAAGTAAGAGTCAACCTTTATTGTATTTTTAGATGAAGTTACTATGGTAGATATAATACTTCTTGGGTATGCATGCATGTGTATATTGTACACAAACATGTCCACCAACCTCATCTACTCCATGTTTATAAAATGAAGGAGAGTTAAACATCACAAAATCTATTTGAAATAGTTAAGAAATATTTGAATGAAATTGGAGGTATGAATGACTTCTAATGAAGGGAGATTCTCCCTTGAACACAACCTTACATAGATAATAACATTCAAGGAAAATAAACATGAAACTTTATTATGCTTTCATGAAATTATCTATGTGCATGCAATCAAATTTAATATAATTATTTTGTTACAAGACCACTATTATAAAAATCTAGGCTACAAATACATGCAGAAAATCAAACATGCAAGTCTGTGAATGGCAATAATGGCCAATGAAACCCAAACCTTCATTCTGTGCTTAAAAAGAAATAATTTTGTTCCATATTTGATGCAAAGAAGGGTGGAGGTTATCAACTCAATCTCAAATGAACAAGCTTTGTAACTTTAAAATCCTAACTTGGTGGTTTTCTCACAAATCCTTTATTTCTCTTAGTAGTACTTGAAACAGGGTTTTTCCCACAAAAATTTCAAAGAAAACCCATTACCCAAAATGTAAACACCATTCCTGATACCCTTTATACCACTTGAAAACATATCAAAATTGAAGATATGGTTGTTTTGTAACAATACCCTCAAATTTGGACTGCTACACTCTAATTAGGCCTAATTAGGCTTGTTTAACAAAGCAACTTTGGGGTTTACAATCTTCACACTTCTATTTTTCACTCCACAACCTTTAACATGTCACATAGGGTCTGTGAATACATTTTCCATCAACTAGAACAATCAACAAATAGTTTTCTTTCAAAACCCTAAGTCTACCTAATCACCTAAGCCTAATACATGGTGATATTAGGCTAGGGCAGCATCAATCTTGCCCCTAACTCTATCCCCTACTTCTGAAAACAAAAATAATAATAATAAAAAACTATCTACCTCCATTCCATTGATTATCAGATTTTTCCACTGTTGGAATGGGCCCTAATTCATGTTTCTTCAATCAAACCCTCAAGAACTAGGGTTTCCTGACAATTTATAGTAAATTGACTCTAACTCTCTTCAATCTCAATGAAAACAAATTAAATCAAAGGAAAATGACAATATATTCAACCCTACATCAATTCTAATGCAACTTAAATCATTTTTAGGATGTACGGGGCTGTACTAACTTCTGTAGTAGCAAAAAACACAAACAAAAACACAAAAAACAAAGTATGCTTTATTGTTTGATCTCCAAAAACAACACCAGAAGGTTGTCTCAAACATACCAAGGAATATTTAAACACTTACAAGCCAAAACCAATGGTTCCAAACTATTTTTCAAATATTTGATCGTTCAACTTCCCATACACACCAAAAATGCAAAGTTGCTTATGCAACTTTTGCAACTTTGCAAATCTTGATGAATTTTTACAAAATTGACCCCACATGACCAAAAAAATGAACCATGGTCTCAATAGACCTTATTACAAACAAAAACATGACTCAACATCACAAAACTAAAATTTTGACCCCTATTTACAAAAATACCCAAGTGTCCCTACACCATACTCCCAAGGAAAACAAATCTCAAGTTCCACTTGAGAGCATATCTTGAACTATTGCACCATGTTTTTTGATGTCTTCCTCTATTATCTAGGTGGCATCCTCCATAGGATGACCTTGCCACTTCACCAAACATTGATAATACACTTTATTCCTTGTCCTTTTGGCTTCTTTGGTGTCCAAAATGCACTCTACCTTCAATGGTTGACTTGGTGGAAAATATTTGATACAATATTCATCTAGAACCTCTAATGTACCTGCAATCACAACCCCTTTAAAAGGGTATAGGTCAAAAACATTAAAAATGGGAGAGATAGCAACTCCAGGAGGGAGTTCTATCTCATAGGCATTTGCTCAAAATTTATGGACCACCCTACATGGCCCTATCTTCTTCATCTGAAACTTTGAATACTTCCCTTTAGGGAGTCTTTCCTTCCTCAAATGAGCTAAGACCAAGTCCCACACTTTAAAATGAACCTCTCTCCTTTTCAAATCTGCATGTTGTTTATATTTATCAACACTCTTTTGAAGGTTCTCTCTAACTTGCTGATGTATTTCTTTCATGGCAACTGCAAAATATTCTCCTTCAACACTCCTCTCCATTCCACTCAAATATCTGAGTTCAAACACCCCTCTATGCTTCAATCCATACACAATCTCAAATGGGCTTTTTCCAACACTTCAGTTCACAAAGTCATTATATGCAAACTCAGCTTGGGGTAGGATCGAATCCCATTGTGTTGAGTGTTCTTTTGTCAAGCATCTAAGGAGATTTCTAAGACTTATATTTACTACTTCAGTCTACCCATCTATTTGGGGATGATAGGTAGAGCTAAAAGTGAAATTTGTACCTAGCTTCTTCCAAAGGGATCTCCAAAAGTGACCCACAAATTTACTGTCTCTATCTGAAATAATGGTTAATGGAAATCCATGGATCTTGATCACCTCCTTGAAAAATAGCCCTGCAATGTATGAGGCATCATTTGTACTTTTACATGGTATAAAATGTGTCATTTTGCTAAATTGGTCTACTACAACAAACACTGAATCAAAGCCTCTTTAAGTTTTGGGAAATCCTAACAGAAAATCCATGTGGATGGACTCCCATGGCCTATTTGAGATTGACAATGGTTGATAGAGACCTGCATTTGTACTACAACCCTTGGCCCTTTGACAAACAACACACTTTTCAACAATTTTTCTTACATCACTTTGCATCTTTGGCCAATAGTAATACCTTCTTACCTGTTCCAAAGTTTTGACCACACCAAAGTGACCTACTGAGCTGCCACTGTGCTTCTCCTTAATAAAATTGTCTCTCATAGAGCATTTGGGAATACAAAGCTAAGCACCCTTAAATAGTAAACCTTCTTGAATCAAGAAATCAAAGTTCTCTTCATGAAAAGTGCCATTGATTTGACTACAAGAAGCATAAATTTCTTTGAAATCATCATCCTCTCCATACATACCTTTCAAAGCATCAATACCCACACTTTATAACTGCACTTCTTGAACGAACAATGTTCTTCTGCTCAAAGCATCCACCACCTTGTTTGACTACCCCTTTTTGTGTTTGATGGTAAAGGTGAAGCTTTGTAGGTACTCCATCCACTTGACATGTCTGTGGCTGAGTTTGTCTTGGCTATTTAAGAATTGAAAAACATGATTGTCAGTAAAAATAATTAATTCTTTAGGAAGGAGATAGTGTCTCCACTTCTTTAAGGATTGCACCATATCATATAACTCCAAGTCATAAGAGGAATAATTCTTCTTTTCCTCATTGAGCTTCTCACTGAAGAAAGCAATAGGCCTTCCCTCTTGGATCAAGACTACCCCAATTGCATACCCACTTGCATCACATTCAATTGTGAAAACTTTGTTAAAGTCAGGCAATGCTAAGATAAGTTGTTGTGCTACCCTTTGTTTTTTAGATAGTGAAATTTTTTTTCTGCCTCATCAGACCACACAAACCTTCTCCTTTTATCTCCTTTGATTGTGTCAATTATTGGAGAACATATATGACTGAAATTCTTCACAAATTTTCTATAAAAACTGGCTAGGCCATGAAAACTTCTTACCTCACTTACTGATGTTGGAGTAGGCCAATTGAGAATTTCTTCCACCTTGCTAGGGTCCATCTTCAAAGAGCCTTTTGAGATCACAAAGCTAAGATATACCAACTCTTCCTTCATGAATTCACACTTCTTCAAATTTATCATCAAATTTTCTTCATTTAATCTCTTCAAGACCAAGTCGAAATGTTGCAAGTGTTCCTCTTTAGTCTTACTAAAAACAAGAATATCATGCAAATAGACGACCACAAACTTACCAATGAAGGGTTTTAGAACTTCATTCATTAATCTCATAAAGGTACTCGGTGCATTTAAAAGCCCAAATGGCATGACAAGTCATTCATATAACCGCTCATTTGTTTTGAAGGAAATTTTCCACTCATCCCCCTGTCTAATTCTAATTTGGTGGTAGCCACTTTTTAGGTCAATCTTAGAAAAATAGCAAGCCCCTCCTAAACAATCCATCAAATCTTCCATTCTTGGTATGGGGAACCTATACCTTATGGTTATCTTGTTAATTTCCCTTGAGTTGGTGCACATTCTCCAATCTCCTCCCTTCTTTGGTGCCAAAATAGTAGGAACAACACATGGGATAAGGTTCTCTCTTATTAGGCCTTTGTCAAGCAACTCTTGAATTTTCTCCTAATCTCTTCATTCTATTTTGGAGTCATTTTATTTTCAGATTTGTTAGGTAGGTTTTCCCCTAGTATGAAGTCTATATGGTGGCTCACATCTCTTATTGGTGGTAAAAAGCTAGGAAGTTCATCTACCACAATGTCTTTGTATTTATTCAACAAGGCTTAAACCCCTTTAGGCACATCATCAACCTTTGCTACTATCATAACAGATTTTGGTCTGATTACAATGGCATAACCTTGTCCACCCTCTTCATAGTTTTCAAAAAATCTTTTTCCCCAACCAACATTACACTAGACCCTACCTGTGTGTCTAGACCTTCATCTTGCAATGGTGTAAGGGTGAATGAGATCCCATCCTTTTCTACCACATAGGTGTTTTTTTTCCCATCATGTTTAGCCTTCCTATCATACTGCCAAGGTCTTCCTAAAAGCATATGACAAACATCCATGGGGATGATGTCACACAATATTTTGTCTTTGTCCCCTCCTATGTTAAATTCCACCCAATTTTGCTCATTAACTAGGACCTATTGTCCCTTATTCAACCAGGAGACCTTGTAAGGAGTGGGATGTGGGATCCTTTTCATTTTCAAATTTTCTACCATCTATATAGTAAATAAATTATTTGTGGAACCCGAATCAACAACTTTACAAACCTTACCTTGAGATTTGCAAGTGGTTCTAAATAGAGATTTTCTTTGTGGAGGATCTTTCACCATATGAACTTTGATTAATTTTCTCCTTACCATCAGAGATTCACCAATTTCTAGAGCAACATGCTATGAAGGAGAGCTTACACTCTCATTGTCTTCTTCTTGCACCAATTGAGTTCTCCTTTCTCCACCATGTGATGTTGAAGGTTGCTTATGCAAACATTGCCAAGCTTGATGACTGATCTTGTTACATTGATAACACCTTCCTGTGAATGCATTTGATCCTCTTCCTTGACCTCCAAATCTGACTCTACTATTTGATCTCCTACCTCTGAATCTACCTCTTGATTCCAAGCTCTGTTCTTGATGACTACTCGTCTCTCCTTGTGGTTTTTGAGATTTTCCTCTTCCTCCAAACGTTCCTCTACCCCTTAATCTTCTTCCTCTACCTCTACTTTGTTTCTCCTACCTTCTCTTTAACTTTTCTTTTGCCTTGACTGCTAGTTGACAACATTTTTCCACTGTTCTAGGGGTGGTAAGACTTAACTCATCTTGTATATTGAACCTCAACCCATTTAGGTACCTTGCTGCTTTCTCCACCTCATCCTCAACATGACCAACTCTTATACTTAGCTTGTGAAACTCCTTTGTATAAGCCATGACATCCATCTCCTTTTTTTTGAGGTTTTGTGGCCTTCTAAATGTTTGAATTTCATAATCACTGGATAGAAATTGGCTCTTGATTTTAGCCACCATTTTTTTTCCCATGAATTGATTTTTGAATTTCCATTCTCCACCCTCTCTTCCTACACATAATTCCACCAAGTTAAGGCAGGGCCTTTCAATTTTTTTTTTTTTAAATTTCACCTTTTGATCTTTTGCTACCTCTTCATACTCAAAATAGTTATCAAGTGCATCAATCCAACCTAGCACCTCTTCACTATTCATATTCCCACCATACATGGGTAAGTCCATCTTCACCTCAGGAGTATCTCCCTTGAAAACCTTTAGCAACTTAGCCATTCTCAATTCATTAGGGTCCAACTCATCATCACCTTGGACTCCTCCTTGAGGGTTTTCATTCTCACCCTCTTCCTCTTCCTCTTGGTCACTTTGGTCTCTGGTGACCACACCTCTCCTTTGGTTTGATTCAAGTGTTGCAAGTCTATCTAGGACAACTTCTTGAGACTCCTTTACCTCTCTCAACTCCTTGGCATGCTTTTCTTTTAACTCTCTCACTTCTCTAGCAGTTGGATTACTTTTAGGAGGCATCTTTGCTTCTTTCAAACTTCAACCTCTTCCACTTATTGACCAAAAATTATGCTTTGATACCAATTTGATGTAGTTTAGGGTGGAGGTTATCAACTCAATCTCAAATGAACAAGCTTTGCAACTTTGAAACCCTAACTTGGTGGTTTTCTCACAAATCCTCTATTTCTCTTAATAGTACTTGAAATAAGGTTTTTCCCACAAAAAATTCTGAGCAAAACCAATACCCAAAATGTGAACACCATTCCTGATACCCTTTATGCCACTTGGAAACATATCAAAATTGTAGATATGGTTGTTTTGTAACAACACCCTCAAATTTGGACTACTACACTCTAAGCAACTTTGGGGTTTACAATCTCCACACTTCTCTTCTTCACTCCACAACCTTTAACATGTCACATGGGGTCTGTGAATACATTTTCCATCAACTAGAACAATCACCAAATAGTTTTCTTTCAAAACCCTAAGTCTGCCTAATCACTTAAGCCTAATATATGGTGATATTAGGCTAGGGTAGCATCAAACTTTCCCCTAACTCCATCCCTTGCTTCTACAAATACCAAAAACAATAAAAACAATCTATCTACCTCCATTCCATTGATTATCATATTTTTCCACTGGTGGAATGGGACCTAATTCATGTTTCTTCAATCAAACCCTCAAGAACTAGGGTTTCCTAGAAGTTTACAGTAAATTGACTCTAACTCTCTTCAATTTAAATGAAAACAGATGAAACTAAAGGAAAATGATAGTAGATTCAACCCTACATCAATTCCAATGCAACTTAAATCATTTGTAGGCTATACGGGGCCGTACTAACTTCTATAGTAGCAAAAAACACAAAGGAAAACACATAAAATAGAGTATGATTTATTGTTTGATCTCCAAAAGCAACACCAGAAGGTTGCCTTGAACATCCCAAGGCATATTTAAACACTTAAAAGCAAAAACCAATGGTTCCAAACTATTTTTCAAATATCTGACTGTTCAACTTCCCATACATACCCAAAATGCAAAGTTGCTTATGCAACTTTTACAACGTTTGCAAATCTTGATAGCTTTTTACAAAATTGACCCCACATGACCAAAAACATGAGCCATGGTCTCAATAGACCTTATTACAAACAAAAACATGACTCAACATCACAAAACTAACATTTTGACCCCTATTTACAAAAATACCCAAGTGCCCCTGCACCAATCTTCTCATCTATAATGAATCCCTTTCCATTCATAACCACTTTATATGGGGTAAAAATACAAAGTTGTTTCAGACTTTTGACTGACTTATCAACACAAGTGAATTTCAGTATCTCTAACTAAAAATAAAATTTGGTCAAACATATGATCTAGTAAGATTCATTATAGCTAAGTTAAATATGTCCACAACTTTTCCAACTAAAAAATTTGGCTAACTACATATGTAGCACTAATTTGAGGCCAATTCACAAAAAAATAAAACCTACTCATGTAAATAACTTTTTTTAATACAAAAAATACCTTTTTGTAGATCCATACGTGTATTTTTTTAAAATATATATTTTAATAGTTTAAATATTATTTATATTTTATTTTTTATTTTTACTAAAAGTAGGTTATCAACACAAAAAAATTAGGTTGATCACCATGTCAAGAAAAAATACTAAAAATTATTTGAAAATTTGAAAATAATATGATGCACTAGATGAAATAATTTATATCAAGATGGTATATTTTTTTTTCTATTTTAGATAAATAGTTAATATGAAAGTTGATGTCGAATGGAAACAACTGTGTTTTAAAACACACACATTTTACTATTTATTTAAAAATATATTTATCAAATTTGGAAAAAGAAATATCCATGCACTAACATTTCAAGTTATAAATGCACACACAAAATTTGAAGGAAAAAAAAGTTACTATATAAAGATCAACATCTCATGTAACTTAATTTTCAGTATTTTATCAACAATTAAATTATAGTGCCAATTTTTTTTTAAAAATATAAACATAAAATATACAAAAAAATACAAATTCTATTAGTTTACATCATTTCAAAATTCAAAACATATATACCACATTTCTGTGATTCAAGTTTAAAAGTTGATCAGTGTTGGTTGTTTCCTTTATAAAAGTGTGATACAACTTCATACTTTTATACACTTGCCAATGAACTATCACTTCTATTTTTGGTGCTAAACAGATCAGTTACCCCTTTCCGAGCCTAAGAAAATTCCTAAATTTTAGCCCAACTTTTAGGAGCCATAAATTTTGACTTGAACATTGGATTGACAAAATATTTGCACCATTGGAAAGATATCAATGAGCAATAGGGTTGCAAAAGGTCCCTTTAGGAGCCTTTTGATTTTTGGTCATTTTTCGAGCTGATTCGAAATATGTAGGTGCCCCAAAATTGACTTTAAATATTTTTAAAGGGATTTTGAGGACAAAAATACTAATATATCACAAGTGACAAATGGTATTGAAGTGCTTTCTTCATAATTGGCTTCATTTCACCATTCTAGAGCTCTCTATAAGATTTCATATTCATACATGCACAAATACCAACTTACTAATAATAGTAACCTACTATTTTTAGCCCTTCCAACTTACTAAAAATAGTAACCCTACCATTTGAGCTCTTATTGAAAATTTATTCACTAAACCTAACAAAAACCAAAATAAACATTTTTTTTGGGGATAGAAGATTGCTCTCACACCTTGGATGCTCCTACATCAAACACCTGGTGTAATTTGAGAAGTGACCTTGTCACATCTCAGGTGTTCTGAGGAAAACCAAGACCATCAACCTCTCTTTGAGATAGCCATGAAAAATCTTCAACATTCTTTCCTTTCCTCTTAACCAAGTAGTCTTCATATTTCTTGTTTCTTGTACTTCTAGCCACACGACTATCCAAGATGTCTTCTATCACCTCCTTCTCTGAAGTAGGTACCAGAATATTCCATTTTTATTTTATTAATCCATCCTCCATATCGCCTTTATGATATTTTGTTCAATCAACAATGTTGAACACATGAGAGACGTTTATCCCACTCAACAACTCTACCTCATAGGAATTTCTTGAATCATACTTCTTCAGAATCTTGCATGATCCAAATTTCTTCATTTTCAATTTTTTATATGTTCCGATTAGGAACCTTTCTTTTCTAAGGTGAACCATGAATTCATTTCCAACTTGGAATTCCTTAAATCTCTGCTTTTGATCTACCTTAGCCTTGTGCTAAGAATTCATCTTAAGGATATTATTTCTTACCTCTTCGTGCAAGCTCTTCAGGTGTTCTACAAAATATTTAGCCTCAACACTACTCTTATCTCCTTTATCAATATTTTTTTAACTAAGAAGAATTTTTGGGACTATTCCCATATATAATTTAGGATGGATATTTACTAGTACTCATGTTAAAAAAAATATTATATGCAAACTCTTCGTGTGGAAAAACCAAACCCCATCCCTTGGGGTTATCTCCTACTAAGCATCTCAATAGGTTTCCCAAACTCCTATTTACCACCTTTGTCTTCCCATCAGTTTGTGGATGGTGTGTAGAACTAAACTTCAAACTAGTCTTCAACTTCTTCCACAGTTTTCTCCAAAAATACCCAACAAATTTGGTATCTAGATGTGAGACTATACTCTTTGGTAGACCATGTAGTCTAACTCTTACCACATGAACGTGCACCCTTTTTTGAACCCTGTTGAACCACTCAGTGAAACATTGGAATGATACCAAGGTGTGGGTTCCTTATATGATATCAAACCTCTAGAGAAGACTGACTTCCTTTTGGTACTCACCTAAAACTAATCTACTGAACTTGCAGAGGAAAAGGGGAGAAAGAGATAACATAAATTGAAAAAAAACTCTCTAAGGTGATACACCAAATTTAACTAAGGAGCATATATCATAGCTCATACACATAGATTTAGTCAATGACAGAAGAATCGTCATACACAACTCAATCACATACATTTATTGCATAAATATTTTATGGGAAGGTTCATATGCCTACACTCCTAGAAGGAAAAGATACTTCACAACTAGAGAATACTTGCACTTCAAACACAACCCACAACCTGCAAAAATATGTACTGTTCTGCAAAAGGTGCTAAGATAAGACATAACCATAAGGAATCATACAGTTTCACAAGCAGTTGTATCAATTAAATGTATGCACACACAATTTAACAGAAATATTGACAAGGTAGAATGCTTATACTCATTGATTCCAAGGTGAAACATTGCTATATATGCCTGCAAATGAGTTAAAAATCTTTGTCTTTTCTCCAAAGGACTCAAAAAATTCATAGAGGAGAAAAAAGCCAACTAAGAACTAAGTGTAAAATGAGTCAAAAAATGACTATATGCATCAACTCTCCATCATCCACCAAAAAAGGATCTAGAACCTTCTTGGGGTCGGATGCAACAAAAAAGCCCAAAAAATAGCAACTAGAACCTCTTCAAATGAGCTCACAAATGTGGAAAGAGTCAAACTTGACCATATCCAAGATAAAAGCATAATAAATCAGCCCCTAGATGCTCTCAACTCCTCCAAGAAAGTGAGTAAAGGCCCCTATATTCTCTCCTTATGTTTGCAAACCTCCTTTAGCCTCCCTATATGCTTGGAAAAAAGCACCAAGGCTTAACAAGGTCATTCAAGGAATTTACATAGCATTTTACATGTTTTTGCATTTCAAAGATAACAATTTAAGTAAGTGATTTATAATACACCACTTAGTTAAATGATTTACATTTGAAAGTGGAATGCAAGAAAAATAAAAATGCATTCATTCGACTATGTGGTAAAGAGAAGACTAAGTCTTGAAGTCCCCTAAACTTGAGAGACAGAATAAACTAAAGCATGGCATAAGACATTAATCTCCATGTATTATCTTTTATAAGATAGGAAAAAAGGCCTAATTTTCTATTGGAATACTTTAGGGTTCAAAACCCTAACAACAAAACAAAGGAAAAATAGAAAACATTCATTTCATTTTCCTCGACACTTCTAGAGTTTTCATGCCACTGCCATAGGGTTTCAATCTGCAGGCCTCATGCAATTTCTGAAGCTTTCCATGGTGTAATTTGCATGTGGTATGGCTTTATCTTGCACAAAAATGCTAGATTTTTCTCATTTTTTGTGAATGGAATGATGTTTCAAACTCATTTGTACAGAAAAAATGGTGAAACATGTTTATTTTCTGTGTGTTCTCTTGAAAATCAGTGAAAACAATGTTATCTTGAGCCCCTTTATCATGCATAAATGATAGAAATATCTTGTTTTTTCCTTTCTGTGCCTTTTCCCCTTTACTTTATGTTTATTCCTTGCTGTGTAACAAGACTCCTTGATTACTCTGTAATTACAAGCTCTCTCGTCTTGTACTTTACCTTATTTATCTTGCTGAATAAGGGTTCTCTTCTATTTCTATGAAACCCGAGGATATGTATTCACTTACTCTCCATAGGTAACTAATACTTTTTTGGGTCGACTTCTCCTATGCCTGAGGCTACTATATTGCAACAACAACAAATTTTTTTTTGACATTTGAAACCATGACCATGCTATTTCCATGAAGGTATTAGGACTTTTGTGGAGGATTCACTTCACTGTCTGAACCGAGGGTTTATATACAAGAAACCTTTGTAGCTTGATCTTGAAAACTACCTATAAGCATATTCTGGGTTTTCTCCTCATTTTGTAGCCATTTTTTTGTGCTCGGAACATTGAGCATCAATTTATTATTTATAACAATCATCCTTTGTACATTCTTTGTCTCTGAAGACTGTAGTATGAATACATTATCTTTCATATCTCCTAGACTTGAATATGTATCCATGCTACTAAACAACTCTGTGATGATAATGACATTTGGCTTACTTTTAAAAGACATTGATATGTTGTATTTCCTTTAATTTCTAGACTTAAATTTGCACATATCTCATAATGCTATAGTCATCTGTGATCTTCCTCCTATCCTCTCCCTTGCTTATCACTGTCACTCAAGAAATTTTTGTGTACTATGATATCATGACATTCACCTCTATTAAAACAATTTTGAAAAATGCTTTATCTCCCATGCGTATAGGGAAATTAACACGATGGTATAATTTTTTTCCAATAAGGGTGTTCAGGTGTAGGACAAGGTGATGTGGCAAAGGAGTGATGAGCTGGAAGCTAATGTCATTGCCTTGTTAATGTATGATTGAATTCATAGGAAGGTTCAAATTCCCCCTACCAACGTATGATTATGGGTGTTGAGTGTTTAGTGATGCAGTCTCAGGACTGTTGTTCAATAATTCATCATCGTTGGCCAAAGCACAACAATATTAATTACTATTCAGATCTTTTGTACTTCGCATGCTTTTTGGGTATTTTGATTACCAGCTTAATTGGTTTTCTGAAGTCTTTTGTATGGGCCTGTAATTCTACCAACATGGGTGGCAAAAGTCACAGGGTGGAACCAATGGGTTGTGAGGAGCTAAGAAATATTAAGGTTTGGGAGATTCTGGAGAAGGGTGGGATAACCAAGTATATTGAAAAACTCCATGGCTGGGACCCGAATGCCACTAGGCTTTTTGCCAAGGATTGGAAGGATGGCAAGATTATTTCATTTGGGAGAAAGGTTTCTATTGATGAGAAGTTAATTGTTGAGGTTATGAGGCTTTCCATTAAGGGCATCAAGTTTTACAAGGACAAGAAACTCTCCGACCAAGCTGTGCAAAAATTTTCAAAGACAAAGAAGGAAAAGGACCTGTGAAGGACTACCAAAAGTAGTTACGATTCTTTGAAGATTGTCTTGCATTCGAGGAAGGTGCTGAGAGTGTTAATGGAGTACATTACCCTAGACGATCGTTACACAAGGCTTTTTGGGTACCATTTTGTGCTCCTCAACCATTTTTGGCATCAGGTTAGGGTTTCCTTCCCTTTCTATCTTGCTACCTCTCTGAATGCTAGTCTCCAAAACTATAGTCAAAATCTGATTAGGCATTCTATTCATCATGAGGGTTTTCTTGTTTTAATCTTTGAGCATTTCAAAGCTATGCTAGCTTTGTCCCACCAGACCCCTTCTTCCAGGGGAAGGGTTGCAACTAAGGGAAAAGGTAAATCTAGTGTCTCTCCCCAGGAGAAGGGTAAAAGAAAGGTCTCAAAGGATCCCTCTTATGATATTAATGAGGATGATTCACAATTGACCCCCTCGTCAGATTACTCCAGTTACCCTACCACTGACAGAGAGGATAGGCCCCGTTATCCCAGTGAACTCAAGGTGGATGACCATTACTTTAATGCTGAACGTGAATTCCCTAATGAAATTCTTGCTATTGCCCGTAATGGGTCTGTGGAATTCTTCCAGTTAATTAGATGGGTGTTTTTTGAGATTAAGGAACTTAAATTGAATCAGAGGGCTATGAATAGTAAACTGGAAAAGGCTGAAAAAAGTGACAATAATAATAGAGATAGAGATAAGGCCACCAACTTATGGATTGAGGAAGAGAAGAAATACATGGTGGAGTGCCTCAAGAAAAAAGTTGAGGATTTGCAGCAATTTAAAAGCAACCATGATGGCAAGCTTTCTGGTATGGAGGAAAATATTAAGAACATAAAAGATTCTATCCACAAGGTGCTGGAAATGAGCCAAAAAATTTCAAAATCTATAGCACAGACCATGAATAAGATGGTGGATAATCTGGAAAATTCCCATCACATTAGGATTGCTATGTATGTGGATGCTGAGAAGGAGGAAATCTAGGTGGAAGGCGTGGGACCGAGTAAAAGAACCAAAGCGAACCTGAAGAGGAAGGTTGAATAGGATCTTGTTAACATTCAGGAGATTAAGAAAGCTACTTTAAATACGAACAATCTTGAGCAGGAGGTGACGAATATCCTCAGGAATCTGGCCTAGCGGCTGGGCTTTTGTTGGATTTTTGTTGGCTTTTTGTTGTGCTTCCTTGGGTTGGCTCCATGTTCTCTTCTTTGATGGAAATTGTCTATTTTTTTTATTGATCCCTTTGTCTTTCTCTTGTTTACTGTTAAGGGTTTCAGGGTCCCTTCAAAACCTGTTTGTTCCTTAATAAAAAACAATACTCTCAACACCTCATGTCTATCAAAGATTCTATCATAGGTCCTAGATCAGCTCTGTCTTCGATTTCCTTCATGAGATTACCATGTTACTTGATTTCTTAGTTGCTTTAGGGTGCTTTTATCAAATGAGGCTACATTCTTGGCTTGATATTCATCCCTCACTGTTAGGGCTTTCTTTCATTGTAGGAATGCTACCACTATGAATGCCTGACTCTATGATTGGTATTTCCTTGGTCGTATGATCCAATGTATATGCTTCTCCCACTCTTGAATGATATGACTATATTTTAGTGTTTTAACTGCCATACATGACTTTCCACTCATCATTTGTGGCTCATTATGACTATCATGATTCTTTTAGTGATGTAGACTATCATTGTGCTTTCTTTCATAGAAAAATGACAATATTTTGACCATAAAACTGCCCTATCTACTCACCTGTGACTGACCTCTTATCTCATTGTTTCAGATTTCATGATGCTTTATATCAAGTGACTACAATGAAGACACAAGGACTGTCATTTATATGTTGATGTTGTTCCTTCACTTTTACTTGATGAAGCTTTCACTGTGATAAAGATTCTCCTTTGAATAGATTGATGATATTATTTATCATTTGATTTGATCACCTTCATGTGACATGGTTATATCCATTGAATGTTGTCTTTAGTTGAAATAACAGTGTTCTTATCACCTATCTAGTCCATTGCTTCTTGGATATTGCTGCTGTAATAAGTGGCATTATTGCTTCTATATTGAACCATAATAGTGTTATTTGTCACTGTCAAGGACTTCTTACCTTTATAATACAACCTCTGCTCCTAACAATGACTTCTTTATTTATGGAAATAATCATATTTCACTGTCATGATTCAATACTAACGTTGTAGCAACATATTATAGATATACATGTTTTAACCATCATTTGATCACCATGTTCACTGCTCTTGGCTATCATATTTCTCTATCTTTATGACTCCACTATACACCAAGGACTGCTCCTTTGCCATCATATCTAATCTTTGATACTTAATGTCAGTGATGTTACTCTGTTCTTTGCTTTCCGATACATGATGTATTCTTACTGCCTTTT
Organism: Sequoia sempervirens; assembly: GCA_007258455.2. Lineage (NCBI taxonomy): Eukaryota > Viridiplantae > Streptophyta > Pinopsida > Cupressales > Cupressaceae > Sequoia > Sequoia sempervirens. Next base: position 36,354,744 of record VDFB02000009.1, on the reverse strand, counting down.
TACTCATTATGCTTGATTGATCAGATACTTGTTGTTTGTGATAGTGAACCAATTAACTCACTATCACAAATGATACATATCTTCTTAATATAAAACAATGCGTATGAACCCTCTACACTCCTATCACTGTCAGAATGAAATAGGACAACATGTTGAGCTCAACCATTGTGGGAGCCACATTTACCCCACATGTTGAAAAAAAATGAAACAAAAGAGTAACAAAGATTCACCTATACCTGCATAAGAAGCAAACATGTTAGATAAAAACAATCATATGATAGATGTATTTGATAATCTTGTTGTTTTCTTGAACATCTTTGGCATGCTAGTTGTTTTAGTGCACATGAAGATCAGATTATATGCCTATAGATGTATGTGCATGTATTTATTGATGACCCCTCATTGCTCTAACAACACTCTCTTTCTCAAATGCAGGCAACTAGGAACAACAAGGGAGCAATAGTTGGATGCAAGACAAGCGGAAGACTGAAGATGATACAAGGCAACTCGACTAGGAACAAGACTCATCATTCAAGAAATGATGGGTCACCTTTCTCTATATGTGAATTTATTATCCTTTATTTCTATAAATGTATAATGTTTTCTTTCATTTTCACTAAAAGAGTTAGTCTCATGGCTTGTGTGAGACCTGATACATTTACATTATCAATAAAGATATCTTTTCTTGAAAAGATTGTGCAATCTTTCCTATGTTATATGCATTTGCACAAATGCAATCTAGTAATGTAATCTTCTGATTTTTTTTATGCACATGAATGTGACATAAAAGATTAAAAAAGAATGTACCCTCTTCTCACTTGTAGAATATAACAACTCTACCTATTTTAGCTAGTAGCTAAAATAGGTAACATTTTTGGTGACATTTGCTATATGTTTGTCTGCTATACATTCTGACCAGTTGCCTGAAGCTTATCCATTCGGCACTGAGTCACTTAAGAGTTGACACAACTTTAAAACAACCCAGTACAATATTGTAACTCACTAGATTAGTGAATGTTTCGTTGGAAACTTATTGAAAACCCAAAACTGCAGAATGAAAACTACTTGACTGTGCTTGAACAACACTTAGGGAATTGAAAAATTGCATCTAGAAACCTACCCTATACTAACAACAAGACAAAACCACTTAAACAAAACCATTTACAGGATGACTAAAGTTTTTTCCCCTTCTTCTCAATATACAATGAATTTCTTTCTTGAGGACAACTAAGAAAAGATGAGACATAGAAAAATGTTCAACAAGGTGAAGTACTACCTCTTGAAAGAGGTAAACAAGTCTACTTACCTCATCAAATAGATCATATGTATTGTTTTTCAAAAGATGATATGTGATTTGAACATACTCTTGTTTAGCTACAAATGCATCCTCAACGCCATCTTCAACTAAAGCTTCATGAGTGGGTGCTAGCAAGATAGGAATATTCCTATTGGCCTCCATGCTGGCTAGAGGCCTAATTGGGCATCCTCTAGAAAGAGTGGATTCAAAACTCTCCATGCTAGTTTCTTGTTGTTCCAAATCATGTTGTTTTTGATCTTCTACTTCAAAGGATGCTGGTTCAATATCCAAAGTTGGGAAAAAAGAGGCTTCCTCATGTTCATTTGTTTCCACTTGCTAGTTGGGACAACACAGTTCATACTTTTGAGCTATCTCTTTGATCTCATCTTGCTGATTGGAATCATCTAATTCCTAAGATGCAAGATAAAACATGGCTATTTCTTCCACAAAACTAGGAAGCTCATCAAGTAAATCGGAAAGGGTTTGAGGCTTAGGCTCTATTTCACTTGACATATTGATATTTACCTGATGCTCTTCACTAAAAAATTGTTTATTATCCAAGCTTAAAATGAAAACCCCCAAGTCATCCCAGAATAAATCCTCATCATTTTGCTCAGTATTTTTAATGATAAGAGGATTATTATTTTCCTCAAGACAATACTCCTGTTCTTTTGCATCTATATGCTATTCTACACTTACAAGTTCTATGATCAGAATCTGATCTTCTTGACTATCCACCTTTGTACATGAAATCTCATCAGCTATATAAGCAATGATTTGGGGATCCTCATCTTTCTTGGGTTTTGAAATTTATTGTCCTAAATGACTAGGCTCCTTAGCATAGTTTATTGATTCTTTCTTTTCAATTTGAAGGTCTAGTTTCTCAAGTTTGACCTCATATACAGGTGCACCCTGAACAGAGGTATTATGTTCTACATCCAAAGATTCCACTAAAGATTGTTCGTGAGCAACAATAGATTCATTGGACATACATGCTATCTCTTCCTTAGGATGAAATTTTTTGAAACTTGGGATTTCAACTCTTGGATACCCATTTGGAATGTGAAAAAGTTTAATAGGCTTGAAACTTGGAATTTTGTACTCAGAACTTTCCTTTACAGGCAGATCCATCGAGGTATGAGCTTGTTTGAAACTAGGAATGGAAAGAGTTGCTTGAGCTTCTAACCTTTGGGTTCGAGCAAGCGAAAGCCTCACTTGCTGCTCCTCTACAACTATCTGCTTTGCAAGACATTCCTCATGTTGTCTCCTTTGCCACTCTGTCCTTTGCTCCTCATCATGCTTAACTTGCTCTTCATAAAAATCGATTTGTAAAGGTGATGGGTTGTTGTTTCTCCACCTTTTGAACCTAGGCAAGCATTATATTCATCCTTTCTTCCCTTGCAACAATCTCTCTTGCAAGGTGTTCTTCATGTCATCTTCTTTGAACCTCCATCTCTTGCTCTTGAATGTATGCTTGGTAGGCCAACTCCTTCTGATGTATTTGATACTCTTGTTCTCTATTGATTTCATCCATCTACCCACAAAAACCTAGCAATATATTTTCAATATTACTAATCCCCATATTGTCAGCATTTTGGGGTTGGCTATGAGGAAAAGGATCCTGATTTGGAACAAAATAGCCTTCTTGAGATTGTATCTGGGCATATACTGGCTGATATTGAGATTGAGCAGGAGTGGGAGGGTGGGAAACATAATGAGAATGCTGGTAATTTGCTGTCACAGGGTTATTTGAAATAAAACCAACAAACTGTTTGGTGCGATATGGCTTGTAAGAGGGAAAATATGTAGGACTCTCATGAAATGGAGGTGAAAAACCATTATACTACTGATAACTAGACATTGAAAAGGTACAACATGAAGCAAAAGAAAGCCTAGAAAAAAACTCATTTATTTATAGGTATTCAGACTGCTGAAACCAGCTATTATAAGGTTGGAGTCACCATGGTGTTGTTTGCACTACCTCCAAAGGCTAAATAATACTAATATAAACACCAAATTTCTCAATATTCTGAAGTTGTCAATGATGCACTGGTGCATAGAGTCGCCATGATATGCTAATGTTAACTGCTGAAAGGCCTGAAACTCACTAGGTACATATCAAAAACTAACAATAAACATGCAATTTCTAAACTGTCTGATTTAATTGTCCCACTGGGCGTGCCAAAAATATTACCACCTGAATGTGCACCCTTTTTTGAACCTTGTTCAACCACTTAGTGAAACATTGGAATGATCCCAACATTTGGGTTCCTTATATGAGATCAAACCTCTGGAGAAGGCTGGCTTCCTTTTGGTACTCACTTAAAACTAATCTATTGAGCTTGTAGAGGAAAAGGGGAGAAAGAGATAACATAAACTGAAAAAAAACTATCTCTAAGGTGATACACCAAATTTAACTAAGGAGCATATATCATAGCTCATACACATAGATTCAGTCAATGACAAAAGACTTGTTATACACAACTCAATCACATACATAAATTGAGGGGAGAATGCTTATATATGCAAGGTGAAACAATTTAACTAAGGGGAGAAAGAGATAACATAAAATGAAAAAAAACTATCTCTAAGGTGATACACAAATTTAACTAAGGAGCATATATCATAGCTCATACACATAGATTCAGTCAATGAAAAAAGACTCGTTATACACAACTCAATCACATACATTTCCTGCATAAATATTTCATGGGAAGGTTCATATGCCTACACTCCTAGAAGGAAAAGATACTTCACAACTAGAGAATACTTGCACTTCAAACAGAACCCGCAACCTGCAAAAATATGTATTGTTCTGCAAAAGGTGCTAGGATAAGACATAACCACAAGGATTCATACATTTTCACAAGTAGTTGCATCAATTAAACGAATGCATACACAATTTAACATAAATATTGACAAGGTAGAATGCTTATACTCATTGATTCCAAGGTGAAACACTGCTATATATGCCTATAAATGAGTTACAAATGTCTGTCTTTTCTCCAAAGGACTCAAAAAAGTCATAGAGCAAAAAAAAGCCAACTAAGAACTAAGTGTAAAATGAGTCAAAAAATGACTATATGCATCAACTCTCCATCATCCACCAAAAAAGGATCTAGAACCTTCTTGGGGTCAGATGCAAAAAAAAAAGCCCAAAAAATAGCAACTAGAACCTCTCCAAAAGAGCTCACAAATGTGGAAAGAGTCAAACTTGACCATATCCAAGATAAAACCATAATAAATCAGCCCCCAACTCCTCCAAGAAAGTGAGTAAAGGCCCCTATATTCTCTCCTTATGTTTGCAAACCTCCTTCAGCCTCCCTATATGCTTACAAAAAAACATCAAGGCTTAACAAGATCGTTCAAGGCATTTACATAGCATTTTACATGTTTTTGCATTTAAAAAATAGCACTTTAACTAAGTGATTTATAATACACCACTTAGTTAAATTTTTTACATTTGAAAGTAGAATGCAAGAAAAATAAAAATGCATTCATTCGACTATGTGGTAAAGAGAAGACCAAGTCTTGAAGTCCCCTAAACATAAGAGACATAGAAAAAACTAAAGCATAGCATAAGACATACTAATCTCCATGTATTGTATTTTAAAAGATAGGAAAAAATGCCTAATCTTCTATCGGCATAATTTAGAGTTCAAAACCCTAACAAAAAAACAAAGGAAAAATGAAAAAAAAATTCATTTCATTTTCCTCGATGCTTCTAGAGTTTTCATGCCGCTACTATAGGGTTTCAACCTACAGGTTTCATGCAATTTCTGGAGCTTTCTATGGTGTAATTTGTGTGTGGTATGGCTTTATCTTGCACAAAAATGCTAGATTTTTCTCATTGTCTGCGAATGGAATGATGTTTCAAACCCATTTGTACAGAAAAAATGGTGAAACATGTTTATTCTTTCCATGTTCTCTTGAAAATCAGTGAAAACAATGTTATCTCGAGCCCCTTTATCATGCAGAAATGATAGCAATATCTTTTTTTTTACTTTCTATGCCTTTTTCCCTTCACTTGGCATTTATTCTCTATTGTGTAACAAGACTCCATGATTACTATGTAATTATGAGCTCTTCCATCTTGTACTTTACCTTATTTATCTTGTTGAATAAGGGCTCTCTTCTATTTCTATGAAACCCATGGATATGCATTCACTTACTCTCCATAGGTAACCAATACTTTTCTGGGTCGGCTTCTCATATGCCCGAGGCTACTATATTGCAACAAAAAAAAAAAAACTTTTGAACATTTTAAACCACAACTATGCTATTTCCATGAAGGTATTAGGACTTTTGTAGAGGATTTACTTCATTGTCTGAACTGAGGGTTTATATACAAGAAACCTCTCAGTTCAAGCTCAAAAACTACCTATAAGCATATTCTGGGTTTGCTCCTCTTTCTTTGGCTATTTTTTTGTGCTCGTAACATTGAGCATCAATTTATTATTTATAACAATCATCCTTTGAGCATTCTGTGTCTCTGAAGACTATAGTATGAATATATTATCTTTCATATCTCTTAGACTTGAATATGTATCCATGCTGCTAAACAACTCTGTGAGGATAATGTCATTTGGATTACTTTTAAAAGACATTGATATGCTACATTTCCTGTAATTTCTGGACTTAAACTTGCACAAAGCTCATAATGCTATAGTCATCTATGATCTTCCTCCTATCCTCTCCCTTGCTTATCACTATCACTCAGGAAACTTTTGTGCATTGTGATATTATGACATCCACCTCTATTAAAATAATACCCTCAACACCTTATGTCTATCAAAGATTCTATCATAGGTCCTAGATCAACTTTGTCTTTGCTTTCCTTCATGAGATTGCCATGTTACTTGATTTATGGGCTGCTTCAAGGTGCTTTTATCAAATGAGGGTACATTCTTGGCCTGATATTCATCCCTCACTGTTAGGGCTTTTGTTCATTGTAGGCAATGTTGCCACTATGAATGTCTAACTCTATGACTAGTATTTCCTTGGTCTTATGATCCAATATATATGCTGCTCCCACTCTTGAATGATATGGCTATCTTTTAGTGTTTTCACTGCCATACATGACTGTCCACTCATCATTTGTGGCTCATTATGACTGTAATGATTCTTTTAGTGATGTAGACTATCATTGTGCTTTCTTTCATAGACAAATGACAATGTTTTGACCATAAAACTACCCTATCTACTCACCTGTGATTGACCTCTTATCTCGCTGTTTTAGATTTCATGATGCTTTATATCAAGTGACTGTCATGAAGACACAAGGACTGTCATTTATATGTTGATGTTGTTCCTTCACTTTTACTTGATGAAGCTTTCACTGTGATAAATATTCTCCTTTGAATAGATTGATGATATTGTTTATCATTTGATTTGATCACCTTCATGTGACATGGTTATCTCCATTGAATGTTGTCTTTAGCTGAAATAACAGTGTTCTTATCATCTATCCAGTGCATTACTTCTTGGGTATTGCTACTTTAATAAGTGGCATTACTGCTTCTATATTGAACCATAACAGTGTTATTTGGAACTGTCAAGGACTTCTTTCCTTTATAATCCAACCTCTGCTCCTAGCAAAGACTTCTTTATTTATGGATATCATCATATTTCACTGTCACGATCCAATACTAATGTTGTACCAACATATTATAGATATACATGTTTTAACCATCATTTGATCACCATGTTCACTGCTCTTGGATATCATATTTCACTGTCTTTATGACTCCACTATACACCAAGGACCGCTCCTTTGCCACCGTATCTAATCTTTGATACTTAATGTCAGTGATGTTACTCTGTTATTTTCTTTCCAATACATGATGTCTTCTTACTACCTTTTTACTCATTATACTCCATTGTGTGGATACTTGTATGTGATAGTGAACCAATTAACTCACTGTCACAAATGATACCTATCTTCTTAATAGAACACAATGAGTGTGAAGCCTCTACACTCCTATCTCTTTCAGAATGAAATAGGACAACATGCTGAGCTCAACCCTTGTGGGAGCCACATTTACCCCACATGCTAAAAATGGATTAAACAAAAGAGTAACAAAGATTCACCTATACCTACACAAGAAGCAAACATGTTAGATAAAAACAAGCATATGATAGATGTATTTGATAATCCTATTTTTTTTCTTGGACATCTTTGGCATGCTATTTGTTTTAGTGCACATGAGGATTAGATTATATGTCTATAGATGTATGTGCATGTATTGAATAATGACCCTTAATTTCTCTAACAAAACTCTCTTTCTCAGATGCAAACAACTAGGAATAGTAAGGGAGCAACAACTGGATGCAAGACAAGTGGAAGACTGAAGATGATACAAGGAAACTCTACCAGGATCAGGACTTGTCATTCAGGCAATGATGGGTGACCTTTCTCTATATGTGTATTTATTCTCCTTTATATCTATAAATGTATAATGTTTTCTTTCATTTTCACTAAAAGAGTTAGTCTCATGGCTTGTCTGAGACCTTATATATTTACATTATCAATAAAGATTACTTTTCTTGAAAAGATTGTGTAGTCTTTCCTATGTTATATGCATCTACATAAATGCAATCTAGTAATGTAATCTTCTAATTTTGTTTATGCACATGAATGTGACATAGCAGATTAAAAAAAAAAAGTACCCTCTTTTCACTTGTAGAATATAACAACTCTACCTATTTTAGCTAGTAGCTAAAATAGGTAACACTAACCACTTCTCTAAAGAATGAATCTATGATGTGAACAACATCACTAGTCTTATGAAATGAAATCAAGTGTGCCATCTTTAGAAAATTTCCACCACCACAAATATTGAGTCATGTACTCTCTTTGTTCTTAGTAAACCAAGAACAAAGTACATACTAATATCTTCCCATAGCCTCTTTAGTACAAGTAATAGCTTATACAACCTAGTATTATGACTTACCCCTTTAGCTAGTTGACATAGTCTACAACTCTGCACAAAATTCTTCATATCTTGGTGCAACTATGGCTAATAATAATTCTCATTTAGAAGAGAAATGGTCTTATCTCGACCAAAGTGTCCTACCAATCCTCCAATATGCTTCTCGTTAATCAAGTTCTCTCTCATAAAACTCCGTAGAATGCACAACTGGCATCCTATAAACAACACACCATCCTATATTATGAAATCTAACCATCTTTTCCTATCCAAAGAAATAGGTTCCAAACAATCCTTCTAGGCCTCTATAAATTATGGATCGTCAAGATAAAAACCCTTGAGTTCTTTGAACCTAAAAACTTCTATAATCTCTGTCAACAAATTTTTCCTTTTTCTTGAGGTATCTACAACTCTGTTTGACTTCCCATTTCCTTGTTTCAAATCAAATGTGTAACTCTACAAAAATTCAACCCATTTTAAGTGCCCGTGGTTCAACTTCCCTTTACTACTAAGGTATTGAAAGGCCTAATTATCAATATATATAAAACAAATTCTTTTGGAAACAAATAATGCCTCCATTTCTTCAAAGCTTAAACTATTGCATAAACTATTAATCATAGACAAAATATTTTCTCTTGGCACCATTCAATTTCTCACTAAAATAAGCAACAAGCTTACCTTCTTGACTCAAAACAACTCCTATGCCAGTACCACTAGCACCACAGTCTACCTGAAAGACCTTATTGAAATTTGGAAGTTCCTAAAAAGGCTAGTTTATGACTTTCTTCTTTGAAAAATCAAAACTCTTAGCTTCTCCTCGAGTCCATTTAAAATCATTTATGTCTCCTCTCATTTTCTTGGTTAGGGGTGCAAAAATACTATTAAAACTCTTAATAAATTTTCTATAAAAACTTTCCAGACCATGAAATGATCTTACCTATGTAATACTCCTTGGTGTAGGCCACTCAATGATATACTTTACTTTCTCTAGGTTCATCTTAAGACCCTTAGTTGAGAATACAAATCCTAGACATATCAAATCCTTTATAAGATTGCGTCTCTAGAGGTTAATCAACAATTTATCTTCCCTTTGCTTCTCAAAAACTCTATGAACATGTAGAAAGTGCTATTCTAATTTCTTATGAAAAATTAAAATGCCATCCAAGCAAACAATGCCAAATTTACCCAAAAATTCTTTTAATACTTCGTTCATGAGCCGCATGAATGTGCTCAGTGTATTAGTTAGATAAAATGTCATGACTAACCACTCATATAGTCCCTCCTTGGTTTTGAAGGTTGTCTTCTAATCATCTCCCTCTCTGATCCAAATCTATTAATGATATCTGTTCTTCAAGTCAATCTTTGTGAAGTACTCAGCACCACTCAAGCAATCCATAATATCGTCCATCCTTGGCAAGGGAAATTTATACTTGTTTGTAATCTTGTTAATGGATTGAGAGTCTGCACACATCCTCCATCCTTCTTTGGTGCTAATACTTTAGGTACCACACATGGATTCAGGCTCTCTCGGTTCAATCCATTTCTCAAAAACTCATGGACCTATCTATTCAGCTCCTCATTCTTTGTAGGAATCATTCTATGCAATTCCTTATTTGGAAAACTAGCTCCTGGTATTAGATCCATCTAATGACTAATCTTGCTAATTGGTGGAAAACCTTCAGGTACATTATCTGACATAATATCCTAGAATTCTCCTAGTAGATCTAAAACTTCTACTTGTACATCTTCTTCTTTGTTGACTCTAGAAATCAATGCAAAGCACACAGGCTTGTGCTACATACCATCTAAAAATTTCCTACCATCTACCAAACAAACTCTTGCATTACTACATACCTTGTCTCCTACCTCCTTTGAGGGATTCAACTTATGATGAACTCCATTCTTTGTCAAGGAATATGTGTTAGCATGGCCATCATAGAAAACACGTCGATCAAACTACCACAACCTCCATAGTAATAAATTACTTGCATTCATAGGCATGATGTCACATAGTACCTCATCATAGTAATTCCCAATATTGAACTTCACTAAACATTGTTCATTGACCAAAGCTCTATGGTATTTCTATAACCATACAATCTGATATGGATGTGGGTGCCTCTTCCTTTCCAACTGAAATTTAATAACCATTTCTTTTGAAATGAGATTATCTATGCTACCACTATCAATGATAACATCACAATATTTACCTCTACCTTTGCACCTTGTGTGGAATAAAATCTTCTTTTGAATTGGTTCTTTTTATTTATTTAGAAATGCTCTCCTAATGACTAGAGTCTCTCCTCTTTCTACATCTTAAGAATGCTCAGATTTAGCTTCCTCATCTACATGCACAACTCATGCTGGTGCAGGAGCACCTAGGTTGACCTCCACCAAGTTTGTGCAATTTTGGCTTGTACCTGATCTTGGCCAAATCAGGATTTCATTAGGTTTGTTTTGTGTTTAGTAGATCTAGCATTTGTGTGGGAAGAGTTAGTCTCTAGGACTAAATTATTCATTAGGTCATCATTAGTATGAAATGTTGTTTGATTAAACTTAGGACAGCATATGTCATGCAATGTGTATGTATTAATGTCACTTCCTTGTTGTTTGGAGATGCTGAAGGTCAGTTAAGGGGTGTTAGCTCGGACTCAAGAAGTTAATGAACCTAAAATGAAGGATAAGGGCCGAGTTGCAACTCTGCATGGTGAACTTAGTGATTTGCATGCACCTTACTTGGTGAGGAATCCCTTGAAATCAGGGAATACACGAGCAACTGCCCTTGGAATGTGGTAATAGCACTCAAAATAAGGGGAATGACTCGTAGTAGGTGAGGAGAGATGATGGTAATCAAAGTTTTGTTGTGGAAAAGAAGACACAGTTGGCAGATTTGCATGATTCTCTGTTTTTGAAAACCTCATGTGTTTTCTGACAACCGTGATGTTTTGAACTTTATGCACCGTTCTAGCATTAGATTAGAGTTCTCTGAGCATGTTCTAGTATATTTCACCTTGTAGATAGTTCCTTGTTTTATAACACGTGCATGGTAGTTAAATTTAGTATTGTTTGGAATGGTTGAAATCTGTGTTTTCTGAGTTTCACAGGGTTCTTGGGAAACAGTCGGGTAATAGCCACTGTATATATATAGTTTCTCATTGTTTACTTTACATTTGTTGAATGGTCTTGAGTGTATATAACACTGAAAGTAAGAGACCTTGAGATACTTTAGTGTTTTGTAACCTTTACTTAAGATTGTAGACATTTTTATGGTTTTGAACAGTATTTAGGTTGAACTCTTATGGCTCCCCCATAAGCTCTGTCTACGGGAATCTCCTGTGATCAGTGGAATATGGAAAGGGAGCCATGTTCTTGTAAATATTTAGCATTAGGTGATGTAAAGAGCCAATCAAGAAGTGACAGCACCAAACCCTAGGCGAGATACAGTCACCCGATTAGGAGTTTGGGTAAAGAAAGTTAAGAACTTGGGCAGGGTAGAAGGTACAGTACCGTACCAGTACGGATTTCTGAAAGTTTTAGTCATATTTTGACTTGTTGAAAAGATTTGGGGTTTGAACAATCTGATAGTGTAAGGAAATAGTCAGAGTTTCTTAAAACCCTAGCTAATAGGCTTTTAAGCCCTAATCCTCCATGAACTTAGGAATGGCATGTACAGTAAAAATGGAAGCTTGAACCCCATGGAAGATTTAAAAACCTTAAAAGGGTGTCAGAAAACCTAATTAGTCTGTCAGGTCCTTTGGGAAGTAAGGGCAGGAAAAGAGAAAAAGGGACTGGTAAGGGCTAATGAGTATTAGGCCTCTTTTAGGCAAGATTTTGGAATCGGGTGAAGTGGAAGTTGAAGAACCACCAAAATGCATACAAATGGACCTGAGATGGATGGAGATAGTACTTGCAACTCCCCTGCAATCAGTTCTCACCAGATGAAGATGTTGGCACTTAGATCTTTCTAAGTCCAAGGAAGAGTGATAGTTGCAATAAGGTGTGGGATTTCCAAAGGTAAAGCACAAGTGGAGAACTCTTTGAGAAGAGTTGGAGCAGGACTATGAAAGTCTTTTGAGCTCAGTAAGAACCCTCAGTAGCAGGTTCCAGACAGGAGACAGTGGAAGGTCTTCAATCAGACAGTGCAAGCAACCTTTGGAGTTACCTTACATCACATGCATTACCTACAAGTCTCCCATTTGTCCTGCCTTGATGTTGTGGATGCTTGTAGGCTTGATGTCCTTCTTCTCCATATTAAAAACAAATTCCTCTAAATCCTCCTCTCCCAGAGCCTCATATAGTTCTTCCTCTCCCTCTTTGTTCATCATTTATTTCGTCACAAGGGAAATAAGAATTATCTCCTCTTTTGTTCTAACTGGGACAAGTTCTTCATTCTTCTTTTGATCTTCATTTCGTCTTCCATAGGATCTTTCACCAATTTTTCCACCATGACCTCTTCCTATTTGTTGGCTTTTAAGTCTTATATTTAGTTTCTTTTCTAGCTTCAGGGAAAAATAATAAGCATCTTCTATTGTGGTCATTCTGAGTAAACTCAACTCTTCTTGAATACTTAGTTTCAGCCCATTTATATAATGAGCTACCTTTTCCTTGTTGACCTCTAAATGGCATGTTCTAATTATGACCTTGCAAAACTATTTGGCATACTCCTTGATAGACTTACCGACTTCCTTCAAACCTTGCATCTTTTCAGTAGATCTAAGACATAATTTGTTGCAAGAATGGAAATGGATGAAGGTGTTGTCATTGATGTCAATTAGTCAATTGGTTATCAACTAGTTTTTGCTGTCATTGATGTCATGGTTGTAGGTGATTGGCTGTTCATATTGAGGATATTAAGAAAATTGTATTGAAGAAAGGTGTCAGGTGTTTAGTGGTTGCTTCAAGTTTTAATATGAGATTTTCTCCTATGTTTGTGTGGTTCAGATATGTTGGTCGTGGTTGTTGGAAGCTGCTATATCCAATTTTTTGGCTCCTAATTCATTGTGCAATGTGAGTTATGTTCACCAGTTGTGAACTGTGGTTTTCTGTGTTCTAGTTGAGGTCTGGGAGAAAAGTTGTTGGTCTAGATTTCTCTTTGGTAAAGTCTTATGATTTTCGGTTCTAGAGTTGAGTTGATATGATTGTATTAAAGAGAATTTCAGTATTTGGAAGGATCGTGCTTAATTTTTCTATGTGTTTTACATTGGTTTTGATAACCTTGTGTTGAACACTATCTTCAAAATTGATGTAGCATGTTGGATCTATTTGGGTCCTCACCAAGCATGTGTTTGTGTCACCCTCATTCTAATTCCACCCTAGTATGTTTTGGCACCGACCTCATTTGAATTTAATGTTGGATAGATGACTTTGGATATTGTTCAAAGTTGAAGATGGTATAAATGCAAGATGAGTTAGTGGTAAAATGAGGTACACAAGAGAGATAAGTGCAAATAAATGGAGCATATAGATGCAAATTAGTGAGTGAGTGTGGAAGATCAGTGCAAAGCCTAAATGTTGAGTTTCTGGATGTAGTGAGTTGAAGGTGTACTCTATCGTTCATGCATGTCTACAAGTGGTTGAGAAAATTGTGATGGATTTCCCTGTTGTATTGAGATTGTCTTCTCTCTGTAACATATCTCTTCTATCTTCTTTGTATCTTTGTGGCAGTGAGCCCTCTAGATTGTTATCCCTATTGGATAGTGAGTCCTGATCCAGATAGTGAGTCCTTGTTTTGGCAGTGAGCTTTGTTTGTCAGGCGGTGAGCCTTTGTAATTGGTTTTGATATTTTCTATAGTGTGAGTTAATACTCATCGTGGTTTTCCCTTATTGGGGTTTCCACATAAATCTGGTATTGTGTTTGTGTGATGGTTTTTAGTTTCTGCACTTTCACTTAATGTTTAATCATTTAAGTAGTTTTAAGTATTAGTTTTGGTGAATGATTTAAAGGTTTTAATTTGATACAACTGATTCACCCCCCTCTCAGTTATCCTATTCAATAATTGGTATCAGAGCTTGGTTCCTTTGAGTAGAGCTTAATTGCTTAAGGAAGGTCTGGGATGGCTGGAAAATTTATTTATGATTATCTGAGGTTCGATGGAACTAATTATGCTATCTGGAAAATACTGATGGAAGAATATCTAGAGTATAGTGGATATGATGTGGAGAAAGCTTACAAGAATCCTTACACTCCTACTAATGGTCCAAGTACAACTGATGAGATCAAGGCACATGAAGCGAACAATAAGGAGAAGTACATTCTGAAGAACAACCTTGTACATTCTGAGTTGATTAAGATTCAAAACCTAAAGAATGCTAAGGAATTCTGGGATGCTTTGGAAAGGGTGCATGAAGGTGATGAAAGGGTCAAAGAGGAAAAATTGCAGAATTTGGAAACACAGTTTGAGATCCTACATATGTTTGAAGATGAGAATGTTAAATATTATGCATGGAGATTGGATGAGATAGTAGCTAGAATGTGAGGACTTGGTGCTACAGTAGATGAAACTAGGACTATAAAGAAGATTATTATAACTCTCCCTGATGCTTACAATGAAAAGGTATGTGATATTGAATAAAGTATAGATTATAAGACTTACACTAAAGATTTGTTGTTTCTTTGACATCTTATGAGATTGCCTTTAAGGCTACAAAATCTAAAGATCCAGATGAAGAAAATCTTGATGAAATAGAAGCTAACTTTGTGAGAAGGATGAAGAAAGGTTCCAACGAGTATGAAGGTAAGTTACCCTTTAAATGCTTTAGGTGTGGAGAAATAGGTCATTATGCTGCAAAGTGTCTGGAAAGAGCTAAGAGGAATAAACAAAGATATGAGAAAGAGAAGAAAAGTAAGAAGATCAACAAAGCATATTATGTGAATGAGAATGCTAGTATATTTGATGAGGATTCTGATTATGAAGATCCTGATGACAATGAATGCTTGTTTTTGGCTATAAAGGATGAACGTACTTCTACTAATTCTGAAAACTAGGTGAAGGAATGTCCTCTAGAGAAGGAGAAAAATGAAGGTACTATAATCTGTACCCTACATTCTAAACAGGAAAAGAAGTATTGGGTTGTTGAAGTGGTTGTTCACATCACATGACTAGTGATAAGAGTAAGTTTGTTAAACTTGAAAAAACATGATGGAGGCTTGGTTATGTTTGGAGATGATACTAGTGCTAAAATTTGTGGGATAGGTTCATTAAGTTTTGATGCAAGAATAATATTGATGATGTCTACTATGTTAAGGGTTTTAGGCATAATATTTTGAGTGCTGGAAAGATGTGTAGTAAAGGATATAATCTTGTGTTTGAGGATGAGAGATGTAAGATCAGAAAAGGATCCAAAATAGTGATTTCTGCAGGAAAGAAATATGAAGGAAATATCTATCAACTTAAAGGTGCTGATGGGCGATGCTTTATGACTCAAATCAATGAAAGTTGCTTTGGGGCATCAAAGAATGTGTCACATGAATTTTGATAACTTGGTGAGGATTAGTGTAGTTTAGGCCATGAGAGATTTACCAAGGATTACAAAGCCTTCTAATGCTATTTGCAAGAATTATCAGTTTGGAAAGCAAGTTAGAAGCCATTAAAGATCAAAGGAACAATCTACTACTGGACTACTGGATTTAATTCATATAGATCTCTGTGGTCCTACAAGAGTGAGAAGTCTACAAGGTGAAAGGTACTTTATGCTTTTGATTGATGATTACTCTAGATATACACGGGTTACATTTCTTAGAGAGAAATAAGATGCATTAGACAGATTCAAGACATTCAAAGCTACAGTTGAAAATGATGTGAATTTGAGGATAAAATGCTTGAGATATGAAAAATGCGAATAATTCACCTCCCATGAGTTTAATATGTTTTGAGAAGTGCATGGAATAAAAAGACAGTTATCTGCTTTGGGAATTCCTCAACATAATAGAGTTATTGAAAGAAAGAGTAGAATAGTTCAAGAGGCCGCTAGATCAATGATTACCGAGGTTTGTTTACCAAAAGTCTACTGAAGAGAAGCTATTCATACTACTATTTATGTATTCAATCAAGTTCAAGGAAGAGAAAACATTAAAAAGACCCCCTATGAGCTATGGTTTGGAGGGATTCCTACTGTTAAGTATTTCAAGATATTTGGAAGCAAATGTTATATTAGAAGAGATGAAGAAACTTTAGGAAAATTTGATGCAAGAAGTGATGAAGGCATTTTTATTGGATATTCTACCAAAAGAAAAGCCTACAAATGTTTCAATAAAATACTAAGAAAGATTGTAGAAAGTGCAAATGTCAAGGATGATGA
The DNA here is from genome assembly GCA_007258455.2 of Sequoia sempervirens. Taxonomy (NCBI): domain Eukaryota; kingdom Viridiplantae; phylum Streptophyta; class Pinopsida; order Cupressales; family Cupressaceae; genus Sequoia; species Sequoia sempervirens. Next base: position 36,338,220 of record VDFB02000009.1, on the reverse strand, counting down.
AATAATGAAGAATTCAATTAATATTGATGGATATGTATCTGATGAATCTAATTGCATAAGAATTGAAGCAATTATGGAAGAATAGGAAAGGGATGAGCAAGAGAAGTTGAATGAAGAAAATGAAAGAGAAGAAGAAGCTTCGTTGATGTCACCTAAGACACCTAGATATGTGTAGAAGAATCATTTAGAAAGTAAGATCATTGGAGATAAGACAAAAGGAGTATTGAAAAGAAGCAAAGCTGCTACTAAAGTAAATCTTTGTTTATTTTATGAGATTGAACCAAAGACTATAAGTGAAGCATGCAAAGATGAACATTGGATGGAAGCTATGGAAGAACTTATGCAGATTGAGAAGAATCAAACTTGGGAATTGGTCCCATGACTGGTAGAAAAAAACATTATTGGATCAAAGTGGGTATTCAAAAATAAGTTGAATGAGAATGGAGAAGTGATTAGAAACAAAGCAAGGCTTGTGTGAAAAGGTTGGTCACAAGTAGAAGGCATATATTTTCAGGAGACTTTTGCTTTAGCAAGAATGGAAGCTATAAGGATGTTCTTAGCATTTTCTGCTCATAACAATTTCAAGGACTATTAGATGGATGCCAAGTCTACATTTTTGAATGATAAACTAGAAGAAGAGGTCTACATGGCATAACTGGAAGGATTTCAGTTGTCAAATTGACCGAATATGGTGTGTAGATTGAAGAAAACTTTATATGGATTGAAGAAAGCTCCTAGAACTTGGTATGCAAGGATAGATAGGTATTTTTTGATTTAGCAAGGTTTCAACAAAGGTACGACAAATAGTAATTTGTATTTTAAAATTCAAAATGACAAAATCTTGATTGTAGTTGTATATGTTGATGACACTATCTTTGGAGGGAATGAAACTATGTGTAAATTTTTTGCATAATAGATGCAAAAAGAATTTGAAATGTCTATGTTTGGAGAGGTGAATTTCTTTCTTGGGCTACAAATTAATCAAATAGAGAAAGGAATTTTTATTTCACAGTCTAAGTATGTAAAAGAGATGTTGAAGAAGTTTGGGATGGATGGTTCCAAACCGGTATGCACTCCTATGGTGACTGGTTGCAAATTGGGAAAAGATGATGATTCACCTAAGTTTGATCAAAACAAGTATAGATCCATGATTGGTGGATTGTTATATTTGATTGCTACTAGACCGTATATTATGCATGCTATCTGTCTTGCATCTAGATTTCAAGAAGATCCTAAGGAAACACATGTTTTCGCTATTAAAAGAATATTCAAATAATTGAATGACACTCCAGATTATGGGTTATGGTATCCTAGGGATACTAAATTTACACTAAGTGCTTATACAAATGCAGATTGAGCTGGATGTGTAGATGACAAAAAGAGTACAAGTGGTGGTGCATTCTTTCTTGGTTGCAGATTGGTGGCATGGTTGAGTATAAATCAAGATTCAGTTTCTTTGTCTACTGCTAAAGCTGAGTATATTGCTGTTGCATCTTTCTATACATAAGTTCTATGGATGAAACATAAATTGAAAGATATCATAGTGGCGTATGATGATCCTATGTCTATCTTCTGTGATAACACAAGTGCAATTAACATTTCAAAGAATCCAATGATGCACTTGAGGACAAAGCATATATCTATCAAGTATCATTTCTTAAGATAGAAGGTCATGGAGAATGAAGTAAAGCTTGAGTATATCTCTACAAAGGATCAAATTGCTGATATATTTACGAAGGCTCTTCCTAAAGATACTTTTGAGTATCTCTGGGAGAAGTTAGGGGTCATTGCCCCTAATTTCTTAAACTAGATGCATATGTAGATGCATCAGTCCAGTGGATCTATGGATATATCTTTCTTCTGGACTGATGTTTGGTGGCTACCTCTCAGGAGGAGTAGGTAGTGTCATGTGTTTTCATTGTATGAGTATTCTATTTTCTATGTTCAAGGGGAAATCAATGTAAAAAGTCTTTTTCCTTGGCCATTGATGTCAAAGGGGGAGAGGAAGAATGTGAAAAAGAAAAGAGGAAGAATGCAGAAAAATATTATCTACTAAGGGGGAGAAACAAAAAGAAAAATATTGAGAAGTGTATTTAGAGCTAGTATGTTGTCTTTGATGGTTTTTCACATCATGTGTTACCATCAATGACAAAGGGGGAGATTTTGGCAAGAATGGAAATGGATGAAGGTGTTGTCATTGATGTCAATTGGTCAATTGGTTATCAATTGGTTGTTGTCGTCATTGATGTCATGGTTGCAGGTTATTAGTTGTTCATGTTGAGGATATTGAGAAAATTGTATTGAAGAAAGGCTACAGATGTTCAGCGGTTGCTCTGGGTTTTGCTTTGAGATTCACTCCTATATTTTTTTGGTTCAGATATGTTGGTCATAGTTGTTGGAAGTTTCTATATCCAATTTTTTGGCTCCTGATTCATTATCCAGTGTGAGTTATGTTGGTTTTTTGTGTTCTGGTTGAGGTCCAAGAGAAAAGTTGTTGGTCCAGATTTCTCTTTGGTAAAGTCTTATGACTTCGGTTCTAGAGTTGAGTTGATATGATTGTATTAAAGATAATTTGGATATATGGAAGGATCATGCTTAATTTTTTTATGTGTTTTACACTAGTTTGGATGACCTTGTGTTGAACACTATCTTCATAATTGATGTAGCATGTTGGATTTATTTGGGTCCTCACCAAGCCAGTGTTTGGGTCACCCTCATTCTAATTCCACCCTAGGATGCTTTGGTGTTGACCTAATTTGAATTTAATGTTGGATGGCCGACATTGTATATGTTTCAAAGTTGAAGATGGTATAAATACAAGATGAGTTAGTGGTGAAATGAGGTACACAAGAGAGATAAGTGCAAATAAATAGAGTAGATAAATGCGAGATTGATGAGAATTAGTGAGTGAGTTTGATGTGAGTGTGGTAGATCAGTGCGAAGCCTAAATGTTTAGTTTTCAGATGCAGTGAGTTGAAGGTGTACTCTATCATTCATGCATGTCTGCAAGTGGTTGAGAAAATTGTGGTGTATTTCTCTATTGGATTGAGATTGTTTTCTTTGTAACATATCTCTTCTATCTTCTTTGTATCTCTGTGGCAGTGAGCCCTCTGAGTTGTTATTCCTATTGGACAGTGAGTCCTGATCAAGATAGTGAGTCCTTGTTTTGGCAATTAGCCTTGTTTCTTAGGAAGTGAGCCTTTGTAATCGGTTTTGATATTCTCTATAGTGTAAGTTAATTCTCACCGTGGTTTTTCCCTTATTGGGTTTTCCATGTAAATCTAGCATTGTGTTTGTGTGATGGTTTTCAGTTTCTACACTTGCACTTAATGCTTAATCATTTAAGCAGTGTTAAGGATTAGTTTTGGTGAATGATTTAAAGGTTTTAATTTGATATAACTGATTCACCCCACCTCTCAGTTGTCCTATTCAACATTAATGACATGAATAAACTATCTCTTTAACTTATCCACCATTCGGCCCCATATTATGATTTTCTCTTAACCTCTTCTATTTCTTTCTAGTTGTACTTATTTCCACAAAATTTTGGGAATGACCTTTCAATTTAGTTTTTGTAAATTTGAACCTCTTAGGATCTTATATCTCTTTGTACTCAAATTAATCTTCTATTTCATTGATCTAATTGATCAATTCTTTTGGATTGAGATTTTTGGAGTATGCAAAAACTTCAATCCTTGCCCTTTTTCCAATCTTGGAGAGGGCCTTCAATAATCCAACTTGTTCATGGTCTTTTGGTTTTTCCTATTCTTCTTTTGTAGCTTCATCTTCACTTTCATCTCATCTTCTATGATCAATTCCTCTATTCATCTCCTCTTGAAGTGTTTGAAATTGTCTCTATAGGGCTCTAAAACCCTCTTCTAGCACTTCAATATTTCTCCCACCACCCCAATTTCTTCATTGAGGAATTCTAATCACTTATTTTATAAACCCACAACCACATGCTCAATGATTTAATTTCACTCAAGAATTCTCACTCTGATACCACTTAATGAAGGGAGACTCTCCCTCGAACACAAACTTACACATACAATAACATTCAAGAACAAAAAACATGTAACTTTATTATAATTTCTTGAAGTCATCTACATAAATGCAATAAAATGTAATACAAATATTTGGCCACAAGACCACTATTATATAAATATGGGCTACAAATACATGCAAAAAATTAGACATGCAAGTCTGTGAAAGGCAATAATGACCACTAAAACCCCAACCTTCATTCTATGCTCAAAAAGTAGGAATTTCATCTATCTTCTCATCCATAATGAATCTCTTTCTATTCATAACCACTTTATATTATTTTTCCATTTTCCAATGAACTATCACTTCTATTTTTGGTGCCAAACAAATTTAGTTGCCCGTTTTTCTAGGCCTAAGAAATTTCCTAAATTTTAGTCCAACTTTTGGGAGCCATAAATTTTGACTCGAGCATCAGATTGACAAACCATTTGCACCATTGGAAAGATCTTGGTGAGTGGTAGAGCCAAAAAAATTCCCTTTAGGGAAATTTTGAATTTTGGCCATTTTTCAAGCCGATTCGAAACCTCTAGGTGCCCCATAATTGACTTTGAATAATTTTAAAAGGATTTGAAGACAATAATTAATATCTCACAAGTGACAAATGATATTGAAGTGATTTCTTCACCATTGGCTTCGTTTCACCATTCTATATATCTTTGTAAGATTTCATGTGCATACATGCACAAATGCCAACTTACTAAAAATAACAACCTTACCATTTTTAGATCTTATTAAAAAATTATTCACTAAACCTAAAAAAAATAAAAAAATAATTGTTTAAAGGATGCAAGATAGCTCTTACACCCTAGATGCTCTTGCATCTTCAAAATTTCCAAAAATTTGGTGTGTGTAGGAGCTAATGGAGCTTAAGTAATGTAAGGTCATAGGAGTGATCTTTGCGTAAAATTATAAACTACTTGTTCACCATTCATGATTATCATTCATTGCATGGCCCAAATAATGAATTTAGCATTTAAATTTGTAAGAAAGTTTCCTTCAGTATCAAAATTTGAAAATCTATTATGTGAGATCTACTCATACTTCTATTGAAGCCCCAAAGGGTTTGCGAAATTTCAAAATTTTGTTGATGGAATAACTATAAGAAATAAGATTCTTAAGGATGTTGATACTAGTTGGATCTTGTTGCATGGACCAATGCAACAAAGTTTTTCATAATATCAATCTTTGATTGGAGTAATGCACGAACATCACCACACAATAGACAAAGCTCTTGACCTCTTACATAAGTTAAGAGATATAAAGACACTCTTAAATTTATTTGGTCTTCTCCCCATGCTAGAGGAAATGAACAATCTTTTGAAAAAGACCAAGAAAGAACTATGTATATTTCAAAATATAGTAAACTACATAAAATGACATGCATGACCCTCAATCTATATCTATCAGATTATCCATTTAGAATTGGAAGTCCAAAATTTAGAAGCTAGTATTTAATTATAGATTTAAACAATCTTAATATTTTTTTATAGTTTAATGCAAGTAGAGAGTTATGCGTATTTGTACAAGGATTTCAGATACCAATGCATTATTGTATGATAGTAAGACGCTCTAGTAGAGAAGTAACTATTACAAAGGAACCTTTTAATGACATTTTTAATTATGTAAGTATTTCTTTAAAAGGTATTGCAAAATTTCTTTCCTAAAAGATTATAGAATGGTTCTCTCTAGATGAAATACTTGAATCCATGTCTATTGTGCATCCTCAATTTCAGGTCCACTATCTACCAAATGATTATAATAGGAGGGTAACTACCTTGGACGAACATTTTTTAAAATGTTTAGAATTCAATGAATAAAAAATAAAAGGAATTATAATTGAAACCAATCTTGTAGAGCAATCTAGCCATTTTTCAATAACTATGATTGAACAATTTGACTCCTTGTAGAATCCCATGCAAGTGAGATCAATAAAAAAGATTTGGAAAACCTTATATCAAAGTGAAATATTACATGATTCATTATCGGAAAATTTGAAACTTGTTGATTTATTTCAAACCATGATATTGGGGTCAGTGGAGGATGAGAGAGTTTTCAATGTACTGGGGTTTTTGAAATCAAAGATAAGAAATAAACTAGACAAGTATTTGGAAAATTGCTTGAGAATGTATATAACTAGGTATGATATCTAAAGTTTTTCTTTTGAAAGGGTACTCACAATTTGGAATTCCATATGAGAAAGAAGAGGGGTGTGTAACACTTAAACCTTAGTGACAGTGACATAATGAATACATTGACATGTAGTTAAGCAGACATATGCAAGGCAAAGAAAAATGAAGACCAAACTTAGAGTTAAGACAACTCTCAATCTCATTGACAATATCCGACTTAAAAATTTGTTAACAATTTATAATTGAAATCATAACTTGAATGAACATTTCAATCAAAGTTGCCAAAAATTTATCCTCATCTAGGTTCTAAGGAAATTGGTCCAAATTAATCTTCCTTGTATCCTCCATCTTCTTTCTGAAAGCATAATTTTCAATGAATCACTCTGTTGTGTCAAAAGCCAATGGAAAACCAAACTTTGTCAAGTTCTCTACCTTTTTATGCAACTTCATCTTTTTGTAGCCTGATCTAGAAATTTCTTTGTTTCACATAGTTTCAAAACCTTTTGAATGATAGAGGATTCCTTTATTGAGGCACCAATCTGGTCATGAATTCCTTTGGATAACAATTTATTGTCATTAGCTTTGTAGACTATTTTCAAAATTTGAATTGCAATTTTCTCTCTTGAATTCACATTTCTATTGTCGACTAAGTATTTTTTGAGTTTTCTATTATGTATTTTCAAAGAATCAATAAATTCAAATAATTCACTCAAATGATCATCCTTTATTTCCTCCCAAATATTTTGTTTCATAGCCCTCATTGTTTTTCTACAAAATATAATTAACGTATTTTGAGAAGACTTTATTTCAATTTTTTCTTCGCTCAGTTTTATTGCCAGTCTTTCATTGGTTTTTCTCTATTCTTCCAATTTTTGTTCCCAATATTTTGATTTTTGTTTTTGTTCATCCAAATTGACTTGTAATTTATTTGTTGAGGCATTATGTAATACCCCTCCGTGTCGGTTGTTCTGAACTTGTGTGTGAGTTTTTGTGTGTGCTTCATTGATTACTGTGTGATTTGATTATGTGGAAAATATAATATGTTAGTAATCATGTTTAAATAAGTAATTAAATTATAAGTGATTTGCAAAGTTATTTAAAATATGATTAGAAATTAAAATCATAATCAATTAAGTTAAATCAAATGATTTAGAACAAATGATCAAATTAATCTAATTCGTTAAAAGTAAAAGTGATATTATTAGATAAATTGATTTAAATTGTTAAAGTTAATAATCATTATGAACAAAATAGTCTTGAAAAGATAATTATTTTAATAAGAAACTTAAATGGATAAGGAAATAGGAAGCTGAAGTGTTTTAAAGCCAAAAATGAAACTTCACCTATAGAGCATTTGGAAGTCGAAGAGAGCTAGAGAATATGAAGAATAATTAAATAAAAGTTGTGGTAGTTTGCAAAAATATTAATGGTGTTTTGAAGAAAATTTTGTAAATAGTTGTTTTTAATTATTTTAATATGCATGTGTTTATTTAAATTGATTGTGGAAAGGATAAATAAATAAATAAATAAAAAGCTCAATCTTTTGTGGATTCGAATGGATTGGAATTTTATTTTTCAAAAAGAAGTGACTTTTGGCATTCGCTTAAAAAAAAAGAAATGGAAGAGACTTTGGTGTGAGATTTTATTTAGAGGATTTTGTATTGGAAGGGGGGTTGCACTCTCTTGGGAACAAATTTTGGAGAATTTGGCAGTCATCTTTCTGATATAGTATTGCATTCTTTTATTCTTCTGAGAATTCAAGTGAGGATTAAGATTTAAGTTTGAGGGAGGATCTTGGAGCTGCTGCTGGAAGGATTGGATCAGCAAGAAGGATAAAGCTTCAACAGTTATCTACAGGCACAGGACGCCAGGTTCTCCTTCTTCTTTTAAATTATTTTCTTTATAGCATCAAATGAAATAAGAATTCCTTGCTGTGAATGAAATTTTCTCTTGAATTGAAATTTAATGCTTGTAGAAAATTCTCGAATCTTTAGAAATGCTTTGGACTATTTTTCAATCAGGAAAGCTTTACTGGGGTGGGACTGTTATTGATTTAAAGTGAAATTTTGTTGGGATTCTGAATTGAACAGTGTTACTGTAGTTTTGTGTTAAAAATAATAGTGAACCAGTAAAAGAATAAGCTCATGACTGTGAATTCGAGGTTGTGTAAATTTCCATTTTGTAGATAAATTTTACAAATATATTCTATGTTTAAATATTTATATTGAAACAGTAAATTGTACAATTGAAATTTATTTCTCTGTGAACCAGTAAAAGAATAAGCTCATGACTGTGAATTCGAGGTTGTGTAAATTTCCATTTTGTAGATAAATTTTACAAATATATTCTGTGTTTAAATATTTATATTGAAACAGTAAATTGTACAATTGAAATTTATTTCTCTGTATTTGAAATATTTTTGTATGCAATATATATATGTATATATATATATATAAATGTATACACATATATATATAAATGTAAAGATAGCATCAAAAGAAAAATTTAATTAAGATTCAAGTTTCTGTTGTATTATATTTGTTTTGAAATTATAAAATAAATAAATAAATAATCTTTGTTTTGAAATTATTTGTATATATATATATTTATTAAACTTATTTATTCAGATTCCACTGATTATTTAATTTTGTCAAAATAAAACATTCTGTTTCTTTTTTTTAAAATAAAACAGAATCTGTTTAAAATGGAAATAATAATAAAATAGAAAGAAATCTGTTTTTTGTTATTGATTTATTAAATTACCAACTATAAGAAGATAAGTTAGTAGAAAAATCAATTTATGAATATATGGCAGCATTGATTTATTTAATTCTTGTTTTGAGTGAATATTTTTAAATAGAAAAGAATTCCTATTAATTTGTTAAATTGTGAAATTTGATAGGATAATATAGTAGAAGGGCAATTTGTGAATATATATATATATATATATATATATTAGCATTGATTGTCTAATTCTTATTTTTAAATGTGTATAGGGTGGAAATAAAATTTAATATAAAATTGAATAAGTTATTTTATTTATGAAGTTAAGTCTTGTAGATTTGTTGAATTCTTAGAAAAGATTTATTCTCTTTCTACTTTCCTTCCTTCAAAAGAATTAAAATATATAAAGATATAGTGGTTTTAAAAAGGTATTTATTGTGTGTAAATTTATTTAGATAGATTTAAGATTTTAAGGTGGTAAGTTCTAATATGTAGTTTAAGTATTTAGAGTATTGCTATTATTATCATTTTAAAGTATAACAAATGGTCTTAAGTGGTTTGCGCAATTACTTCAAATATTGGAATTGAGTGTTAAGTTAGTATGATGAAAGGAAAATGGAAATAATGTTTTGGACATAAGTAGTTATGAAATAATAATGAGTTAACTACCCAACTTTTAAGTAGTTTTCAATTATGTTGATAAATGAAAGGGGAAATTTAAATGTATGGGCATGATTAGAGATTGATTAGGATATTCTCGAATTGGATAGTTTATTGGTAAAAAAGGGATTTTAATCTTTTGGAAATTGATTTCCTTTATATTTCATTTAATGGTTGATTTGTAAGTTCTCTTTATGGATAAGTCTTTTAGAATACTTGTGATGGTTATCATGAATGGTTTTAGTTGTGGGTAAGTTGTAAAGTTATTTAGTTCTGGTCGTTAATTGATTGGTAAATAAATATTGTTCTTGATTGAATTTTTGGTTGTTGTTTATTATGCGAATGTTTGGTGGAGTTGTGAGTGGTTGGGTATTTAAGGTGTTCTTTAATTGGTCCCTTGGATGTCTGGTTGCATGCTTTTATCCCTGTTATTGAAGGATTGTTTTTGGATGTTTCCGTATTGGTGTGAATGCCTTTGGAGATCAATTTTGATTCAAGGAATCCTTTGTCATTTAATTTGTGTTGCAATGTAACTAGGAACTTGTGTTTTGGTTTATGAGTTGTGGATAGTTGATCTTGAATTTTGATTTATTTTGTATCTGGATGGAGTTGTTGATCTTATTTTAATGTATTCCCTCATTATATTTAAATTGAAAATAGTTCTTGTGGTTTTGTAATTATTGTTGTCATTACTATGTTGTTGATTTTATGAAGGTGATTTGCGTACCACTATAAGGGGGGGTTCTTGTGAGGAGAAAATTGAGGTCTCCCATGGAATACCTAGTTGGTGGCTTTTGGTTTTATTAAGTGATTTTGTTTAAAGGTTGATTTTCTTTTGCGTTCCCTAATTGAGGTGACACCATTGTTGATTTGTGGATGGGTCTTGATGAACCTTCCCTTTTTATGGCTTTTTGATTTACTCTCATATTTGATGAAATTTTATCCTTGTGTTGGAATTATTGGAGAAAACTCTTGATGCTTCACTTTACCCTTGGTTGTGGGTTTTCATTCTTTTGGGCTTCCAGAGGCTTGAGATGATTGATAATTGATGTTCTCTCTCTTTATGTGCCTTGATGTGGCAAGTGTTTTGGTTTCATGATTTTAAAATGGTTGTACGGGAATTGTTGAGACTTTGATTACATATTTATAGCGAGATGGGTAATGCCTCGCATGCTTCTCAGTTGTGATATAATATTCTTGTTATGTTGTACAACCCTTGGTTCCTTGGTTTTAGTTTGATGTTGTTGGGTCTCTAGGGAGAGTGGCTCCTTGTGGGGGCCGGCGCCCCGTTTAAGGGGAAGGGCACAGGATAACCCATGAGCGAGTTAGTAATCAAGTGAAAACCTAATAATTAACTTAGGAGGGTTGGGTAGTAATATCATTATAAGATTTTAAAAAAATGGATGCCTCGTCTTCATTAGTGCTTTCACAGACTAATGGAAGGTAGAGAAGGCCGTGGTTGGCAAGGTCGTGACCTCGTCCTCACGAGAGGCCTACGGCTCCGCATGAGCCACCCTATGGACCGGCGCCTCTAGTTGGGAGGAAGAGCATAGGACAGCCATAGATGGGACCGGCGCCTCCAGTTGGGAGGACGAGCACAGGACAACCCATGTAGGACTATGCGATGACACTCTCCCCTAGTTGCCCATGTGTTTTATTTTATTGTGTTCCTCTGGAAGTAGGTTATGGGAGTTGGTTTAGATTGTTGTTTGAATTGATTTAAATTGATTATTGTTCTAATACATCTTTAGTATACCTTGTGGTCTTGTATGATCTCATTTATATTTGATTTACGGTCTCATATTTTTATGGTACTGTGATATAATGTTATTGTATTGTTTAATTAAAATTTGGAATTGTATTTATTAATTCAGTTTGATTTGGAAGTATTTCGTGATCTTCCTTTGGTTACTTGTTTACTGATTATCGCTTTATTTAATGTGATGAGATTTATGACTTTAAGTTATTATGTTGTCTCTTGGATGTTGTTGATTATGTCATTGTAATCCTTGATTTTTATGATACTCTTGTATGTTGTTGAGTCTTGTGGTTCCATGTTTGGATGTTCTTGGTTGTGGTGTCTTTCTTGTTAGCTCCTAGCACGGGGGGTGGGTCTTCAGACTCACATGGTCGGGTGGAACGTGCTAAGCACCCCATTGGGTCCCCAGTCGAGGATCGAGAGGTGCGGATTGGTGCTGTTGCAGCGACTCCAGAGTTGTATCCGTCATGGAGCCAGTTTTCATCTATTCATTGTATCATGATTCTTGTTGTATGGTTTCCATGCATATTGGAAACACTTTTGTATCATTGTACTTCTTGAATATTGTATTGTAATGTAACATTAAACCTTATGTGGCTATTGGCAGTTGTTATTCAATGTGTTGAGTTAATTATGCATATGTTGTATTTATATAGATGGTTTCTTATCAATGATTATCATGTTTGTGTTACATTTGTTAATGTTTATCTTGTTATGGATTATATCTTTGGATTTTATTCTTTATTGTTGTTGTGTGGATCTCAGTATCGTAATGACTCCTCGTGTACCCCAAGGGATGTATGTGTTAATGAATCTGCTTAATTGAAAATTCATGTTATGACTTAATGTGTTTTTCATGTATGTTATGTTTACCTTTAAAAAAAAAATTGTGCTGTAATTATTGTTTATTTGTCCTTTGGGGTTCGCACGACTGGGCGTTACACATTAGCTTTCACTAGGTTTTCTTTTTAACTTTTTGAAATGGATTTTTCATCATCATATTTCTTGTTACTCTAATCTAACCTTTGCTTCAATCCATTCAGTTTTAGTTTCACCTCTATCTGTTCATCCTCTTTTCTTGTAGATGTAGACACTTTTTAATTCTTTTTTCCAATTTATTTCTCTTGTTATCTATTTCTCTCCTCTTTTCTTTCTAATTTTTTAGGTATGTATATAGCTTTTCTATTTGAATTTGTAACCTAATTTTATCTCTCTCTCTCTCTCTCTTGCTTTAGCAATGATGTGTACACTTGATGTAGGAGCATTCGGGGCAAATTGGAATTCAACATCAACCAAAAACAAGTTTTAGATTTGAATTTTAGTTTTGTTGTGTTTTAGGGTTCATTTGACATCTCTTAGCTTTGGAAAGCTCTTGGTGTGTTCAAATTTGCATCAAGTCAATTTTTATCAAATCATTGTTTTAAGGCTCTACACATAGTTTTCACAAATTATTTCTGGAAAAATCGTAAGAATTAGAGTAGAATACTTTGGTAGGGGCATTCATAGAGGTGCCATGTGAAATATGCAAAAAAAATTAAAGTCATACATTTTTCAGTTTGGAAGATTTTGATGCTTAAAGTTTGTTAAAAATTGTTAGCAAATCACAAAAAGTTTAATATCTCATGATTTTGGAAGGCTGGAGTAAAATCCTTTTGCAGGAGTCCATGAGATACCATTCCAAGCTTGCATGCTAATTTTTGTGTGAATTAGAGAACTTTCATTTTTTTTATTTGTTAGCACTGATTTGACACTTCCAAAGTACCAATTTGATCAATTTTATTGTGGAAGAATATTATGGTCATGAAAATTAAATATTAGTTTTTATTCTTTCATTAACTATTTATCTATTGCATAAATAATATGGGAGGCATTTGGAGCATAAAAGAGGCAAAAATCAAGATTTTAGATATTTTAAAAAGTCTAGAATAGAGAAAAATGCCTCTGGGAGTAAAGACAACACCTGGAGGAGTTAATGGAGGCTAAAAATGTCTCATTTAACACTCCATAAACTTAGAATATGGATAGCTATGCTTGGGGAGAGTGGGGCACCCATTCTTGGGCAATAATTATTATTTTTCAATGCATTTTTTAGAGGTTTTTGAAGAAAAACGTGGGAAGGAGTTTGGGAGGAATGGGAAGGAGAAAGATACCTTTGTAGAGGTATTCGTTGGGGGTTTTGGTTGCAAGTTTGAGCAACATTAGTGAAGGAAAGACAAGGCACCAGTGTGTGAGAGGTGCAAAGATTTGGGGGGAGTTGTGTGAAGGTCTGAACAATAGAAAAAAGAGATTTGGGGCAGCAAAAATAAGCTACAGGAAGGGCCAAAAAAGTCCATTTCTAGTGAAGATTTGATTCTTAAATTGTAGTAAATAGATTTGTAATTGTTTCAATGTGAAAGAAATAAGTTTTCAGATTTGAATTAAATGGTTTCTCTCTGTTTAACCTTTGTGAATTTTTTAGTATGTTATTTGGAATTGATTCTTGTCTACATCAACACCACTTTGTTGTTCTTTTTTAATACAATAATTTTTACAAAAAAATCAATCAAGAAATATCCATTTGGATACTGCTAAGCTCAAATTCAAAGTGATGTATCTGATTCTTTGGTTTATTTTAAACTTTGGGAACAACAATCATGTACTCCATGGTTTTTGTATTTGGGTCAAATGTAGATAATACCTTGGTTGTTGCAAGCTCTAAGTTACAATAGATGTACTCTCTATCATTTGCTTCCTTTTTTTTCATACATTTTTTATTTCTTTCGAAACTCAACATTGTAATCAAAACCTGGGGTCACAAACATAATTGAATGATTGAATGGAAAATGATTACTTGTAGTGATGGGAACATATTTAATTATTTGAGACTAAATTTGAGGATTAGCCATTGTTATTGTAGTCACATTGACAATTGGAGGGGTACCTTTTTAAAATTGAAATAACTACTTTGGTGTGAAAATTAAGGTAGTGCTATTGTTAGTTGGACTTGGATATATCATAATTCTTTGCTTCTTAATAATACTTTGATCACTAGATGTTTGTTTAGTATCTTCTACTATTGGCCTCTTGTGTGTAATTTTTTTATTGTAGCACATGTTGACCACTACTAGTACTACTACCCATAACATCACCACCAATGGCAGTGCTAGTTGCACTAGATTCCCCACTATGTCCTGGTTGTGATTGTATCTGACCATGAGGATTTGAAGCTATAAAAAAATAAATTGTTTCACCTGTCCTTGTATGCCGGGATTATTAGCTCCAACGCCTTGCAAATCACTATGTTTTATAGGTCTTACCTCTTTTGGCACCCAAATACCTTGTCCTTTGGACCCCAAACTGCCACCTTCATAACCCATTTTTCAACTATATGGATGCTCTTGAAGTATATATTTGTTTTGTGGTTTCACTTAAACCACGTTTGACTTTTCTTACATATTTTACACTTTGTTCTTCCCCATAATCATTAGATACATCATTAGTTTCTTGAACTTTAGAGGGATGCTCTTTTTTCCACAAATTTTTAAAATTGTCATCTTTTGGGATCTCTTGAAACACTACGCTAGTTTTTGGTTCACCTAGATCCTTCCTCGTAGACCAAAAGGTAGTAACTTTTTATGGTGTCCAATTTTTATTTGTTGAAGATATTCTTAGAGAATTTGGTATTTTCACTGAAGTGTATGGTTGACCACCTTTTTTATAAAAATTATCGTACCTCTAGATTAGCTTCTCTACTCTTTGTTGGTGCAATACCATTATTTTTGTTGACAATTGTTCAAAATAAATATCTTTCTGAACAATAATTTCCTCCATTATTTTTTGACCTCTATAATTCTTATTTTTAAATTTTTTTAGCAAGGGTTTACTTTCATGTTGAATTCTACTTGTAGTGTTTTTATTGGGCACACACATTGTTTTGATGATGTAACATGGGTCATACTGCCAGTGAGAGTCAACATCAAAATTAAAAATTAAAAATTCATGTACCACAGTGAATTCTTTTCTCTCAAATGTGAGCTCTCCACATGAAAAAGGTAAAGAAGGAAATATTCTCTTCTTTTGCTAACTAAAAAAGTATAGTTGATCTATACTCTCCATCTGTCATACATATTCCAATGTAAGAACCTTCTCTGTCACATACATTAGAAGTTTGTAAGGCTCTACTCCTAATCCATAAATTCTTATCATAGTATATTATTATGAGAAGTACCGATCAACCAATTGTATTTCTAATCTCGATTGAATGCAATCTCTACAAGACTTAAGAAATCTAGGCTTTGGAGTATTTGTAATTTCTTAATCCAATGGAGCCAAAAATTTGTTTACAAAATGATTGTAGTTCCTTCGAGTATCATGCATCCTTATCTTAGTGGTCTAATCATATCCTAAAGCCATTTTTTGCCTCAACCTTTATATAGGGTTGAATCTAAAGCTTGTTGGCTAGAAACATGTTGGACTCAAGCAACACTAAGAGGGGGGGGGTGAATTAGTGTTGTGTAATTAAAACATTATTAATCCATTATCTTCAAGTGTCTGTAACATTCAATGAAAAGAAAGATGCATGGACATAGAACAATAAGCCACAACACCATAACACAAGGATTTTTACGTGGAAACCTGGTTAAGGGAAAAACCATGGTGGAGGTCAATCCACAATTTGAGTACTCAAAATATAAGTGTTTTACAAAATGGGGAATGCACTTGCATTTAGGCACACTGCCTAGAGCTCACTACTCCAAATTAGGAAGGCTCATTTCCTTACAAAATATTTGGATTACATCAAAAGGTTGAATTGAGAAAATAACATCTATAAATGTCTGATTACAGTTCCGGTTAGGCTCATAGATTAGATTCTGGACCTTCTGTCTGATTCTGCACTTCTCTCTACTCTGCCTTAATTCACTTCACAAAATCCTCTTCTACACAAATGAAAATCATTTAACTACTCTTCTAATATTCACAATACACATCCACACATATCGAACACCACACACACACACCAAAATGAATTAACCGATATCATATATATATATCCGCTATCAAGAATTCAGTTGCTATATGTTAGCTTCAATAAAATAGAAAATATCTTCCAATTGTCGGCTCAAATCATGAATAACATTTAATGTGGATCCATCAAAGTCAGCCATAGTATAGTTAGGACCCAAGGAAAAATCTCCAACACAAAAATACTTCAAACAATTCTGCCTTAAACATCCACAACACCTTACATTCACTTAGTCGGCCTTCATATATTGATGAAGAGAAAAATGAACGACCAGATCCCATAACTCGTACACCACTTGATGCGACAACACAAAACTCAAGAATAACACATTTCATATATCCAACAACCTTCCCTGAGATCCACAACCAAAACTGTTAAACTGATAATGTAAACCACTTGACGAATTCAACTTCAACCGGATACCCTGTTCTTCACTCTGTCTTTCGGTATAGTCAGCTACTATAGTGCGGACTGGATCAATGACTTCAGTAACCATCAAGGACAACACTAGAAGCCATATGCCAATAGAAGCATTCCACTAAATTTTACTAGAAATAAATAGCACAAGGAGATTGTAAACCTAAATGTATTAGTGGAACCTCCTTTAATCATTAAAAAATGTTTTTGTATGGATTCTACAACGTGCTCAAGAAATTTATATTTGACAGGTGGAGTAACATAAGGGATATTATATACCATTTCAAGGAGGCTTGCACCCACTTTCCAATTTCTATCAAATCCAAGGAAAAATGCTAGTATGAAAATAGTATCTTGAACCCATGGTTTAAAAATATCAATTTTATAAGGAGGCTTATGATTATCTTTGAATAAGTTACTATCCATTTTTTTTAGAATTTTTTTTTTTGAACCCTTGATGGATTGCTTCATAATTACTAGCAAGGTTTTCTAGGTCAATGTGGACATTTCCTAAATCTTTGATTGTAAACCCGAACACATCTCTAAATTATTCTACAATAATGGGTAAATTTTTTCTTTGTTATCTGTATTAATAATTATTTTTTGTTATCATCATAATTGTGGGTGCAGACCATGATAAATTATGGGCAAGCAAAAACCTGAGGTAACATCATGCATCCCAATCCAACTACCCATGATGTAGTGACACTATTAATTGGCATTGTTTTACTATTGGTAGTTTGTATTTGCATTGCATCCTTATTCTCACATTGAAATATAAGTTTTAAGCTTAGCCTACCATAGATTACAGGATCATAAATATCATGGTATTCATCCGTGAAACCTAGTGTTTAAGTAGTTCGACATAGTCTGTTTTCATATTCTTTTCCTTTTCCAATAGTTGGTATGGTAGTGGTGGTAGAAATGCTTGTAAAATCTCAACCCTAACCCCAATATTGAAAAATTAAGAAATGATGAAGCATAGGATTATTGTCTTTCACTTACCCAAAATTTGATTCTTCAAAAGATAAATATAGAGACAAGCACAAACTGACTTTATTGGATCCTAGAATCTCCTTGGTGCACTCCAATGTGAAATCTCCCTGACCCTCTTTCTTAAAAATAATATCACCTAGCAATAGCAAGTTCACTTCTTATTTTTTATTTTTCTTAAATATTAAAGTGAATGAAACATGTTACCTCTCGACTACACAATTAGTACATTACAATTTTATACTAATACTTTAAACAAAATTCAACACTTGGCCTATATTTCTGTAGCTTCAATTAATTGATCACTTTGAATGAGAGGTAACATCATTCAATCTCAAATAAATTCTCAATCATTGATATTTGAAATTTGTAACGACTCTAGGGTGATTTCAAAGGTTTGAGTTTACAAGTCTA
The DNA here is from genome assembly GCA_007258455.2 of Sequoia sempervirens. Lineage (NCBI taxonomy): Eukaryota > Viridiplantae > Streptophyta > Pinopsida > Cupressales > Cupressaceae > Sequoia > Sequoia sempervirens. The sequence continues at coordinate 36,320,078 of VDFB02000009.1, read as the reverse complement.
GTACTTTGTGCATTTCATTTTGGAATTCAACTATGGTCATCCATCAAATGTTCATTAAATGGTCGAATAATCTAATATATTATTTACAATTTTTTAAGGCATAATATTATGTCATATGATTATGAAATGAAAATATTAATTATAAAATATTACATAGTTAACAAGAGCATGCAATTAACTACTTGCTTGTGACACCAATAGGTTGACACCAATTAAGAATGATGCGGAATACAACTGGATAACAATTTAGCACCTACAAGCCACATGACATCATACTTCACCATCACAACTTGAAGGCTTTACAACAAATGAGAATGCACATTGAAGTAAAAGTGTGATGCAATAGGAATGTGACATTTGGTGCCAACAAGGATTAAAGCGGGGACCACCATATGGGTACATAACGAAGGCAACTTAAGTGATTTTATAAACATGAGTTAGTGTTCAAAAGTGGTCACTAGGAAAAGGGGTTGGTTAATCAAACAATATAAATATTTTCTATTATAACTTAAGAAATGGGAATGGGCCGAACAAGTCTAATATTGAAATATGTTGACACTTGTCCTTTTTTTGGAGACTTTATGTAGGAATTTGGGTGTGTGAAAAATTCAACCTGAAATAGAAGGTATATTATTATACATCAATTAGATTAGATTAGATTATATTTTTTATTTATATATTAAATATTATATTTAATAATTATTATATATTAAATAATATTTGAAGTACCCAAAATCTGCAATGTAAGACCAACCTCAAAAACTCATTAGAAGGGTTAGTATAACACACAAATCTGCAAATACCTCCATGGAATATATTGAAAATGCTTTCAAAAATGCAACAAATGATAATATAAAGACTAAAACATTATGAAAACAAAAGCGAGCTACCTATTCCATGTTGGATTGGTGTCACATGTGCTAGTGACCCTTTCCCAATCCTTGATCAAAGCTCAAATGATAAAAATGCAAATGGAGATGATGGATTGATGATGAACAAGATCAAATCTCAAATGAAGAGAGTAACCTTGCATGAAATTGTGAAGGATTTGCTTGAGGATGATGCACCTATTTAAAGATTTTCAAAATGCCAAGTGTTGAAGAGGGACCAATGTGGGATCAAAAACAAGCCAATGAGTTGAGGACACTTGTCATCATGTGATTAGTTGATGTATATGGGATTGCCCAAGAGGGGAATTTTTGAATTCAAATTTGCAATAAATTTTGAGAGGGGGACAAGAAAGAAGAGCAATAAATGCCCTGTTTGACTTGTCATGTTGAGGGAAAATGAGTGTTTTAATAAATCAATAAAATTGATTTATTGTGCAAGTGGCTAGATCTAGATAATGCAAGTGGGATGGGATTAACATTAGATTAGGATTAGATGATGATCATGTTGATTTAATGCTGATTAGGTGAGTTGACATTTTGGACTTTGATATTCTGATTTATTTAAATCCAGAAAAAGATGGAATATGATTTAGGATTTAATTTAAATGAAGTCCTGATTTATTTAATTAAGTGAATGATGCAAGATGAAGGTTGAATGATAAGATTTATTTGATAAATGAATGGATGAAAATGCACTTGATTAATTGATGAATGGTCCTAATGCGACATCTAATTTGACTGAATCCGATCGAATGCATAATGTAAAATTTGCATGTCTACATTTTGCCCCTCTTTGAAGCAATGTACTTGTTGCGTTGGTTCAAAGAATAAACTTGCCGTGATCAAAATTAAAAAAATTCATAATTTTTCAGATGCCCCAGCGGAAA
>VDFB02000009.1:36292397-36318201 GCA_007258455.2 Sequoia sempervirens | reverse complement strand
TTTTGTTCCACTGTGGTGTTTGTGTCCAAGTTTTGGTTATTCACAAGGGGATGTGATTGAAGTTCATTGAGAAATGTGTTTCCCTTGTTGACATTTGGTTGAGTTGGAGCAATCGATGTCGTGATTTTTGGAATGTTTTGCGTGACGTTTTGGGATGGAGGTGTAGATGAAATGGGGATAGTGGATGAGATTGGTGGAAAAGATGTCTCCACTATAGTGCTCATATCAAAATCCGAAGGCAACTTGGCCCCTTGCTTTGCCAGTTCAAGCATGTACAACGAAGGGTTAAGTCTCATCATGATGTTGATGATTCTATGGTTATCTGGATTTTGGAGCATTTCAGTGATTTCTTCGCGAGACATTCCAAAGGTGAGGTCTTCCCCTTGATTTTCTTCTTGTGGGTTTTGTGATGATGAGGGGACCAATGGATTGCTTGATTCTGCAAGATTCATTTCTACATTTGTTTGGCTAAGGTCACTTGAAGCGGGAGTTTCTTTGTGGGCTTCCATACTCTTCTTGTATTGAGATCTCGTTAGAACCATAAAACAAGGATCAATCTTCGAGAATATGGGAGATGAATCTCTTGATTCCTTGGATTTAATCTCTATTTTATGTCCCAAAGTGAAAGTTTTAGGATGCTTTTAGGATCAAATGTGATGATGATATGATGGTGATGTTCAAAGATGGATGTTATGGATGTTTTGACTTTTGATAGATCTTGAATGAAATACTAGGCTTTTGGATTTTTGATTGGTTTGATGTTTTGGATTTTGAGACTTTGTCCTTGATCTTTGATTTGGATTTTGATTTTGGATTTTGAACAAAAAGACCCTAAGATGTTTGATAATGATCTAAAGGATAGTTGTGTTCAAAAGATGATGATTTGGATATGTGTGAGGAGAAGGATGCATCTACCCACACCTACCCAAACAAGGTGATTGTTTCACTAAGTATATGAGAAGGATTCATCTACATACACTAAGCTAGACAAGATGATTTGGATGACTTTGACTAAAGATATGCAAAAGGATGCATTCACACACTCCTAGCCAAAGGTGTTTTGATAAATGTTTTCAAGGACTTGATCTCAATGAGTTTGAATGATTGCTTGATTTTGTCATAAAGCCTAGCACTTCAAGGATGATTTCAAGGTTTTTCAAAAGATGATTTGTGAGATGGATTTTGATGTTTTGAAAGATGGATGAAAGAGGTTTGATTTGTTTTGATCCCTAGATGAACCTAAAAAGACCACTTTGTAGTTTCCAAGATCTAGGTATTGAAGAGAATGCATATGCTTCCTAAAGACCTTTGTTAACCAAGGAATGATTTGAACATTTTGGATTTCCAATCAATGATTTGTGCTTTTGGGATTTGGAGTCTTCAACACACATGAAAGTTCATTTTGCTTATCTTTGCTTAATGGATTTATTTTACCAAAAACACTCTCTTTGATTAAAGTTTCAAACTAAGATGTACCAATGTCTTAATTTCTTTAAACCCCACAAGATATTTTATGTGGAAATTCAATGAACTTAAGGCAAGGGTTTTCCTATTGTTTACTCAAGAAGACAAATTGAGATATAATCCAATGCTTAGGAACCTCTACGAATGTGAATCCGCAGGGAAAGCAGTAACATATGGATTGAGTCAATGATATTTGTCTTAAAGAGGGTTTGAAATTTTGAGAACCATGTTGAATGTTTGTTCGCAAAATGTTTTCGAATACACACTGTGTTTTCAAACAAAGAATAATTACAAGCCCTATGGATGTAAGACAATATTTGTTGATTCCCCACTTGGACAAGTCCAGCTACGCTTATCTTTAGCAAATGGTTAGATGCTTGACCCCACTGTCTCCCCTCCACGACTCATTAACGTTATTCAGGGTAGACAAGCATCAACACCCATGAAACTCCCATGGCGTTTCTTCCATCTCTACTGTGGAAGACCGTAGTGTGGGTGGCTTCGTAATCCACCGCTCTGCACCAACAAATAGATTATGATTTTGGCAAATTCTAGCACATGGGTTCTAGTAAGGGACTTTCCTCGGAGTTGACCCAACGTGGCAAGAGTCCTCTTTCGATCCATCTGCCGGAGCTAACCACGGATTATGGCGCTTAACCAAAAATCCTCATTTATATCCCGGGACTGGAAATACTTCCTTGGCTTTTAGAGTGTTACCCATTGAGTCGCCCCTTGGGTGAGTACTTTTTCCCGGCAGGCTCCTAAGATAAATGTTAAGCAAAGACAATAACCGTAACTGACGATTCGATGGCACAGCAGCAGAATACGTAGTAAAATGCCCTCTACTCACACTCGCACAAGATGTCTACAATTTTAAGCCCAAATCAAAGTGTTTCAGCAATAAAATGTATTTTGAGTGTTTCTTCTTGTACCTAGATTGCACGGCTTAAGGGTGGATAATGCATCAAAAGACAATCAAACACTTGTTCATTTTATACTCTTCAAAGTAATTCAGGAATTGCTTTAAGCACCAAATGAAATATGAAGATTGCTTGTTCAATTTTAACCCAAAACGAAATCTAGTAAGTGTGTCCTAAGGTTCGTTTTAAGTCATTTGCAATGAAAATCAAATTGTTCATTTTAGCCCCAATTGAAAACTAATGTTCTAAAACGAAAAGGAAAACAATTTCGTGTAGTGTTGATTAAACACTTAAAGTGTTAAAAAAACACATTGTGTTTTCAAAAAAGAAAATTTCCCTCCTTTCGTGAAGTAGTATTGATCAAATATTTAAAGTGTTAAAAAACACATTGTGTTTTCAAACAAAAATCCTCCTCCTTTCATTTTCGTTTGATAGCCTTCTCTTTCGCCTTGCACCTTTTCGCCTTCGTTTGCTTTTGTACCTCCTTCGCTTTTCCTTTGTTCGCTTTTGTACCTTTGTTGATTTTCAGATTTGTACCTATAAGATAAAAAGACAATTATGTGAGGATCAACACATTACATTTGTTTTTTTTTTTTTTTATTTGATCATTAATACCAAATAATAACATGATCTTGATTGAAAGAACAAACAATCTAGATGATCATGACAATAAAAGGAAAATTTACAAGTGGATTCTTTATTTCCCACAAACTTTAATGCCTTGATCAAAAGTGAAGTGTTTGCTTAACAAGAAGTAAAAGTCTTTTCCAATAATATGAAAAGATTCTCTAAAATGTGAAAGACTTTACTTATAACTCAATAAATATTTTATTGGAAACATCGATATTAATTGCCAAAACAAGCATTAAATGCATTCGATCATATCAATTTTCCTTGGTTATTTTCAAACACCATAGTTTAGAAATACTTCAACTCCCAAAGTCATTAACACTATGATTATTCATGAATTCACAATGTTATTATCACAGCAAGCAGATTTAAAAACTTCGTGATTTGACACCCCTTTCATATGTTGAAAATATATCCTCTCCTGACAATGGTACACCAGCTCCTGCAAAAGCTATTATTAGTATATTAGAATTTAAAGCTTGGACTTATGAAAGGAACTGCGCCATCAAATCAATATCACGTTAGTCAAAGAACATGACAGGGAACTATTCTTCACAAGTCTGCCTACTAATAAACATGCATGAGTTATCAGCAATAACTAGTTATGGATCGAAGTAATGATTGATACGTTTCTCCCTACCTAATAAGATGTGAATGATATCCAATAAAGTTTCTTACAAAATTTTAGGACGCCCTGTCTATATCAGCCGCAAGAATTTGCCATGATTTAAGGGTAAAGAAAGGCATTAATTAAGACACGTATTGCTTTCCTTTCTTCCATGACACTCCTCAAAAACAATCAATGGTAATCTTCTCTCACTGTCACGGATTAAAAAGACTTTCAAGACTTTCAAGAAAAACGCTGTTGGTAGCTGTAATTCCGAATCCAGAAAGCCTTTTAAAAGGGCGCTAAAACTAAAAATAAGCAAATGAATCAGCGACCATAATGATATTTCAGACCAGTAGCCTTTAACCAGCATGTTCATAAAACAGTGAATAAAGCAAAAGCATAGACAAGGCGCATGAACAAGCCACATGAACCATTTGACTATGTTCAATGCGTGAAAGCATAGATAAGACACGTTGAACTGTTTGACAGTTTAAAATAGACTCATAGACAAGGCACACGGACTATTTGACAGATTGCTTCAAAGTAATATAGATGCATTTAGCATACATAAAATAGAGACGTTGATTGGTGGAGAATAGTTCACATTTAGCTGAGAAACAAAGTAGAGACTTTCAAGCTGATACAATGCGTAGATGTAAAGAAAACATTTCAAAACATTTGATCAGTAGTCTTCCCAGCGTATGAAAGCATCATTTATTTTTGTATGCCCTGCAAGTCATCTCTGTGCCATAAAGTTCTTCCATTTCCCTTTCATCATTTCGTTTGGGTTTGAACCTCTGAAGTTATGGAACATTGTGTACAGAATTCCATATGAAAGAAACAACAACGCTATTAAAACAAAGGGTCATATAAATGTAACGTTATGTAAAACAATGTGAGACATAGATGCCAGTTGTATGCAGATGTTGGAGTTCTCATATAATATATTCTATAGCATGAATTTAATGCAGCTAAGCAAATTGATTCGATCTTAGTGTTGAAAATTGACCCCAAAGGATATCTGGCTATACCATATTATCAGTAATAAACAGATGGCCAAAAATCATCAAGCAAAAGTCACAGCATCAAATCACGCATTGAATGGGTAAAAGGAAACTTAGAATGAGATGACTGACAGCAAGAGGATTGATACAATCTTGAAAAGCTATCAGAATTTAAGTCAGTCACAAGAACACCAAAAGTTTATTGACTGTAGAGATAAGCATACTTCAAGTACGCTGCATTTTCATCATAATATATGAATCGGGCTGCTTGAGGAAGAAACACTGATCCCATGGCAATCAACGAGTAAATGAAACAAGCAGCGAAGGTCTTACTAAGAGTGATTAAACAAACAAAGAGGCAGATGTACAATCATATTCTCTCCCTTAATACAGAAGCAATTCTATGATTGTAGCGTCCATGCTACAGAAAAATATATTGATGTTTTTCACAACACTGGTTGTAATTTAAAAACTAAATAAAACTTTCTGTTGACAGTTAAGGAAATGTTTACCCCAGCAATGAGCTTTATTTTCATTTGAAAAATGAGGAAACAAAAGCTATTGTAGTTTTATTCCTTTTTCTAAACGTGATTTTAATAGTGTAGATCATTTAATGAGCTAATCATGATAAATGTTAAACATTGTAAAATAATACAAGCTGAGAATTGCCCTCCTTCTAGCGCCAAGATGAAGTACCCAAAATCTGCAATGTAAGACCAACCTCAAAAACTCATTAGAAGGGTTAGTATAACACACAAATCTGCAAATACCTCCATGGAATATATTGCAAATGCTTTCAAAAATGCAACAAATGATAATATAAAGACTAAAACATTATGAAAACAAAAGCAAGCTACCTATTCCATGTTGGATTGGTGTCACATGTGCTAGTGACCCTTTCCTAATCCTTGATCAAAGCTAAAATGATAAAATGCAAACGGCGGATATTTAATGGATGGATGCAATGCGATCACCCCAAACTGAAGAGAGCAACCCCACGGAAACGGTAAGGATTTGCCCTCGAGGATGATGCAGTAACCTATTTAAAGATTTTCAAAAAATGCCAAGTGCTGGTGAGGGACCACGTGGGATCAAAACAAGCCAATGAGCTGGGAGGACACTTGTCATCATGTGATTAGCTGGATGTGATACAAACATTTGGGGAAGTGAGTCAAAGAGGGGGGAACACCCTTGAATCAAATTTGCAATAATTTGAGAGGGGGACAAGAAAAGAAGAGCAATAAATGCCCCTCGCTTTGACTTTATCTCAAGTGTTGAGGGGAAAAGGGTGCAGCTTTAATAAATTAACAAAACTTCTGATTTGACAAAAAGTGGCTAGATTCAGATAAATGCGGAAGGGACAACATTGCATTAGATTAGATGATGATCATAAGTTGATTTAATTGATTAGAGTTGACATTTTGACTTTGATATTCCTCGATTTATTTAAATCCGTGAAAAGATGGAATATGAGGATTTATTTAAATGAAGTCCCATCATTTGAATTGCATGAATGTGATGATGAAGTTGAATGATTTCATTTTTGATGTTCTAAATCGACAAACGTACCCGACACGATGAATGGTCCTAATGCTATCTACTTAATTTAATCCCATCGAAGTATAATGTAAAATTTCGGCATGGCAAATATTATATATATTCAGAAATAATCTATATGAAATACAAAAAAATATATCAAACAAACTTAAAATAAATAAAAATTCATTGCATGACTAATCAGATGAAAAATAAAATAATTGTAATTAAACAATGAAAATAGAATGTTGTGATGTTGTGTTGGTTAATTTTTTAGAACCAAACTTGATCTCATTCACTATCTATGAATTTTCCCTAATTTAATGGTAAATAGTGGTGAGGATTGTCCAATGAACAGGTACTAGTTTTCTAGGCTAGACCTCTACTCTCCGGGCTCTGTGAAACCTAGGAGGGTGATCCTAATAATGTTCAAAAAATATCCCCTTACTATTTTACTTTGAACATTAGAACAAATAGATTATTCCTATTAGATGCAAATAGATAAAACCCCTTAAGGATTTGGCTGATCCTTAAGCGAATTACTATCCAAGGCAAGGAATAAGTGATATCTCATATTGATGTGTTATAGTTAAATTTTTTAAATGATTTTCATTCTTATTTTGTGCTCTTGGTCAGGTGCAAGGATGGCTCATTTACATTCAAGATAACCAAACAAATAGACCAGTGTTTTATCTTCGGGTAATGGAGTCACACTTGTAATGATCTGTAATACACTAGCAATTCAGACTCAACATTTGCGGACTATTGACATATTGGATTACAATATTCAACTCACTATGTCGAAAACAAAAACTACTTAGCAATCCCAAAATCTTCCCTCACAAACCTATAATCTTATTTAAGAATTTAATCAATTCCTTGAACCAAAGCAGAAATAAAATCACTCATTCAACCAAAACGATTGAAGATAAACAAAAAGATCCTTAATCATTTCATTTATAATTTGGAAGACAAAATATAGGAGAGAATGTGCTTTCAAACTTGCATTTTCATTTATATACTATTGCTACTGTAGAACTAATTAAGTTCATTACAAATTAGCTTATACCCTAGAATTTACAAATGAGCCAGGCTTGCACTTGACCAAGAGCACAAAATAAGAATGAAAATCATTTAAACATTTTAACTATAACACATCAATATGAGATACAACTTATTCCTTGCCTTAGATAGTATTTCACTTAAGGATCAGCCAAATCCTTGAGGGATTTTATCTATTTGCATATGATAGGAATACATCTATTTGTTCTAATGTTCAAGGTAAAATGGTAAGGGGATATTTTTTGAACATTATCAGGATCACCCTCCTGGGTTTCACAGAGCCCGAAGAGTAGAGGTCTAGCCTAGCAAGCTAGTACCTGTTCGTTGGCCAATCCTCACCACTATTTACCATTAAATTGTGGCGAATTCATAGATAGTGAATGAGATCAAGTTTGGTTCTAAAAAATTAACCAACACAACATCACAACATTCTATTTTCATGGTTTAACTGCAATGATTTTATTTTTCATCTGATTAGTCATACAATGAATTTTTATTTATTTTAAGTTTGTTCGATATATTTTAGTGTATTTCATATAGTTTATCTTACAGATATATAATATTATTTAATATATAATAATTATTAAATATAATATTTAATATATAAATAAAAAATCTAATCTAATCTAATCTAATTGATGTATAATAATATACCTTCTATTTTAGGTTGAATTTTTCACACACCCAAATTCCTACATAAGGTCTCCAGAATAAGGACAAGTGTCAACATATTTCAATATTAGACTTGTTCAGCCCATTCCCATTTCTTAAGTTATAATAGAAAATATTTATATTGGTTGATTAACCAACCCCTTTTCGTAGTGACCACTTTTGAACATTAACACATGTTTATAAAGTCACTTAAGTTTCCTTCGTTATGTACCCATATGGTGGTCCTCGCTTTAATCGTTGTTGGCACGAAATGTCAAATTCCTATTGCATCACACACTTTTACTTCAATGTGCATTCTCATTTGTTGCAAAGCCTTCAAGTTGTGATGATGAAGTATGATGTCATGTGGCTTGTAGGTGCTAAATTGTTATCCAGTTGTATTCCGCATCAAGCAACAAGGAGTGAAGATTTCAAACTTTTTACTCATGATGTATGGGAGAAAGAAGGACCGAAACATGGTGATTGCTTGCTTGACAATCCTGCCCTTGGGTTGAGTAATGTTTTGGTTAATATTAGTCCTTTTGGGGAATTGAGTTTGAAGACAACATTTGCTCCATGCTCCAATTTCAAAGTGTGATTGCAAACAAGATGTTCGTTTTAAGCCCCAAATCCAAATGTGTGATAAACAATATGTTCTTTTTAAGCCCCGAATTGAAGTGCATTGACAAGCAATGATTAGAGATGAAAGATGGAATGTGTGCACCAGTGGAATTACACTTTTTCCCTACAACTATGCAAGTTGCTGAAATTTTTACCAAATCTCTACCTATAGCTAGTTCCACCGCCAAACTCTAGTTCCATTGCCAAACTAGTCTTCTCTCAATGATAGGATCAGTTTAGGATTAGTTTTATTTTCAGCTAGTTTTGCATGATCATTGCATGTTAATTTGCATGATCAGTGCCTCTTTGTTTAGTTAGTACTTTTTTATAGTTTTAGCCATATCTGAAATCTTTTATATACAACATGCTATATCATAATTTGTTATGATAGTTGAATAATATGGATAATTTCTTAGCACTGTTGTTTACTCAAGCCTTGAGCAGATTTGTTAAGCTTTTTATTTATTGATTATTGAATGTAATGATTGTTTCAATTTCTAGTATAGTATAAGAGCATAAGTTTTAGATCTTCATACCCAACCTATAAAATATGCCCCTATAAGTGTGGAGATCTAGAATTGAATCCACTTTCCCCAGGGCCACCTGCAGGAATAAAATAAAAATAAAAAAACATTGCTTCTTTGGGGTCATCCTTGTTGAATAGACCATACATAACCTCATTTGTAAATTCATCTCTACCAACACATATGATACCAATAGGGAATTTACTCAGATCAAAATTAGAGGCCAAATTATATGCATGACCATAAGGTTTTGTTCACTTTGTGAGCTAAAGAATTTGCAAATTTTACAAGTCTCTTGAATAATTTTTATTTGCTTGATAGCTGCATGCTCTAAATTGCCTAATGCTAAAATTGCATTGAAATTTTAGGCAACTTTAGTAATAACCATTAAAATGATTTCCAAAGGTGCAAATCATTGAATGGAAGTATTCTTTGTTTTAGTAACAAGTTTGATATTTTTTTACCTTTAAACCGCTAACATAAAAACAATTCTATGATCCTTTAGACTTCAACACTATTGAGTTAATAAAATTAATATAGAATAAGTCTTAAAATGATTATTATCAACATTTTCAAGTGAATTTTATGCTTGTTGAAAGAGTTTGACTGGCGTTCACCTCCTTGATGAACTGACATTTCATATCTTCAATATGCTTCACATGAGATTTGATGATAAATCAACACGTGACTTGTCATTTGTGTATATTCTCTATTAAAATGATTTCCAAAGGTGCAAATCGTTGAATGGAAGTATTCTTTGTTTTAGTAACAAGTTTGATATTTTTTTACCTTTAAACTGCTAACATCAAAACAATTCTATGATCCTTTAGACTTCAACACTATTGAGTTAATGAAATTAACATAGAATAAGTCTTAAAATGATTATTATCAACATTTTCAAGTGAATTTTATGCTTGTTGAAAGAGTTTGATTGGCGTTGACCTCCTTGATGAACTAACATTTCATATCTTCAATATGCTTCACATGAGATTTGATGATAAATCAACACGTGACTTGTCATTTGTGTATATTCTCTATAACATTTTCTATTTGCAGTATATTTTCAAGAGCTATATCAAGGTAAACTTGGTTTGTTTGTAACTCCATAACTAAAGTTAAACCTTTGAATGTATTTTTGGGCTCTATTTCCACAATAGCTATGGAATTTGTTTTATTATTCAAGTTTGCACAAAAAAGGCCTGCTTTACTTCTTTCAACTACCACATAGCCATGCAGACACCCCCAATGCTGAGATCTATTTGAAACCTCTTGATCCCTAGCACTACTTAGAATAACACAAGAAAATCTATGATGCCAAGAAACATTTAACTGTTGATTTTTATGCTTGGATGAATAAATGACATATTCCTGAAAATACTTTGGTGTTTAGGCTGGAGTGCAACATTTTTCTTGGTTTCAACTTGGCTCCTAGCAACACATTTTGTGAAACCAAAACTGATTCTAGTTACATATACCAACTAACTCCCAACACCTGAATATGCACATACAAATTATTTCTTGCAATTAACTTGTATTGACTGCCATCATTGGATTTGACTAACAAATTAGGGGCTTTAGAGTTGCATTGAACTTGCTTTGTTATGATAGCTCCCAACAAATGTAGACGAACTACAAAAGCAAAAAGGAATTAGTAAGAAAAATCATTTAAAGGTTTCTTTCACAATGATTCCCACTACCATGGGTATGCTTAGGAGAGAAGTTTGTGTGTATGAGGTGGTACCATCATCCCGATCACAACCCATGTTGGCAAGACAATCTACTAATTTATTGCCCTCCTTATAGCAATTATTAATTTCATAACTTTGAAATGAATCCAAAACTTTCTACAACTAGTGTAGAACATACTATAATTTCTAGTCTAAGGAGCACCTAACCTTGCATGCATTCACCACTATATGAGAATATCCTTCAATTTGGATGGTATTAACATTTATACTCCAAACCAATTTTAATCCTTGGAGAAATGCTTGTGCTTCAACAATATTTTTCGTGCCTATTGGGAGTTTGACTCCCAAATCACTAATGATATTCCTTGAATGATCTCTGATCACAGTATTGAACATGCCAAAATGCTAAGAGGGGAGGGAGGTGATTTAGCATATACTAAAACTTAAAACAACTCCATTTGAAAATTAATTATCAATCACATTAATTGAAAGAGGAACACAAATAAAAACATGTACCACACAAGGACACCAATATTTTTATGTGGAAAACCTAATGAGGGAAAAACCATGGTGAGAGTTAACTCACAATAAATGCAGTTCACTTCTTACAAAAGATTATGATGTTGTTTAAGGCTCACTACCTAAAGACTTACAAGCTAATATGCACAAGCTTAGGGAAGTACAAAAGGACCTATTGATACTCACTATCTTAGAGCAGGATACATGAAAATTATAATGAAAACATGAACATGAATTGCTATTAAAGAGGCATCCAACATATGCTAATGTTGCAATTCTTTTTTCACATAATTATTCCATCATACAGACTTCAAACAATTCATATTCAACATTCTGCACAATCTCCTAATTAGTCATACCATAAATTATCTTATTCTTATATAAATACTGTTAGGAATTGTATGCAAAAAATATCAATTAAATGCAAATAAAGATTAAAAAGAGGAATGAAAAACATTAAAATAATAACAGCGAGAGACAATATTTAACGTGGTTCACCCAAACTCGGGCATATTATTATCTAGTAAATCAAATTGATTACAACTAGTAATCCCTTACAACTCAATACCGTTGAAATTGCTACAATACAATGTCTACAGAAGCCCAAACCCTTAGCCTTTTATCAATACTTATGTTAGTTACAAAAATAGAGTTTTTTTATGTCGACCAATAGAAGGATAACACCCGACGCCTTTATACCAACAAATACCCTCCACAAAAACTCATAACACCAATTAGGTCGGCTCCAAGATGACCTTTGGATGAAATGTATGATGCAACATAGGTCAGCTCCAAACATATACATTATGAAGAGAAAATGAGTTGCAGATCAACTTAAAAGGGCTCAAATAAATCACAAAACATCCTCCAAAGTAAAATTAATTAATCGAGATTAACCGAAGATGAAGGAAACAAATTTGTCAGGCCAATCAACATCAACACTACCAAAACTGCAAATTGTTCATCTTTACACCACCGAGGAGAAACCAAAAACATCATGAAAACCAATGATGTGAATAATGTAATCTATGCACAATATCTATTCAACCTTCTTTTGATATATCTGACCATTATGTGCTAGTGCAAGAAGATAAACACATTGAACTGATAAAAATAGAGCATCCCAAAACCAACTATACAACTATGTTGTATGGAAATTGCACTTAGAGATCACTAAATCATTTGATATAGTAATATAGTATTCTTTGAACATCATTGAATATGTTCAAAAATATGTAAGGCTAACACTTCACTTCTGGAGGAACGCAAAGCAATCCAACAAGCCTTCATCAACACTTTACTTTGTAACAACACAAACCAAAACTATATCACTTATAACTTTCACTACAGAGGGTGTAATGTCATGAATTATTGGATATAACACCTTCACATCTATGGGGGTTCCTCCTTTCTTCTAGTTGTTATGTATGTTAAGGGCCCTTTCCCTATTTCTGTTATGTGTAGGGATGTTCCAAATCCTGCTCCAATTGTTGGGGTTTCTTCAGGCCGGGTGAAGTCCTTCTCTGAAGCTGCTAAAGGGGGTGCTCAGCCTCCTACTCAATCTTGTGTTCGTCCTCTACCTTGTGCTAGGGATTATCCTGTTGTGGTTTGTGGATTGGAAGTACTTGAGAATGAGGAGTACTATTTGAAGCAGGGGTGGTTTACAGGTTTAGTGGCATGTGGCCCTCCCTTCTTGATCTCCATAATTGGGTTTCTGTCTCCTAGAAGCCGGTGGTCTCTAGGAAGATTGAGCTCTATCCCAGTGCTAGGGGTTTCTTTTTTGCAACCTTTTCCTCCTCCACAGAGTGAGACTATGTGCTGGACAGGGGGTGGATGTGGGGGATTCATCCTCTATCCATCCGCCCTTGTTCTCGATCTTTCAATCCTCTTACAGAGTCATTGAACACCAGACCTATTTGGGTCTTTCTACCAAATCTCCCTCTCCAGTTTTGGGAGGATTCTTGCTATGAAGCTATTGGCAACTCCATTGGATGTTTTTTAATGTTGGAATCTATGACTCGGGAGATTGGGCATACTACGATAACATGTATATTAGTTGATTTGGACATCTCCAAACCTCTCTATGGTGATGTATACTTATTAGTGGAGGACATACCTTGGAAGAAACTCTTGGACTATGAGGGTCTCCCCTTTTAGTGTAGGAGATGCTTCTCTGTGGGTCATTTGGCCTCTAGTTTCCCACAAGTCCCCCACAAGGGTGCTACTACTTGGTGGAAGGATGCTCTCTTGGATCACCTCATGGTGGGTTCTCCTACGACATAGATAGGTATAAAATCATGGCCTAAAATTCATTAACATCTAGATTGGAAAGTACAAATGCTTCTTGCAAGGATTTATCAAGGATGGCTTTGTGTTGAGGAGATATGTGAAGGAGTTCCAAGATGGAAATTTGTGTGGGAGTCTTCCCTAGCTGGTCTAGGAGATTATATTGACTTTTTGGTTGTGGATTGGAAGGAGTCCCTAGAAGAGTGACTTTGGCTCTATAAGTGGTGAGAACACACTTTGAACTCTTCTTATTTATGATCATGGTGGCAATGCGATCATCAAAGGGTCTTACATTAATGATAATGGTGCTATAATCATGTTTGAAACATCATAACTGGCATTATTATGAGCCAGAATTACACAAAATCTATTGACATATTGAATATTCAAGATAACCAAACAAATAGATAGGTTTTTTTATTTGGGTAATGGAGTCACACTTGTAATGATCTATAATACACTAGCAATTCAGACTCAACATTTTTGGACTATTGACATATTGCATTACAATATTCAACTCACTGTGTCAAAAAAAAAAACTACTTAGCAATCCTAGAATCTTCCCTCACAAACCTATAATCTTATTTAAGAATTTAATCAATTCCTTAAACCAAAGCAGAAATAAAATCACTCATTCAACCAAAACGATTGAAGATAAACAAAAATATCCTTAATCATTTCATTTATAATTTGGAAGACTTTGAAATATAGGAGAGAATGTGCTTTCAAACTTGCATTTTCATTTATATACTGTTGCTATTGTAGAACTAATTAAGTTCATTATAAATTAGCTTATACCCTAGAATTCATACTATTCTATTCATCTGTGTGTGAATTCACAAATTGCTCTTACATGAGCTCAGTTTTCCAACCTAGACCACCCAAGACCCAAAATTTGAAGCCCTATAACTAGCCCCAAAATCCCATTTGTAGAAACATGGGAGCAACAAGCATTAGACCAAATTACAATTTCAGTCACATTTACATTTGACACTCAATTTCATTTTAATTTCAAAGATCCCCAAACATTTATATTTGCACTTCCATATGGAGGGAAAGCACAAAAGACAAAAACCAATATCATCCGTTTGAAGAAGATCAACCAGCCTTCCAAAAGGAACATTCATCATTGCAACAACACCAAAATCTTCTGTCCATCTCAACCAAAGAGGTTTTCCACGTTAGCACCCAAGACAAAAACTTATACGCTCATTGAAGAAGGCACACCTGCTGTTGTTGTAGCGATGTCATCAAAAACAAAAAACCATGAACTAGGACACTAACCCTGTGATGGTTCATCATCCTTAGAATCAGAGTATGCATGTCCCCATAGGGCCTTTGTTGAAACTAGAGAATTTGTCTCACAATCATCAGAGTCCACCAAAATAGCCATTGCAATAAGGTACTGGGCGTACTCTAGATCATCTTTTGCCTCATTCTCCATGGTGACATTAGGTTCCTCCACATAAGAAAAATAAGCCTTGTGACCCTTATCCTTCTTCTTTTCTTTAGACTTGGCCAATTTATCTGCCTTAGCCTCTTGCTTCTCTTTACTCTGTTCCTTCAGGAACAGACCACCAGGTGTGCTCTGACTACAAAAAACAACCCTACTCCTCAGGTTGTAAGTACTCTTGACACCACCCTTCTTAGACTTATTACATGCCTTCTTCTTGGCCCTTGGCTTTGTAGGAGATCTTGATGTACCTTGTTCAATTTCAGGTATATTATCCTGATGTTCAAGCATACTAATTCTCATAAACCTTCTAATTGGCTGGAAAAACTCATTAGACTTACTCATTCTCACAGAAAATAGAACAAGAGCTAGCAACTTTCAATTGTAGGAAAATTTGACCGGTTTGTTCTCAAATCAATTTTGCAGAACAAAACCCTCAGATCCACACAATTATTATCAATCTAAGTGGAAATTTTAGGAAATTAAACTATCACAACCCCAAGAATTCAAAACTCACAAGACAACTAATGCAGAATTGAAACAAAATAGGCATGAGCACCTACCTACCACAGAAAAACTATCTTCAATATCTCTGCAATTTCTTTCCCGAAACCCACATGCTTCTTCTCTAGTTCTAAACCAATTCCTCAACTCTCGATGGTTGCAAATTGTGAAGTAAAATGGATGAAAATCCTCATTAAGTAGAGTAACTAGAGCATGTAGCCATTAATGTTTAAATGAGGCTTCATGTGAGCGAGTTGACAACCAACCATCCAACTTTGAATCTTGACCATCGATCTCACTTGATTTAAAACATAATCAATGATGCTCATCCACCATCGCTCCTTACTTTTACAACTTGTGCATTAAAAATGGTGATGAAACCTCAAAAAGCTACCATGTCGCCATTTGATCGCATTAGTCATTTCTTGTTTGACAACCATCATGTATCGCTATTCTAGTTTGTGCTTCTTCAAGTGAATCGGCGAGGTTCTACAAGCTGTGATGAGGGGAATATTCTCTTAAAAATTCCATTGCCCATCACTAATACATGCTTTGGGAATCCACTTGAAACCATGATGGCCACACACAACATGATGGGTGTAAGGCATAGCATTGTAATTTCCCATCACAGATTTGTTTCACAACGGTCACAACACATTAGTGATGGAAGTGACTGGTCAGGACCCGCCATGTGTCCAGAAGAAAAGATCAAGGGATGAGAAAGCATCACCCTCCAAAACAATTCATCTCAACGATGACACACATGAACATAAGACCTCATTGTGCATTGCTAATTCATAGCCAAAAACTTACAAGCAATCAACAATGATGAGAGAAACTAGTGATACATAGGATACTACCTATATCACTCATCACCACTTTGAAAACCAAGGTTAAAAATCCATTCACAATGAGCGATATAAAAGGGAAACATTCATTGCACATTGTAGATTCAGGGCCAATGATCAAAGGACAATCCATGATGGGTGATGAAAAAGGTGATGAACAAGAACATAAAAGGGTCGAATCTGCGCATGCTAACAAGATATTTTGAAAAGGGGACCGCCTAGGACCACGTAAGAAAAGGCATCAAAGAGCATAAAACCATTTTATTTAAAGGATGTAAAGGCCAAACAAGGTCGATCAACCGATCTTATAAAATAAAATAATCTCATGGACCTAGGAATGTGAAAATATTTGGTAGTGGGTAATGGGATATCCTAATCACAAGGGGTCGGTCATTCAACAGACCTCCAATACTCAAGTAATTTTTAACTTGACTGGAGATGGGCATAGTAGGTCAACGATAAATTATAACATTTGCAAAGGGCACAAGACTTATGGGTTCTTAGGAAGATTTTTTAGCAATGAAAACCCTAAGGCATGATGATAGACAAAACTCTAAGCCCAGATATATGAAAATAACCAAATTTAGCACGTTTTTGAGATGAAACACAAAGCATTTTTGGGGGTTCCATCATGTTGTTCAATTTAAACAATTGAATTTTTTTAATAAAATCATTGCACATGAAAATTAGAATGTATTTATGAGGTTCAATTATATAGATTTAATATATAATGATTGGTTATATTAAATGCTAATTATAATATTATTATTAATATTAGTATTATATTATTGTTAATATATTAATTAGTTCTGACATTTAATTTTTTATTTAATATATTAATTAGTATTATTATATTATTTTTAATATTTTATTAATATTAGTATTATAATAATATAACTACTAAAATATAATTATTCTTTAATTATGTTGACACTTGTCTCTTTTCTAGAGATTTTATGTAGAACTTTGGGTGTGTGAAAAGTTTGGCCTAGAACAAAACAGTGACACATTAAATTAAGAACATCAAGTTAGAGTCGAGCCCTAAGTCCTAAAACCCTAGCTATCCCCATGATATTATTGCTTTTGTTTTGTTTTGTTGTTGGCTTATTGCAACCCATTGAAAACAACTTATGTGACCATCTCAAACCTTTATGTTTATTATTTTAACGATCTTGTTTCCTAGAAACTACCTATTGGTATTTACCCAGTGCATTTTGAAACACTTAAGTTCCCTTTTGAGGCACCTGCTTGAGTGGTCCCCACCAATGGATTATGTGTCATCTTCTCATTGCATCCCGTCCTCTTAGTGCAACACATTTTTATATCCTCCATCACAAGCATAATTTGTGACATTACTATATGGATCCATCTATCAGCTTCTCATTTGGTCACATGTATTATTTACATCACATTTTCATGTACATAACACTCTTGCTAAATTGTGACAACCTGATATCCCATCACGTGTCCCTATTTTATTTGGTCATGAATTCTCTTCACATTGCGATTTCTATTTCTCAAAAGATATCCAAAGTTGTAATGGTGTCTTGACATAAAGACAAAAGCATTATACACATGGGTATTTCTCATTTGGTTGTAAATTCTCAATTTATCATAGTTTTCATCTACTCACAACTACTCAAAATGTGATGACGCACTCTTCTTCCACGTGTCTGTGGGCCTGCACCAGTCTGCAACTAGTGCCTAGTGGATACTTGGTGACTCTTGATTACATCACAAATTTAGCCAAATACTTTTAAATGTTCCTTGTGATGTGTTGAGAGGATGCGATGGTTGTAAATTTCCTTGAAAAAATTGGATCAACAATTTTTATTCAAATTTGGAAAACATATACCTACAGACATTCATTTGACTCTAGTTTGCATTAATTATAGTGAATGACCATTTCCTACCACCATTATATGAAGAATCATATAAGATTAAGTAATTCATTATTGCTAAAAGTTTTTTATAGGAAGAGTAATTCATTATTGCATTACTGGAACTTCTAATAATAATTGGGATTTCAAAATTAGGGTTTCAGAGCATACAAATGGGTAAGTAAAATTCACTATCTATTATGAATTATATTCTCTAATTTTTCTTCTGGAATCATACAAATTAGGGTTTTGTGAGACCCCACCTTTTCATGATCATGTTTTGATTATATGGGAAAAATAGGTTTTTAAGGGACCCGAAACCCTTTACATGACATTACATCAAAATGATGCTATGAAAGATAATATTTAATAAGGAATAAGCAATATCCAACAACCAAAAAACAACTGAACATTATAAAAGAAGAAACAAAGAAAACAACATAGAGACACAAAAATCACTTCAAATTCTTTAGGGTATTGGCCACCTCAATCTCCTGATTATAGTGCAAGTTATCCATATCCATCAACTCTTATTTTTCTTCTTCAAACATCTTCCTTAGGCTCCCCCTCATTCTAGTGCTTGGGCCTTTAGCCTCCTCTTTAAAATGATTCTTTCCCTTTCCCTTGGAAGTCAAATCCTTCTCAAACATATATGCAAAGTACATTTGATCCTCACGAAGTTGACTAATTTTTCCAAAGAGAACCTTGAGAGAGTCTGCACTATTCATGATAGAACTATGACTAGTACATGGGAGCTTTTTGATATCTTCATTTGTTTCCTTGATCTTTTCCTCCATTACATCAAGGCGACTTTCACACTTGGCTTTGAAATCATAAAAAAAGAAATTCCAAATCCACCAACCTCTCAATGAGAAGGTCTGAGGAAGACCCCTTTGTTTGGTTAGACATGTTCTCCTTCAAGCCCTTGATTTTAATGTTGATGTTGTTAAATTCCTGCAACACCCATTTATCAAGTTTAAAGGTGCAAGTAGCACCAGACTTAGCCATATCCAACAACTCATATATGGTAGTGTTATCATCTTCAAGATAAGAAAAATCCTCAAAAAAAAGATTAATATTTAAAGGCTTCAACTTGCCAAGGTTCGGGTTCTCACCCATATTCTCTTGTACATCCCTTTCACCCAAAGCCTCCTCATTGCCTAAATCCCCATCAATGTCCACATATGGAGGAGTATGCCAAGCAGGGGAATCCTCAACATCAATGACATTAACAACAATGACCTTTACTTGTTACAAAATCACATTCTCACTCTTCCCACCATTTTAAAAATCGACTTGTTTTGTTTAGCAAGTCTTTTAGGGGCTCTCTGAGGAATCTCCTCATCCACATTGTCCCCCAATTGAATGGAGTGCTCCTCCTCATCCTTTCCAGAATCAACAAAACCCTGGCCATGAAGTTCAACTTTCTTCTTGGTTAGGAAATAGTGAGACCCACCTGAACTTAGCTTAGTATCATCCCCACCAAATAGGACCCATGAGAATCTGACCTCTGCATAACAAGTTTCTTGGTGAGTCCCTTCTTAAAATTCCCCCTTTTCCTTTTCCTAGAAGGGGAAGCCACATGCGAAGACGAGACCCCCATAGTGTTATCCTCCTCCACCTTCCATTCTACATCACCATCAACACTCATCTCTGAACCAAAAGAAAGTGAATCGTCACTAATGGTTTTGTCTTTTCCCTTAATAGACTTAGCTAGGGAATGAGCTCTCACATGCTCCATGATGAGAAATATGAGCCCCTCATGAAGAAAAAGGGACCTACGATTCTTGAGGTGGGAATAAACTGAAACCTATAGAGAAGAAAGAAGAAAAAAAAGAAAGGAAACGTGCAAATCATGTTTGAAATGGTTTAGCAGAGAAAAATGATGCCCTAGAATAGTAGTAAACTGACCATCAAGAGTAACATGTACCACATTAAAACTTCTTCCACTTCAGCCTAGATATGCTTAAGGGATAGCCTTTCATAAGTACCCCATGAGGGAAGCTTCACCAGTTTATCTTTCTCCTTGTCCTTAAAAAAATGGTCCATAGCATCTTCATTAATCTTCCTCTCTTTATAGAATTGGTGCCCATCCATTGGTAATCCGGTAATGAAAGCAATAAAGTCTTCGTTGATGATAAAACCTATACCATCCACTTTTAAACATCTATTATTACAGCAATAAATAAACTTCATAGAGGCTTCAGGGTCATGGCCATGAAGCCTTTCCAAATAGGGTGTGATATGCCTATTTCTCAGAATCCTCTAAATTCTACGCTTTTTCTTGCATTTATCATAGGATATGGGCTCAATCATGCTCCTATCTCCACCCATTTCAACACTCTCAAGTATTAAAATATACTAGAGCTGAACCACACTTGCAAGGATACAACTAAACATGAGAATGGGAAAAACATAACCCATAAAACGTGTGATAATCAAGGGGGCGATAATTACTCAATCACCCCAAATCACAAACCCAAATCTAGTTGTCATCTCACAATAAAAGCTTAGCCCTCTCGAGAAGGGAAGAGTACTCCTCCCACACCTAGAAATTATTAATATTGACAGCCTCGTTAGCAAAAAATCAAGAGAATTACCTTCCCTACAAGTATGAGTGACATGGGTCTCATCAAAAAATCTCAACATCATGATGGAATAAAAAATAAGCTGCTCAATCATCTAGCTCGAATTCTGATTCCCACACAAGAAATTGACAATGTTAAGGGAGTCACCCTCAACCCATAATTTAGAAACACCCCTATCCATCACAGTTTTGATGTTGATGTAAGCAGCTCCGGCCTCAACATGGTTCATGATCATGTTGATTCTATGTGTCTTTAATGTTTCTTGTGCAATGTTTCATGCGCTTCTATGTTTGGACACTATACATGAGTTTTATGAGTGATGGTTGTTCCTATACATCAATGATGTTCATATGCCTGGTTGTTATTAGATATGGTTAATCGACTAGTTTTATCTAATGGCTGTTGTGAATTCTTTGTGACAACCAGATGAGTTCCTTCTGTTGACTATGTAAGTATGTGTTGATTGAGATGTTCATTTATGATGGATTATTGGTTGATTATTTGTTATTGGTAGTGTTATTATATTTATCAGATGGATTACGTTATGTTGATAGGGGTTGTTGAGATGATGGATTTTTTTATTATTAGATGATTACCTAATATGGGTGTGCAAGTACGTGTTACTGTGGATATGAGATTTGATATGTTAATGTTTACTTGTGATGGTTGTTGATTTCAATCATTTCTAGGTATGATTTCCTAGATGATTATTTTAGATAAGACATTTTTGAAAATAATATTTGTTTTCAAAGTGTTAATTTAATAGCTGCTTCAGTCATTATTTATGTGATATATTGACACCTTTTTGTTGAGTGAATAAGCGAATGTTTCCAATGGTGGTTTAGGTCACATAGCTACTTTTGTGTCTTCCCAGTTTAACAATGGACCTAGACTCTATGGAGTACTAAGGTATTTTTGTCTCATGTTGTGAAATATGTTTTGTTGGTATTGTGTGAGTTTTGTGTCAATGTGAAGATTTATTTAATTGTCTTTTGAATGTTTTCTTGAGTGAGTTTTAATCTTTTGTATTTTTATGCACTTTTATAAGTTTTAAGTTTCATTTTATGGTTTAGAAAGTTGCCTAGGTGTGGGGTCTATAAGTTAGGAGTTAATTTTTATCATAAAACACTTTAAAGGGAAGTTTATAACCCATTTTTATTTCCCACTCTTAAAAGGTGAAAAATTTGAGTTGGTTGGGTAGTTTAGGTGGTTAAGGAGAGGTAGTTTTTTTTCCCTTCTATTTATTTTTTCTCCTTGAGTGGAGAAGGGGATTTTTTCTTTGGGCTTATCTTTGAGTTCTTTAGTAGTTTTTCATTTAGTAGAAGCAAATGCTAGTTGGAGGAAGTAAGAGAAGAAGGGTAAGTGAAGAAATTATGGAAGAGAGGATTTTGAGAGTCTTCTACAACTTGGATATCAATTCCTATGGTAGGGTCTAAACCCTTTGTTAGATATTTTTTGATGTGGAAAAGAAGTTTTGAAATGTTTTACTATGTTTGAGAAATCTATGTGAAAATAGATGGTGAATCTTTATGTCTTTGGTTGTGAATTATATGAGTTATTCATGGGTATGAGTACCCACCTTGTCTAAAATTTGTGCATAAATAACCAATATATTTATACAAGGTGAAGAGGAAAAGTATGTAAATGAAATTTTTGTAATGTGCTAAGTTTGGTAATGTGAATTTTATGTGGTGAATATTTGGTTGGAAATTTATGTGAATAGTGTTGTCTATAGAAGTTGTGAATTATATGTGAGTTTTTTGGGATAGCTATGTGACCCCTAGCTTGGGGGTGGATTGAATTTACAACCCTATGGTTTGGTGGAGAGCCATTGACCAAGTTTTTTGTTTCTTTGTTGATATTTATCTTTCAGGTACATGTGTTAAATAAGGAATGTTATCTTGAGACTTTCAACCTATGAATTTCAAGAGAGAAACATGTTGGTATTGTGGAATTTTACAAAGTTTTTGAGAACCTAGGGATGCTTTGTAATTTAGAGTTCAATTATGGTTGAAGGTTTTATAGTTTACTTGTTGAAATGGCATAAGAAGAGTACATGTTAGTTTTTTTTTTTTTTTTTGTCTTGGAGGATTGCATAATTCAAGTTGGATAAGATGAATTTAGAAAGAACCAAGTGTTAATGAAAGATTTTGTGTATATGACATTGTTGTGTAAATGTGTAATACATACTTTTTCCAACAATGTTTAGTTTTAGTAAAATATTTTTTCTAATGTATATTCTATGATATTTATGTTATATAAATAATCATTAGAAGTGCAAAAAAGTAATATAAAAATAGGTCAATTGTTGAGTTTACAGCATTGTTGCCCCCTATGCCAAACAATAAACTATTATAAAGTAGTTTCAAATATTTGATTGTAAAAATTGATAAACATAATATTAAAATATAGAATTTAATGGGGTTTTCAACTATTAATCTAAAAAAATGTATTAAAAAATTATACTAATCTAGATCACCAATTGTGATTTATTAAGGAAACATTTACATCCTTTTTCACAATAATGATTTGTCATAAAATAGTCTTACATATTTGATCACACAAAATGATAGACAAAGAATTAGAAGATAAAATTTAAAGGGTTTGTTTAAAACAAAGATTTTTATGATATATCCAAAAATTAGATCAACCCAATAAACAAATAAAAAAAATTGACAAAAAAAAATAGGAATAGAACCAAGTATGAATTTTATGAAATCATATTAAACCAAGAGAGTTGAAATATGTTCCTTTTATATTCTTCCTCTTTCCAATCTGCAACCATTATTTATGAACATATATATCAATATATTTTTCATTACAAATAATCAATCAAGTGGAAAATAAAAAAATGAATGACAATAGATTGAAGAACTAATTTTAAAAGAAAGAATGTAAATGGAAATCCAAGAGAAATCAGATTATATAGAGTTTCAAGTTAGTTGGGAATTAGTTTCTTGTTGAAAATTTAAATTCTTAGTTAATTTATGCTTAATTATTATTTTATTATTTTGATTATAAGGGAAAAACAGGCTTTGAAGGGACCCAAAACCCTTTACAACATAAGGTACAAAATACTGCTCAAGAGATACTTTTGAAAAACACTAGCAACAACCCCAAAACCCAAAACATCAAAAAGATGCTCAAAAGAAAAAATAGTAAGCTATTAGTAGCACCCAACAACAACAAAATGAAAAAACAACAGGAACGAAACTGAGACCTAGTAGCAGAAAAAACACAACAAACAATCAACTAAACAAACATGCCACTATTTCAAATTGCTTAAGGTGTTGGCCACCTCAAGCTCCTGGCTTCCATGCATTTCAATCATGTCCAACAACTCTTTTTTCTCAGCTTCAAAGGACTTCTTCCAATCAACAAACCCTCTAGTAGCATGGCCTTTACCATCATATTTTGTTCCTTTTTTCCCTTTACCTTTAGCTAAGTTTTCCTTCTCCATTAACTTAGAAGAATAAAGTTGGTCCTCCCTAAGCTCACTAATTTTACGGATCAGTACTTCCAAAGAGTCCACACTATTCTTTACAAACATGTGACAAGCATGGAGAAGCTTCTTAATATCTGCATTGGTGTCCAATATCTTGGCTTCCAAACCTGCCAATATCTCTTCACATAGGGATTTGAAATCATGGAATGACCTCTCAAGATCCACAATTCTGTTAATCAAAATATCTAAGGTCAAGCCTTTCGAAACATTCTTCAAGTTCTCCTTCAAACCCCTTATCTTAATGTTTACCTTATTGAACTCTTGAAGAGTCCATTTTTCTAATTTAAAAGTGCTAGTGGCCCCCACCCTTGTCATATCAAGAAGCTGAAACATAGAGGTGGAATCATCATTGAGATAGGAAAAGTCCTCAGAAAGGGGAGTTACCTTTAGAGGCTCTGACTTCACATTCTTCTGCTCAACATTCTCCTTATTCTCCCCTTCCAAGTGCACATTTGGAGAGCTATGAATCAGGGAGTCATCAATTTCCATTGCCTTCTCTTCAGAAGCCTTCTCCTCACTAGGCACCGTGGTACCCTTAACCATCTCTTTCGAGGCCTAGTTCTTCAACTAGGAAATGCGTTTGGAAATTATTCTCAACTTATCCTTAGCCTCCAAAGTCAATACATTTTCCTGCAACCCCTCTTCTTTGTCACCAACCTCCGTGTCACCTTGGACAACATCCAAATCATCATTCCTGGGTGAAGAATCACTAGAGCCCACCTTTGGATCCTCACTATCAGAATTCAACTCATTCAAAATAAGGTGCTTAGCTGGTCATTTTCTTTTAAGGTCACCCTTCCTCTTTTTCGAGGAGGTAGCCACAAGGGAAACTGACCCATCCTCATTTTCAATCCACTCCTCTTCCTCAACAATACTAGTAGTCGAGCTAGAAGAGCCATAAGCTACACTAGGAATCCTCTCCTTAACCTTAATTGCAGAGGCAGAGACAAGGGCTTTAACATGCTCCATAATAAGAAGAATAGGACCCTCATGGAGGATCAGAGCCCTCCTGTTCTTTAAATGAGCATAAACAGAGACCTCCATGGACGACAACAAAAAAATAGAAAGGAAATAAACAACCCATGCTTGAAATGTTTTAAAAGAGTAAAATGATGGCCAAGGATTGCAGTGAACTTGCCTTCCAAAGTCACATACCACATTGTCACCTCTGCAATATTCGCCCAAACCTTCTTGAATTTCACTCATAGCCCTATCTTTCCATTTTGATGAGTTTTTTTCATTCGTCATCTTTGAAGAATTGAGCCATAGCTTCCTCATTACTCTTCTTGTCCTTAAAAAACTTACGACCAACCAACAAAAACCTAGTCACAATAGAAATTATCTCCTCATTGATATCAACTTCTAGGCCCTTTATCTGAAGCTTGTGGTTATGCCAACAAGAAACAAACTCCATCAAAGCATTTGGGTCATGCCCATGCAACCTTTCTAAGAATGACATAAAATTACCAAGCTTGATAATATTCCAAATTTTCTTCTTTTTCCTTAGGCTC
>VDFB02000009.1:36124826-36292297 GCA_007258455.2 Sequoia sempervirens | reverse complement strand
GCGGCCTTGGCCTCAACACAATGATTTGTCTGATTTCCCAACAGGAGTGCCACCACACCTAAGAGTATGTCATCCTCATTCCTCAACACCCCCCCACAACCTGGAGGCCCAGGATTGCCTTTGGCTGCCCCATCAAAATTAACTTTAACCTACCCTGTAGGCGGTGGCTTCCACTTAGTGCTCAATCTAGTGTTTGAGATGGACTTAGCAATCTTATAAGGAATTGAGGGGATCTTCCAATTAGACATCACCAAAAGGTCATACCCAACCAAGCAAGCAGAAGGGGCACAATGAGGTGACTCAGACCCAATGAAAGCAAAATTCTCCATGATCACCCTACGAATTTTGATGAAGAGACTACTAAATTTGAGTTTAAAATCATGAAAAATTCTATTGTTATGCTCTTTCCAAATTCCCCATGTGATATGTGGGGCCATGAGATCCCAAAGCCTCCGAAGAGAAGAGGAAGTAGAGGGACACTTCCACTGGTCAACAAAGTTACTAAGGGAATCTAGGAAGACCCAATCCAGATTCCAAAGGCCAAGAAATTAACTCCAAATAAGAGAGGAAAAGTCACACCCAAGGAATATATGGAAAGAATTATCAACATCAACTTCACAAAGAACACATCTATTTGGAATTGCAAATCCCCTTTTATAGAGATTATCCTGCGCTAACAATTTAACCTGCATAAGCAACCAAAATAATATATTCACCTTGGGGATTAGCATATTGCTCCACAATTTCCCCTAGAAAGGAAAAGAATAAGGCTTTTCCAAAGAATTAACAAGGGCTGAGGCCATTGAAAAATTACGATTAGCATAGGGAGCCCAGATAACCCTATCCAGTCTAGGAAACAAGGGAATACAAACATTGCACAAGAAATCCTTTAACACCTTCAACGATGGTTCCCAATCTTGGAAATTCTTCTACTCCCCATTCTAAAAATAGTCAGCCACCCATATGCCAAAGAGACATTTGCAGATAGGAACAATGGGAGGGGCCCAGGGGAAATTGACCAATAGTTTAAAATCACACCAAGCATCCTCCTAGAAAAGAATTCTAGTACTATCACCCAACAATCACCTAACACCATTAGCAATTATGTCCTTGCAAGGTATGATGTTTCTCTAAAAAACAAGAACTAGAAGAGATGTCATCAGAAGCGAACATATTCTAGGTTCTCCCAACACCATGTAGATATTTGTTTCTAGGTAGAGAGGCCCAATCAGCTTCCCCATTGAGCAACCTCCAAACATTTTTTGACAATAAATCCTTATTGAATGCTTTTAAATTCTTGATGCCAAGAGCACCCAATTTCTTAGGCTTGAAAACCAAATACCAAGAAACAAGAGGGATTCTAGCTTTTGATTCAACTCTTGACCATAGAAATCTTCTCATGATCTGTTCCATTTTCTCCTCAAATTTGACTGTAACTCTAAAAAGAATCATTGCATACAAAGACAAATTTTGAAGAGTAGAGGATATGAGTTGCACCTTCCCCACCTGACTGAGAAGTGCCCCTTTCCAAACCGCTAGATTTTTGCTAAACTTATCCAATAAACCCAGCCAGAAAGACTCTGAAGTCTTCGAAATACACAAAGGGAGTCCCAGGTAGGTAGACGTGAGCTCACCCCTACTACAAGAAAGAATATTTGAAAGAATTTTTTTTAGAGTTTCAAGGGTGTGAAGAAAGAAAATTTGACTCTTAGGAAGATTAATACGTTGTCTTGAATCCTTCTCATAAGCCTCAATCAGTCCCTTCACCGTTTTGACTTCACGAACAAAGGATTGACCCCATAAAAATAGTATCATCAACAAATTTTTGATGAGTAACCGACTCACATCTAGACAAGGGGGAAAGACCCTTCAGAGACCCAGTCGACATAGCCTTCTGAATATTTCTACTAAGAACCTCTACCATCAAGATAAAAAGCAACAAATAAATAGGATCTCCTTGCCTCAAGCCACATGAACTCCAAAAAAAAGGAGAAGGAGAACCATTCACCAACACAACAAAAGAAGGAGTTGAAATGAGCTGTTCAATAATTTTAAATAACTTCCAAGAGAAACCAAAGCATCCAACACCACAAGTAGGAACCTCCAATTAACTCTATCGTAAGCCTTGAGAAGATCTAGTTTCAAGAAGAAGCCCAACCTCTTGTTAGCATCAAGAGAATGGGTAATTTCATGGATAGTTATTATAGAGTCCAAGATCTGACATCCCTAAACAGAGCTACTTTGTTAATTTGAGATTATACTAGGGAGGCACTTTTGAAATTGAGTGGTGAGCACCTTCGAAAAAAGTTTATAGATGGAGTTACAGAGATTGATCAAGTGGTACTCACCAAAGCTATTAGCATCAACAGACTTGGGGATCAGGAAAATGAAGGTCACATTCAATTCTCTAAGTAATCTTCTAGAACCAAAGAATTCCTTAGTGGCATTAATCACATCTTCCGCAACAATCTCCTAGCATGACTAAAAGAACAAAATAGGAAAGCCATCAAAAGAAAACATCGTATCCTTGATTTCCACAATAGAGGGGATAACAGTAAGCTCCTTGTTCAGGTTCTACAAAACTAGATGGGGGATAACCTCCAAAGAAGCCTCCACACTATTTTGGTCCCACATAAGATCATCCTTGAGAAGATGCTCAAAGTACTTGGTAGTTGCTCTCCTAATAGCCTCCTCATCTTCCAATAGAAAACCATTAGCCATGACCAAGGAGATCCTATTGGATGACTTATTCCTGAGGGAAGTAAGATGAAAAAAATTGGAGTTACGATCTCCAAACTTTAACCAAATGGCACAAGAATGTTGTCTCCAAAAATCTTTTTCTTTAGGAACAATATCATGAAGTTGTGCAAGAAGACCATCCTTCTGCAATTGGAGATCCTCCAATAAGCCCTTTGACTGGATGAATTCTTGAACTCTATCCAGCTTTTGAATAATAAAATTCTTAGAGTAAAAAATATGACCAAAAGACTCTCTATTCCATTTCTTAAGATTTCTCTTCACAAAAGTCAATTTCTTGGCAACTTTGAACATCACATTGCCATCAATATTCACTTGCCACCATTTCTTAATACAATCCATAAACCTAGGATCCCTAAACCACATAGCTTCAAACTGAAATGGAAATTGTTTCTTACCCCCAAGCTTGTCAACCACAAAAGAGATAGGGAAGTGGTTTGAACCACATCTCATAATCGAGGATAGGGAGCAAGAAAAATCCATAAACCATGATGCCAACATCAGGGCTCTATCTAGTTGGACTTGAATATTTTCATGACCAACACACCTATTGGACCAGGTGAACTTGGTCCCAATCATCTTCACATCAATAAGATCATTATCATCAATGAACATTCTCAAATCTAGGCGGCTATCAGGAATGGCCTGCAAACCACCCAGTTTCTCACTTTCACACAGGGGAGTATTGAAATCTCCCATCACTAGCCAAGGGCTATCCAAAATATTAGTTTGAGGACATCCCAAATCATCCCACAATTTTTTCCTAGTCCTCTTTAGATTAGGAGCATACACATTGGAAATAAACCAAGAGTAAGACTCCCTAATCAAAATAAATTTTGTCTCCACATGGTTAAAACCTTCCACAATTGGGAAACCTTTAATTAGCCTAGCATTCCAAATGGTTGCAATAAAGCTCCTTTAGCTAACCCCATGAAAGCCACAATCCTTGAAGGAGAAATTCTTTAAATATTCTAACTTATAAACTTGCATCTTCGTTTCTTGAATCAACAAAATATCTAGCTTATGGTCCCAGACCAAATTCTTCAGGAGGTCTTGCTTGTGCACATTATTCAACCCCTTGATATTCCATGAAATAATCTTCATTTGCATGAGGAGGGGGTGCTCTTAGAGCAAAAATCAAAGATATTCTTCTAAACCCCTTCCAAAATATCCTATATGCAATCCATCTCCCTAGTTTTCTACATAGATGGTCTCCCTTGACCCCTCTGTTCAGTCCCACAGTCCACTTTTTTTCTACTTGTGGTCATACCTTTGTGGGGTTGAGGGGGTGGAGAAGAAGAAAAAATATTCTTTTTTCCCCTCACTAGAATATATCCTTCTTCATCCTTACTCCTTGTGTCTGCAACCACCAAGGCACCCTCATCCTCCACAAACCTAGACACACGATCCACGGGAGAGGATAGGGTGACAGTAGGTTCCAAAACAATATGTTTAGGGGAGAAAAAAGTATCTAAAACATGATCCACTTCTTGTTCCACAGTTTGGCCAGCAACCTTGACCACATGCATCTTAATCTCCTTATCACCCTCAGGCTGAGGGACATAGTCCTCATTATTAGCTTCACCCTCCATGAATTTTCTAGTTATATACTCATCCTGCACTTGGGGAGCCAAAGTGCCCTTGGCCTCTTTTACGTTCCAAACCTTAGTTTGAGGAGCAACCTTGGGTGGAGCCACCTTGGATGGGCAGTCCTTAGCCCAGTGACCCACTTTTTTGCATTTGAAACACGCAAAATAAAAATTATCAAAGACAATTTGTTGCTTCTAGAAGCCCACCTTTGAGTTAAGGTGGAAGAATTCAGGCATCACAGCTTCTTGATCAGTCATAACAAAAAATATTGCTACAACTAGGAACCTCTAGAGAGAGTGGCCTCATCAATAGAAACTAACTTCCCAAAAGAGTTAGCCACCACCTTAAACACTTCTTTATCCCAATATTCCAAAGGTAGGTTCAAAAAATTCACCCACATGGGGGAAAAATGAAAGAGGCACTTAGAAAGATCCATCCCAAGCTCCCAGGGGTGCAACACCAAGGTGAGACACCTGAAAGACCGTAGACCTTTAGCAAAAACAACTCTCAGGTCTTCATCACAGGAAAAAGCAAAGGAAAAAAATCCTTTAGCCATAGTTCCAACCTCATCCTAGCCCTTCAAAGCCCACTTCTTACGAACCTAGGTGAAAACCTCCTCAATATTAGGTCTAGGACCTAGGAACTTGCCTACCAGAGAAAATTACATTCTAGCTATATTTTTGTCCACAAGAGAGTCAGGAATGGACAAGGCGAAGCCACCATGAATGATAGTAGAAGACACAAAATCAAATGCAACACCTTTACCTTTAATCTTTGAGGATAAAAGGTCAGCCCATTTATTCCCAAGCAAAGATGTCTGCCCCACCGACCAACTAAATCCCACTGGAACATATTCAATCTGGGGATTTGTCAAATTAGCTGCAGAAGACTCCCTAGTTGGGGCCCACACATTTCCACCAGAAACCACATAACCACTAGGGGCCTTTGGAAACACCTCCGCCAATGGTTAGCCAACACAATATTCCTTGGAAGCCTTAACCACACACCTACCCTTAGAATTCACATATTTAACCACATTCCCACCACACGACCTGTCCTTCCCAACACTGCCAGCAGAGAGCAAAGCATCCACACCCTATGATCCATCTTTCCCAACAACATTGACTAAAAGCCCCAAATCCATAGATTGACCAAACTTGAAGTCACCATGATTTCAAGGGATTGAGTTCAGATTCAAATTACTCAATCCCACCTCCCAAATGGTCTTTTCACCAACCGTTGTCTCTCCAACAATCTGCTCCATGGTTAAAGTATTATTGTTTTATTGTTGGTGAAAATTAAAAGACTATCTTTTTCTTTTAAGAAACCAACTTAATACAATTAAATAAAATTATTAATTCTCTTATTAACTTTAAGATTTATTATTGAACCTCAATTAATTTCAAGAATTCAAACCTCAAAGTTAGACTTGAGATCTTTTCAAGTGTATTCATTTTGAATAATGATTAAATGAAATAGTCATATGCAAATTTTGCATAAATGTAAGGAAAATAAATTGATCAAAAAAATCTTAAAATTAATACAAACTTTAAATTTAACAATTGATTTTATAGTTAAATGAATTGGAATTATATGATTATGTTTTCCCAAGTTATAAGACTAAATATTAGTGTGTAATTCAGTCAAACAATTAGACACATTTAGATTTATTTCATACTTTGTCATATTAATATAATTTTGGAATATTGATTAATTTTATTTAGTCCTTAGTTGTTCGATTAGAATGAGTTGAACACATATTGTTATCAATTTCCTTATTACCTTTAGTTTTAGTGATAAATCTCTAGTTAAGAATATGGAACTTATTCATGGATGCACATCCTCTTCTTGAGGGCCTTTCTTTTAGATTAATTAGATGCCTTCAAGGTTATAAGTTATATGAAGGGTTGTTATTAGACTAGATTGTATTGACCACTTCCTTATCCTACGTGTGGTGTGTACAAGATGGCATTGTAAACTTGATGTAATCAAATTCACTTAGTATATTTCCCTAGTTATATATCTTGCTTGAGTTCCAATTAAAAAAAATTATGGTTTGGGTTGTGATTAAGAAGGAGAAGATTTTTGGCATGATAGGTTTGTAGTATGTAGTGATTTTTTTGGTGTTATTAGGAAAATCCCTAGTTAGGTTATAACTCTAAAAACCCTAGTACATTCAAAAGCACCTACAAAATAAGTCGATCTTCTACCAAACTTCCCATGGAGTTAAGAGGAGTCTTGAGGAAGACTTGATAAAATAATTACTTGGATCCTATAAAATGTCTAAGAATTATCAATGCACTAGTGTGGTAACAGACATGTTTCTTCATAAAGCTAGTGTTGTCAGTGATATTGTCATCTTGTTGTACCCAAAATTAATTTTTGGCATTCTGCTTAAATTGAGCTAAATCATGTAAAAATGTCAAAATTTTGTTTTAGGTCAAACCAAACATAAGGTATTTGTGGGTTTCTGTCAAGGAACATATGTGCAAAATTTTGAAAAATTGAAAATTAAGGTTTCGTACCCCTATTTTTTAGGGAAACCCCTAAAAATAGGACCTTCCTGTAAATGATTGAAAATGATTTGATATGATTAATCGACTTCACAATCACATTGGTCAAGTCAAAATCATCAAAAGACATGTTTTAATCTAGTGGGTCTATTTCTATTTTTTAGGAACAAAGTTAGGAGCTTCACAGCCATTAATAGTAGATTGGCCAGTACTAGGTGTTGAAAGCTAAACGTCAAAAGCTTCAATGAAACAACCAAGGTGGGAAAGGATTAAAAAGATGTTGTTTGACAAAGGAGATTTTGGAAACTGAAAAAGGCCAAAATTTGGCTAACTCTGGAAATGCTACCAAGGAGAAGTCATTTCAAAATGCTAGAAATGCCTTTACTAAAGAGGGGCGCCCTTGGATCTCAAGGGCCAAATGCAGTCACAATATTCATCCAAGGAAATCATCCTCTGCATTCTCCTATTGGCTCAACAACGAAACATTTAGCAAAACCATCTGATGAAGTGATCACCGACAAATGTTAAATGGAAGGCAAAGAGGTTGTTATGAAGAACATCCAAAATGATTGCTCAACATGGAGAAGGCACCCTTACTGAAGAAAGGTGCCATTGAATGGGGTGATGAAGATGTCACTTGTTGAGAAATTCTATTTTTGTGAAATCTATCCAACTCCAATCCAGTTTCACAATGAATTAGTCAGCAAACCTGTGAGATGAGTCAAACAACTACAGTGATTGATCAACCGAGGAAGCAATCAAACAAAAAATTCCAAAAGAGGAGACCAAAAGAAGAACACCGAAAAATGTGCCAAGTATCAAGAAAAAGTGCCCTTGCTAAAGAAAGGTGCCCTTTCTTTTGGGCACTCAGACGCTGTCAGATCGCTGAAGGACCCCCAAGATGATCTTCTCCGTTTGGATCAACCTCGACAATGAAACCGTTAGTGAAGTATTCTGACAAGGAAATAATCTGATGAAAGAGATCAAAATGAAGCCATTTTCAACCTAAAATAACTAATAAAAAAGAGTAAAAGCACCCCTACTGAAGAAAGGCACCCTTGCTTCTTGAGGCCTTAAACTAAATTTCAAGGTATCAGGAACCAGTCATCCTTTTTAGGACTGAGTTGGTCACTTGATGAATCATCAAGCAAGATTGTTTGACTTGTCAGTTAACAAGAATATCAAATTAGATCACAGAAGGTCTAAATGGAGAAATTGAAGAACATACATTGAAAAATGACTAAGGCAAGTGCAAAAGTGCCCTTGCTCAAGAAAGGCGCCCAATCTTCTGGAGCCTCAAACTCAATTTTCCAGCTTAGCATCTCCCAGGAACATCTCTTCAGCATGGATCCAACTCAACAGTCAACCTATCAGAAACTGCTCAGGATCAACTGATCAATCTAGAGCAAAGATCAAATAGAGGTCATTCAACATGAAAAAAATGATAAAAAGAGTTCAAATGTTAAAAAGGATGCCTAAAATAGTCAAGGCATGTTTTATTGACCAAGTAAGAGATTTTGGAGGAAAATTTGTTCTAAACAACCCACAATCAGTGGGATTTAGCTTTGGGAACTCAAGATCAATCCAATTCCCTCCAAAATCATGAGTTGACATCCATACTTGATGCATTCAAACATCAATCACTATGTCTCAAAGCCTAGGCATCCCATTTCATTATTCTTCTTTTGTAGGTTGAAGGCTAAAACAACAAATAGCTCTCCAAGGCATCTTTTCAAGATCTAACACAGGGTTTTGACCATTCTTCATTATTTTTGAAGATCAAGTGGCATATAAGGATAAATTATTAGAGGTTGCATCTAGAGGAAATTTTTTACAAGAGGACAACAAATAACTTCCAATCTTCCTCTTGTCTACTTTCTCTCTTCTATCTTAAAATTCTTGCATGTCACAGAAAACAACAGGCTACCACATATTTGATCAACTAGGTATGATCAATGTAATTTTCTAATAAAACCCATCTCTTCAAATTTTTCAGAAACAACAAACTTGTTGCCCCTATTTTTAGGGATTTTTTCAGAAAAGTCTCAGAATAAAAAATCTAAGGAATTGGGTTTGTTCAGCATTGAAGCACGAACAAAAGCCATGTGTCAGATTTTTTTCTAAAAAAATACTTCTTGGTGAGTGGCTATTTTTAAGGGTTTTCATAAGTTATCTAAACATATCCATGTTTACAGTCAATAGTCGAGTTTTCAACGTATAGCCGAATGTAAGAGGTAGTCATTTCAAACACAGAGCTGCCACTGGTTACTACCATATTACCTTCCACATTCCATACTAACAAAGCTGGATGACATGGCTAGATAGAAGACTAAAGCCCCAAGAGACAGTCAACGATTGGTCAAAGGAGTTGTTGACTCAAGATGATGAGGTGTCAGACACGTAGTTGGGACATCCTACCCTCCAAATGGCATTTATGATACTTGAAGTTGACTTGAATCCTCATTCCAAGTTAACTGAAAAAGACATTAAATGTAATTGGAGTTAACTTGATGCCCCTTTCCAAGTTAAATCCACATCCCACAGATCATGCATTATCAGATCCCACTAATTGAGGATGTCTAATTGACTTCCATAATTTGTGGATCTCAGATCTCCACTAAATGTGGATGTCTATTTTGGAGGCATACTTTGTATTAAATTTCACCGTTAGTTTAGTTTCTAGTTGACTCTTTGTTTAGTTTCAGTTAACTGAAGTAGATTTCTAGTTAACTATTTGTTCCCCTTTCTTAGGAATAAATCTTGCTTGATTGATTGGAAAGAACTATATGTTAACTCAAGGAGATTTTAGGATTGCCTACTCCTTTGAGTTCTATAAATAAGAGCCTTGGGATCGTTATTTGTTTAACCTTTACTTACTATGAAAAATTGTTGTTCCATTGTTGCCACAAGTTTGAAAGTGATTATTTGTTCACTCCTGGATGAGAGTTAATTGGTTGATCGTAATTGTGCATTATTTCATGCCTTTGCTATCACAATCTTTGTAACTCGTTGAAGATATTTAAATAAGAAAATCAGAAGGTGCTTGCATTTTGATCCAAATATTTGAGTCCTTTCAATGTTTTGTGTTAAATAGCTTTTTGTTTCATTTCCCTCCTCGGATAGGGGTTCCTCCTCCTTGGATATTTTTTATTAACAATTATTGTGTGATGTTGTTTAATAGATTGAATTTCAACCTATGCTTCGGAAAGGGGTTCCTCCTCCTTAGCAATTTTTTTGGCCAAAAAATCGTAATTTGTTGTTTCTAGTAAGCTGTTTCCTAGCCTATACCTTGGACAGGGGTTCCTCCTCCTTGGAAAGTCAAAGATTCAACTTATCGTAAATAGTGTTTGCTTGTATAAAACCTTATCCTAGCATATATCCGAGAGTTCAGAGCCTCGACCATATTCTAAGGAGATGATAGATTCAAGTGATCCAACCAATCCATTCCTGTTCCTATACCCTCATGGTCTATTTATCTTGGGGAGATAGGATAGATTAAAAGATAGTTTAGTCGTAGTTAAGATTTGTAGAAACCAGAGAAAAGCTTAGCTACAACGCATTGTGTTTGTGCACCCTTGTGTCCTTCCACTGAGTATAAAAATATAGGAACCTTAGTCTACTCTACCCTTTCTACACATTACATCAACAAAGAGGGATTTTCCTCTCTATAATCCGAAGGAGCAGTACTATAACATTTATAATAGCTGACCATTTCCAATAAGCACTCCAGAGGTGCTAATTGAAATGCCAACACATCCCTCAACAAGGATGGAATCTATTTGAATATGGTTATAAGAGAAGCCTTGTAGATAGAACAATTTCAAACCTATGGTGCATGGAATTGGGAAAACTAGTTATGCAAAATATGTTTGTGAATGTAGACCTCATTAGAGCAATTACCCAAATATATGATGCAGGAAACAAAATTATAAGAAATAAGCATGGAGGTGTCCTCTTACATTTGAATAGACATTATATCACCAAGGTTTTTAATCTAAATGTAATTGCAAGATTTCCAATCAGTTTTGGTGCCTTGAATGGGGAGTTTTCCTGAGACAAACACAATTACATGGTTATGTGGATACCCTAGAATAGAAGGAGAGATGCATAGAGAAAATTTTTCAAGTTCTAAAAAAATGAGGTTGATCCATTCAACTGTGACATGTTTGAGGATTATTTTTTGAATACATATTATGCTTTATGCTAGGTCTTGGGTGAAGATAGAAAGATGCAAATATCTATCTATATGATGATACTTGCTGCTGATGTGTAACATAGGTATTTAAACAACTAATTTGATTATGAATTATACATTACATAGGGGATGCATTTCCAATTAAATGTTATCTTAGACAATATTTTTCCATCCATTTCATATGGTATTCTTTATTATGCAACTTAATTCTACACAATGGAAAGAACATTTGGAGTGGCTCCATGATGTAAGGAAGCTAAGGTAGCGGAATGACTTCCTACACTAATCTTGAGAGGAGGATAATGCAAAGAATTTATAAATAATTACAATAGTTACATAAAATTAAACAAAAATAAACATAAATATCAGGCATACCACATCACAATGATTTACATGGGGAAAACCCTTTTGAGAGAAAAACCACACACTCCAAAATCCACCCAATCTATTATTCATAAATTAAAAAGATTATAATATACTTGTAGAGAAATATTCTCATAGGAGTATCACCAACCAAAGATCTAGAGGCAACACGACTATTATCAGACTCTCATAATACATCACACTACATAGTCACAATAATACACTCTCATAAAATAGGGTTGTCTCTCGGGGAAAGACAAGCTAACAAAATATCTACCATTAGATCTGAGACCTAATGATGAATGGTATAGATTTGTAATATATCATTAATTTACTATATATCGACAAAATAATATATTTTAATTTTTTTTTGTTAACAAACTCATATTTTTCTCCACCTTGTGCTCCCATTGTATATTACACCTATTTGTGTAACTAGTAAATATATTAAATACATCCTATTAGAAAATAAACCTTATATAATTACAAGGTTGAGACACATTTTCCCAATGCATGAGGCTAATAATGGTGAATGGGGAGGAAGTCTAGATTTTTTTGCAGACATGGAATAATATTTGGAATGTATTACAATACTACCAATTATGTGGATTTTGAGAATTTATTTGTTCAAGTGGTTTGAAAGAATTTTGGATTTGAATATACACATATAATATCAAACAAAATTATGAAATTCCTAAGACTAAAGGAGAGAGATCCTAAAAAGGGAATAAATCAGAACTAGGGTGATTAGTATTTGTACTCATATACCATTGTAATCAAAATACATGGTTCATCTGTGCAACCCCATATCTTGCCAAAATATGTACCAGATAGGCTTTCTTTCTTGGAGGTTATGTGGAAATTGAATGAAATTGATAAGTTTCATCTTAGAATCAACAAGAAAGGCTCAATTATGCCTTCTATAACCTTTTTCTCATATTTTGAGGTTATAACTAAGGAAGGATTGGATGTGTTTCCTTATTTATTGTAGTCATACAAAATGAAAGTAGAGATCCTCCAAAACTATGAGCTTGAGCACTACATTAACCAAGTTGGACTAGATTTTAAGAGGTCCAATTATTATCATAAGTTCAATATCATAGAGTATGTGATTACAAGCTATAATGATGATGATAAAAAAAAAAGTGGGATAGAATCCATAGGGTTGAGGAGAAGAGGAATAAAGTGAATTCTTCATACCAAGGAGCATGTGAAAAGATCAAAGACCCATTCACTAGGCCACATGCTACGTTAGAAAAGTATGGAGATATTTTTGTAGATGCACCTATCCAAGTGGTACTACCTGCAACTATGGAGGAAAGGCTGAGAGAACAAGAAATTGAACATCTTTTTCAAAAGGATGTAGATCTTGCGAGTTCAAGTGCACCTCTAAGAGCACATTAGGATAGACTAAGTGGGGTACATCCTTTGGTTGACTACTCCATTGGAGTAGAAGACATAGTACCTACAACTATGGAGGAAAGGATGAGAGAATAAGAAGTTGAACAACTTTTTCAAAAGGATGCATAGCCTGCATGTTCAAGTGCACCTCCAAGGGAGTCTTAGGATACACCAAGTGGGGTAAAAACTTTGGTTGACTACTCCATTGGAGCAGAAGACATAGGAAAAAATATTATTGATGAATAATAGGTGAACCAAATCTTTCCCTCCCCTCCAAGATCCCCATTGGATGACCCACCCCTAAGTAGGATGATGATTTATTTGAGGGGTGGGATGAAGTAATAACTAATTTGTCAAGGCTCTTGCAACTTTGTGAAGTCCAAAAAATTCAAGGACAAGTCTTAATCAAGAATAATTCTACAAAATTTCTCATTAAAAAAAAATAAAGAAAAAGGAGAAGAAAGGAAGGAATCCATTGAGGAATAATTGAAAACATAACCAAAGAGGTTATGGAAAAGGTGAATATTAAGTTAAAGAATATTCCTCTTGAGGAGGGAAGGTAGATTGTCAAAGATAGTGGGTGCCTCCTATTACCATACTGGGATATATCCTTTGCTATTGCATTGGATAAAATAAGGGGGAAATAACCTGGATTTAAGGTACTTACATTAGATGAGTAGGTTGAGGACTTATATTTTGGATTAGGTTTTAGTACTAAGTATGAAACCTTAGAAATTTGGTCCATAGCTCATGATCACAACAAGCCTCAAGTGGATGTGAGTGAGTTTTCTGGGAATTTAATTGTTAAAATATTAACTGACACTACTTCTACTCAAGATGTACCCCTAGTAGTGAACATAGCACTATTTAGTGAAGCAACGGCCAAGAAGATGTAGGAAGTCTATAATAAGCTACAAGAGGTGCAAAATAAATTAATTATAGAATACAATAAAGTTGTATCTTAATTGCCACCGTCTGATAACTTGGATGCTCCTCCTCCACTCCTTAGTCAGGTTCTACTTAATTTTCATCTCAAGATAGAGAAACTCTATCTTTGAGAATAAAGGAATTATAACAAGAGTTAAAATGAAGAACCTAAGAAATTTGCCAAGGATGAGGCACAAAAAATAACATCAAATATTATAGATGATATACTTAGTCACAAGTTCTCAAATATTTTTCTCAAGTTGGAAGATGCTTGGGGAAACTACAACAATTTGAAAAATTATTTTATTAAGAATAATCAACATGTGTCGCTTCTACAGGAAATTCAAAGTACCTTGATTCCCAAAAAAAACTTTTATGGAAAAAATTGCCAAATTTACAAAATTTGACAACAATATCCCCGAGATAATTACAGAGACCAATGATTTCATTGGGATATTAGGGGAGATCTCATCATTCCAATCCAATTTGGATCTCCAATTGAAGAATAAACTAAAAGAATTTGAAACATTAGAAGTAGAACTGGGGTTGATGCCTAAAATCTTGGATGATTGTAGAATAGTTAAGCCTCTACAGGCTTAGAAAGGGGAGTTTGGGACTATAATCCCAAATATGTGCTCATTTATTTTATCAAGTGGTAAGCCTAAATTAGTTGTATTGATTAATTCAATTGATGAGTTAATAATGTTAGAATCCAGTTTGGATATTTTCATAAGGAAACTAGGGTAGTTATGGGTGCCAAGTATAATTTCCATAACAATAAGTTCTAGAAAATTTTGGATTTCAAGTGGCCAACAAAGGATTATTACAACTCATGGCTTGGGAAATACAATTACAATGACTACTAATAGGTGGAGTGACACATTCAACATCAGTTGCCTCATTTTGGGGATTCTAGGAAATGTATTTTGGGATGAGCTAGATAGGTTTTAGCGAGTCTTAGCTTCTAAAAAAAAGAATTGTTCAGTTTTTTCTTATATTATTAATATACAGTCTAAATTGAGGCACATATGAGTGATATTCATCAATACTCTTGTCTCTTTTTTTTGTACATAATATTTTCTAAATCAATACAATCAAGGATTTTGAGATTCTGTGTTACACATTTGATTTTGTAGTATTACTATATTATTATTATTATTATTATATTATTAAAATTTAATATTTTTTATATGTAAATATTTTGTATTGATAGCTAAAATAATATTTTACATTTCAGTTCCATTGCTATCCAAGAAATAAAACCTACCCCAAAATCCTTCAGCAACAACCTAGAACATGCATATTCCCCGAACACCAAAATGCACCAAACCCAACCCACAAGCTACCAGTCTACCCCATACATGCAATTTAAACTAACATTCTAAGAATTTCATACAAACACCCAAAAAGACTATACAATAAACCAACATCAAAACCCACATATATTCATCACTCCTCCGAAATCACACCTTCTACAAGAAAAAGATCTCTAAAGATTCACCACCAATCAACACCTCCTGATGACTCCAAATACAAATGATGCCTCAAGAAAATCAGACCACAACGAGCCTAGTCTCAATGATGCCACAGAGCCTCACCCTTGATATCCAATATCAAAGGGTATCTCTTGACCAATACTCCTAATATAAGAGCACGATGCAAGTCCCGATGCCGAGGAATCCCTACACCTAAATCTTC
Source organism: Sequoia sempervirens (assembly GCA_007258455.2). NCBI lineage: Eukaryota > Viridiplantae > Streptophyta > Pinopsida > Cupressales > Cupressaceae > Sequoia > Sequoia sempervirens. The sequence continues at coordinate 36,276,853 of VDFB02000009.1, read as the reverse complement.
CATAATCACCACATCCATAGAGCCTTCCAAAAGACTCTCCCAAACAAGTTTTCATACCTTCAACAATACCATAGCCTTTGAAACCTACAAATCCAAAAGTGAGGCAAGGAAATGAGTCGCTATGTCGGCATCCATTCACCAACTCTCCATCGTGTTCATAAACTCCTCCCCTAGAAGCAGTTCCACCACCCCCAAGACCAACTCATCCCAATCTTTGAACACTAATTTCAACCACGCATGTTGAATCTTCTATAGAAAGCCCAAAGCTTTCTCGTAGATGGAAAACACACTAGAGTCTCCATCATCTTTGTGAGAGAAATGAGGGACGTAGAGAGAGTTAAAGTGAAATAAATCCCACAGCCTATTAAAATGTTCCATCAACTCGAGAACATTCCCCACTCCATCCTTCGACATGACTAGGTTTTAATACAAATGGACGGAGAACATTTAAATGCCCACCACCTTTCCTGCATTAAACACCTACCACCACCACCTTGCTACACCATGCCATCCAAGCCCTATGTCATCACCCACGTACCTTCAAAAATTTAATATTAGTATTATACTATTATAATTAATAAAATAAAATTATTCTTTAATTTATATTTTTTGATACATAAGCTACAATAGTAATTCAAGAGCATCCTTGGTTCTTGGAAATATTGCATCAACCAAAAATATTTTCATTTTAGTTTGTTCATGTTTTAGTTCTTGTCCAGTTCAAGTTGGAAAATTTGATATTTCATCATATTTTCTCACCAGATCCCACAGATCTATGTTTTCATTGTGGACATGTTCAATTTCCTTATTCCAAGATTTTAGATCAATTGGATCTTTTTTCGGAAAGTTATCGCTCTCGGATTAAGTGACAGTTTCTTGAATTGGCACCAAAATAGTTTTCAAGCCTAACGACTAGTTTGATCTCTTATGGATCTATCCCGTAACTTGCGGATCTTGGAGATGTGTTTGAGTGTTCCCGACCTTAATTATTGGTCCACACTTCATCTTATGCACCCGCTAAGGAGAAATTCAAATTTGAGGCCAACTTATTTCATGCATGCATTACATTTTCTTTCATCGAAGATTGTAATGATCTTTGGCCGACACAGAAGATTCTAGATTTACGGATATGATATAAAGCTTGTAATAGATCATTAGGATAGGGGAGGTTCATTAAGTAGAATAATAGATATTTGATATATAAGATTTTTGCTCGTGTTAAGGAGCATATAAGAATATTGTATTTTGAGCATGTTGTATTAGGCCTGTGAGCCGAATCTATAAGTATGGATGTTGTCGACTGTTTGTAATTGGAATTTTTGATAATAAGAATTTTTGAATCTGCATTTTCCTCCATGTTCCATGTTGCTTCTATTGTGTAAATCTTGTTGCATAGTTTGGACTGTTCTCTTTGAGGACCCTCCTACCATGGCTACACCAAATTGGTATTAGAGCGATATTCATTATGTGAGAGATTGTCAAAGTTTGTGGAGTCTTGTTGAAGATTTGTTATGAGGTGGTAGATTGAGGATCCGACCTATAGCTGCAAAGGACTTGTGTAAAGATGGCGGGAAGAAGAAATGGCAGACGAAATGGAGCACGTGGAAATGCAAACCTAGCTATGATGGAGATGTTGAGAAGAATTGCTGTTAGATTGGAAGCAGTCGAAACGACCCAGAGGAGAGGTTGACCAGTTGATGATGTGAGTGATGAAGAGGTAGAAGAACAGGAAGAAAGGGAAAGAGAAAATCAACCTAGCCTGGATCAGGGAGAAGAGAGGTTCATAAGAGCCTTAACTAGGGTAAATACTAGACCACATTTCAATCCACCAGATTATAGTGGTAAGTTGGATTTAGATGAATTGCTTGATTGGATAATGAAGATGGAAAAGCATTTTGATTTTGAAGGTATTTTCGAAGATAAGAAAATGAAATTTGCTTGTAGAAAGTTGAAAGGACATGCCTCCCTTTGGTGGGAACATTTGCAGACAGATAGGCAAAGAAGAGGAAAGGAGAAGATAAAATCATGGGATTGGATGGTGAATAAGTTGAAGACAAAGTTTATGCCTGCAGATTATCAGATCAGTTTGTTCTGGAAGTTCCAGAAGGAGTCAAGTGTGACAGAGTATACTAAGGAGTTTTATGGGTTGAATATCAAATCCAGACATTTGAAGGATGATATCAAGCAAGTAGCTAGATATGTGAATGGTTTGAGACCATCTATACAAGATGAGATTAGTTAAATCAAGTTGTAGAGTGTGGAGGAGGCATATCAATGTGCCCTAAAAGCAGAAGAGAAGCTGAATAAAAGAGATGAGCAGAGACATAAAGGAAGAGGTGGAAGATTTCAGAGAGGAAGAAATTTTACTGGAGGAGGAAGAGGATCTTTGGCAGATCATAATAAAGATAAGGAAATCAATAAGAATGATAATTCATACCGTAGAGATGATGGAAACTCTTACCGGAGAGGAGGATATGGTGGTTACTAGAATGAGGGTTATAGAAAAGATGATAGAGGATGGGAGAAAAGAGTATTCAAGGGAACTTGTTTTAAATGTGGTGGAGGACATAGAGCATTTGAATGCAATTAGGGAGAGACAAGTAGAAAGATAGAAAAAAATAGAAGAGCAACCTTTGTTGAGGAGGATCATGATGGATCATGTAATAAACCAAAAGATGGAGAAGTTTTGGTGAATAGAAGAGTATTGTGTCAAAGTGAGATGGAGCAGGAATCATTGCAGAGAAAGAATTTGTTTCAGACCAGATGCAAGGTAGCTGGTAAATGTTGCAAAGTGATTGTTGATAGTGGAAGCTCTAAGAACCTAGTTTCTAAAGATATGGTGACCAAATTGAAGCTAGAAAGATTGAAACACCCGAAACCATATCCGATAGCTTGGATTCAAGATGAGCATAAGATACTGGTAAGCAAACAATGTTTGGTGAAATTGAAGATAGGAAATTATCATGATGAATTTTTGTGTGATATCATGCTTATGGATGTATGCCATGTTTTGTTGGGAAGGCCTTGGAAATATGATAGATAGGATATTCATGATGGAAAGAAGAACACATATACCCTTGTTGCTAATGGGATGAAGCAAAATTTTTTACCATTGGAAGATGTTCATAAAGTTGAGGTTTGTACGAGTGCTAGAATTTGTTTGGTTGATGGAAGAATATTTCTAGATGGACTGAGACATGAGAACATGTGCTATGCCTTGGTTCCTAAGAAGGATGAAAACTTGAAGAATGTAGAAGAACAATCAGAAGACATAAATGAGATGCTGGCAAAATATGAAGAGATCATTTCAGATAATGTACCTGATGGATTGCCACCTGTGAGGAGTATTAGTCATTGTGTGGATCTGATTCCTGGAGCTAGTTTGCGTAATAAAGCAACAAACTAGATGATACCGACAAAAAATGAAGAGTGAAATAGACAAGTGAAAGAGTTGTTGAGGAAGGGTTTGATCAGAGAAAGCTTAAGTCCTTGTGCAGTACCTACTGTGTTAGCACCTAAGAAGGATGGAGAATGTAGGATGTGTACAAACTCTAGAGTCACAAACAAAATCACAGTGAAGTATAAATTTCCTTTGCCCTGGATGGATGGCATTATGGATTGTTTGAGTGAAGCTAAATACTTTACAAAGATAGATTTGAAGAGTGGATATCATCAAATCAGAATAAGAGAAGGGGATGATTGGAAGAAAACATTCAAGATGAATGAAGGATTGTATGAGTGGTTGGTGATGCCTTTTGGACTAACAAATGCTCTAAGTACTTTCATGAGGTTGATGAATGGGGTATTGAAGAAGTTCTTGGGTAATTTTGTGATTGTTTATTTGGATAACATCTTGATTTTTAGTAAGACTAGAGAAGAACATTTATTGCATATAAGTCAAGTTTTGCAGAGGTTGAGAGAAGACCAATTGTTGATAAACATTAAAAAGTGTAGTTTCATGAAGGAAGAATTAGTATATCTGGGATTTGTGATATCTGTGGATGGATTGAAGATGGATCCTAAGAAGGTAAGAGAAATTATTGAATGGCCTACACTGGAAAGCATTGGAGAGGTAAGATCATTTCATGGATTGGCTAGTTCTACCGAAAGTTCATTAAAATTTTTAGTTCTATTTGCAGTCCTATGACAAAAAAAATGAGAGGGGATAAGAAATATTTTAGGTGGACATCTAGAGCTGACCAGAGTTTTGAGTTTTTGAAAGAGAAGGTGACTGAGCAGCCTGTGTTGGATTTATGAGACTTTAATAAGGTATTTTAGGTAGAATGTGATGCAAGTGGAAATGCAATTGGAGTAGTATTAAGTTAAGAAGGAAGACCAGTAGCTTATTTCAGTGAGAAATTGAATGATGCAAGGAGAAGATATTCAGTGTATGACCAAGAGTTTTATGTCATAGTTCAAGCCTTGAAGAAGTGGAGACATTACTTGTTGCCTAAGGAGTCTATGTTGTATATAGATCATTAGGCATTGCAATATTTGAACAGTCAGGGTACGTTGAATCAGAGACACATGAGATGGGTGGAATTCTTGTAGAGTTATAATTTTGTTTTGAAACATAGGAGTAGAAAGTCAAATAGATTTGTTGATGCTTTGAGTAGGAGAAGAAATTTACTGGTAGAGATGAGAGTGGAGGCATTAGGCTTTGATGAATTGAAGAACTTGTATGAGGAAGACCCAGATTTTGTAGAACATTGGAGAGCTTGTAAAGAACCAGTCTTGGAGGATAGGAGTCAATGGTTGGATTATTTCATTCAAGAGGATATGTTGTTAAGATGGAATTAGTTGTGTATACCCCAAAGTTCAATGGGGGATAACTTGGTGAAAGAAAAACATAGTGGAGGATTGGTAGGACACTTTGGAATTGATAAGACAATAGCATTGGTAAGTGAAAATTACTTTTGGCCACAAATTCATAAGGCTGTTAGGAAATTTGTGCAGAGTTGTAGAGTTTGTCAAGTTACAAAAGGGAGTAGTCAGAATGTTGGATTTTATAAGCCTTTGATAGTTCCAGAGAGACCTTGGGAGGATATCAACATGGATTTCATACTTGGATTACCAAAGACACAGAGAGGTAATGATTCTATATTTGTGGTGGTGGATAGATTTTCTAAAATGGCACATTTCATACCTTGTAAGAAGACAATAGATGCAGTACATGTAGTAGACTTGTTTTTCAAGGAAGTGGTTATATTGCATGGATTACCTAGGAGTATTGTTTCAGACAAAGATACAAAGTTTGTTGGTTACTTTTGGAGGACACTTTGGAAGAAGTTAAAAATAGATTTAAAGTTCAGTTCTACTTTTCACCCATAGATTGATGGAAAAAAGTAGTAAACATGAGTTTGGGGAATTTGCTGAGATGTTTGGTTGGAAAGAAGACCGAAAGTTGGGATTTAGTCCTTGCACAAGCAGAGTTTTCCTACAATAATTCAGTAAACAGGAGTACCAGAAATACACCTTTTGAGATTGTTACTAGAGTTCATCCTAGAGGTATATTAGAGTTGTGAGACATCAGTAGGAAAGATAAAAAGAGTGCAGAAGTAGAGGAATTTGTAGAACATATGAAAATAGTGCATACTGAAGTAAAGCAAAAATTGGAAGATATGAACCAAGAGTATAAGGAGCGAGCAGATGAAAAGAAGAGACCTAAGGAGTTCAAAGTTGGAGATCAAGTAATGGTGTATTTGAGGAAGGAAAGATTCCCAGTTGACACATACAATAAGCTAAAGATGAGGAAGTTTAGACCCTATAATATTTTGAAGAAATTTGATTCAAGAAATGCATATGAAGTAGAGTTACCAAAGGGCGTGTGTATATCACGTATATTCAACATTGCAAATCTACATTAGTAACATGAAGTAGAATTCAGTGAAAACAATGAAGCAATATTGGAGAATTAGTTTCCTAAACAACAATCAAATGAGATAGAAGTGATTTTGGATGTCAGGGATAGAAGGAAAACTCGTGGAAGATAGTACAAAAAACATCTTGTGAAATGGAAAGGTAGACCTGTGGAGGATTCTTCTTGGATTTCTCAGACTGAGGTAGACCATTTTGGCTTTCCTTTAGCCCCTGCAAAGTGAGGGAATCACTTTTCAATAACCCCGGATTTCTGATGCAGGAGCATTCTTCGTTCTTGGAAATCTTGCATCAACCAAAAATATTTTCATTTCAGTTTGTTCATGTTTTAGTTCTTGTCCAGTTGAAGTTGGCAGATTTGGTATTTCATCATATTTTCTCACTAGATCTTATGGATCTATGTTTTCATCGTGGACATGCTCATTTTCCTTATTCCAAGATTTCAAATTGATTGGATCTTTTTTTGGAAAGTTATCGCTCCTAGATTAAGTGACAGTTTCTTGAACCGACACTGGAATAGTTTTCAAGCCTAACAACTAGTTTGATCTCTTATGGATCTATCCCATAACTTGTGGATCTTGGCGATGTGTTTCAAATTGTTTCATGGAGTGTCCCTGACCTTAATTATTGGTCCACACTTCATCTTATAAACTTTTTGAGGAGAAATTCAAATGTGAGGCCAACCTATTTCATGCATGCGTTACATTTTCTTTCATCAAAGATTGTAATGATAATTGGTTGATGCAGAAGATTCTAGATTTGCAAATATGATATAAAGCTTGTAATAGATCATTAGGATAGGGGAGGTTGATTAAGTAGAATAATAGAGATTTGATATGTAATATTTTTCTCGTGTTAAGGAGCATATAAGAATATTGTATTTTGAGCATGTTGTATCAGGCCTGTGAGCCAAATCTATAAGCTCGGATGTTTCTAGCTATTTGTAATTGAAATTTTTGATAATAAGAATATTTGAATCTGCATTTGCCTCCATGTTCTGTGTTTCTCTTGTTGTGTAACTCTTTTTGCATGGTCCAGACTATTCTCTTTGAGGACCCTCCTACCGTGGATGCACCAAATAGAGCTGCTCGTTATATATAGAGAAAGTTTACAAAATGGGGGCCTTCAATCTCTATAAGCAAAGTTTAGTCTAGCATACCATTTCTTACTTATATTAAGGATTCTAATTCTTCTATTACAACTATATTATACTATATATTATGTATTTACAAAATACCCAAAATTACATATTTTCAATCCTTTTCAATCATTTTCCCCCACTTCGTCCTGATTGATGAAATCATGCATGCCATTTAAATCATGTAAGGATTCCAAATTTGTCAACTTTTGAGGAAATAGTGGCCCTTTGCAAATTTTTGGTGGTGTTGAATTAAGGTGCAAGCTTTGTAGTTGGCTAAGAACAACTAGCAGTTTACCATCATCTCCCCGCTTAGTACCTACTGAATTTTCCATTAGTGTTGGGATGCCAACACCCAAGCATGCCACCTTCACCAAATCCACTAGACCACCCAAAATTTCACCCCTAATTAAATCCCTGATAAAGCCATCACTATCTCTTTAGAAACCCCTGGATCTAACAACAATTCCATAAACCTGTATGATATGCCCAAGTTAACTCTGTAGTGCTTATCCACTAGCAAAAATTCCTCCCCTAACACCATTGTGATTGATTTTAGCATGAGGCAATTCAGGGACTTAAAAATTACCATTAACCATTTCTTGAAGATTTGACTTACAAAACTTAACTGCCTTCTCAAGCATACAAGATAGATAGGTGTATTCATCTACTACTCCATCAAATTGTTACCATTAACATTCACAATCCTTTGGTATTTTAACCACTGCCCCTTAAAATTTCTCCTTCTCCTCATCTTGTACAAATGAAATAAATTGGTATCCAACTTGCATTTAATTTGGAAGGTTGCCCACCTCAGCCATAAGTTGGAATGAATAGCTCATACCACTCCACTCTTATGAAAGACGCAAAAAATACCACCACCTGACATCACCTGTATCAATCCTTACAATCCAACTTCTTGTATGTGTGATTGAGGTTACACCTTTGAGTATTGTCTTTGTTGATGCACAATCTTTGAGCCCATATGCATGACTATGTGTGATTGCACAATATGTCTAGATTCATCCCACTACTAGTTAATTTGTTCCATCAGTGGCTAGGTTGGAAAAAGCCTCTACACATTTTTTCACTTACTTGAACATGTGGTTTGCCATTTAATCCTGCCACTTGTCTATCAACCCAAGTGCCACCTCAAAGAATTCCTTTAGTTTCTAGTTTGGGGTTTTTTGATATCTTAATGCATTTATCAGCAACACCGAGTCTCCTTCAATTTATAGATATTTAAGTTTCAATTTTGCACAAAGTTGTAGGTCATATATCAATGCTTAAAAATTTGTGGCATTATTTGTGTTAGGTTGCAATGGAAAGGAAGCTCAACACAAGACACACCCCTACCAGTCGTAGATTATATATAGCTTGTGCCTGATATGCTCACATTACCCCTAGATGCCTCATTGAAATTTAACTTGTACCACCCATTTTGAGGTGGTTTCTATACAACTATTGCTTGTAAATGCCACGACTCATCTCCACTAGCCCCATTAATGGGGGTATTCTTTAATTTATATTTTTATTAATATTAGTATTATATTATTAATATATAATATAATTATTATTATTGAATTATAATTTATTATTATATTATTTTATTATTATTATGCTATTTCATTTTCATTATTTTGTATATTAATATTAATATTACTAATTGTAATATTGTTATTAAATTATATTATTATATCCTTGTCTTATTGTTTATTTTTTTAATTTTTCCACTTAAATATATAACTTAAGTAATTGGAAAGTAGCAAAAGTGGTAGTATCATGGATTATGAAAATCTATTAACATTAATTCTAATTTAATCTCAATGAAATATATTATACTATTAGTGATTACTTGTACCTTGAATAGACAATTAACACAAAATAATTCTTTACTACTAATGAATAATGAAGAATAACACAACCATTTATTTTATTACAAATTAATTACAATGTCACATCTCTTTTTAAAGATGAATAGAGCATCCAAAATCTTGTATAAATGATGCGTGTTGAATGCAAACAAGATAACTATGAGGAGCATGAATAAATTGTACATTAAAACTTCAAACCCTTATAAACATCCATATCCACATCAAATAAATTAACCCTTAATATGTTAGAATTATTTAGCGTGAAAGAATATAATGAAAAATACTAAAACACAACACCATGCACAGTAAAACACCAAATTTACGTGGAAAAACAAAGAAGGGAAATACAACATTGAGGATTAGCTCAAAATATAAAATAATTGCAACACTGAATACAAAGGGATCAGTGTCAGAGGGCTCACTTCCCAAAAGAAAGAAGGGCTCACTGCCAAATTACAAAAAAGAAGAAGAAAGAAGAATATTATAGTGAGAAATCCATCTCAATGCAACAAAAAAGATCCATCACAACATCACCAACACATTCACAGTCTCTCTGAAGATTGTAGACACCTTTTGCTCACTACTTCCATAGTCTAACTCATTAAGATCACATTGAACTTAACAAATTCACTCTTCACAACTCTGCAATTCGTATCACACTCTTCACTACTAAAATTCTTCATCAACTCAAAAATTATTTATACCATCTTCAACCCTGAAAAATTTCTGTAAGGTTGGCTATGCACCTCACTCGTGCAATTTCAAATTAGGTTGACACTAAGCATTCCTGAGGTGGAAATGAATGAAATCAGACCACACCACATCTTAACTTGGACCCAAATAATACATATAAACCACACCACACTTCCACAATTATCGAAGCAAATCCACAATTAGTGTAAACATCGAAGGTCAATTGAACCAGTGTAAACACCATTAACATTTAAGTATACGCTTCCTCAAATCCAAAGATGACTCATGGACCACACACAAAACTTGAATACAATTTGGAATATTCCACAAACACCCTGAAATCCAACAAATTCCTTTGCAACAACTTTCACTTGAAGAATGTACATGCCTAGTACACTTAGACAACCTTCCATACACTATAACTCAAGAAATTAACTTCCGAAGCACCAAACCATGAATAAATTTGTATCATTATAAACACACTTCCAAAACTATAAGACTAGAAACCAAATTACGGATAAATGCGGAGCAAAACCATTTCTCCCAGAGAACACTACAACACAGTTCACACACTGGTGAACACAAATTCTATTGCACAACAATCTAGACCAAGAAATTTTGGATATAGAACCTCTAAACACCTTTGACCAACATATCCAAACCACACAAGTAGATCTTAAACCATGAAGAAATGTGAAGCAAAACCATAACACCACACTATATATCTAAACACCTCTACAATACACTATTTCCTCTTTTATGCAAATTTTCTCAAAAGAACTTGGAAACCAAGCACTAGAGACACATACTCATCATCTTCAGTGCTTCCTCATCATCACTAAACCAACAACATCCACCAACATAAGCTTATCAAAGCAAAACTATAGGTTGACACTATTAGAACTTACTAATGACAACATAATGAAACTAATCAAAGCATAAACACAACTTCTCAAAAATCTCCCCAAATCTTGTTGACATAAATGACAATACCAACTACTCATACTTGCAACAACATGCCACTTTTACATCAAACAAAATTGATACCAAGTTGGTAGTGGTGCAATGGGATGCAAACCATTTTTTCAAACCATAAGGCTTTTCAATCATGCTTGGGAAATGTTAGCTATGAATATAAAAAATGTACCTATCTTGGGTACCAACTAGAGTTGTGCAAAAGATGTTGAAGGGGTAGTAAATCTACTATCATCATCTTTGTGCAGTTCCAAGCGACTAGGATAGCTTAGAATGAAAACACATCAAAATCCATTATTCAGAACATTGCACTCAAAACCATTTTATAAACTTAAGAATAATTTTAGTTGAACTCATCATCCCTATTTATAGTAAAATTTTGAAGTTAACCCAACACTTAATCATTAATTTACTCATGTGAGGTATAATTTATTTTTTCATAAGCATTGTCAACACATGGGAGAGCCACTGCAAATGTTATTTGGATTGAAATATGGCTTCATGTTGAGTAATTGAGAGTACCTCAAGCATTCAAAAGATATGAAATATATTGTAAATATTATTTTGATTGAAAAATCACTTAATGCAGAGTACCTCGTGCAATTTCTAATACCAAGTGTAATGGAGTGAATTTACACCCCTCAAAAATTCCCCATTTACATCCACTCACCTTCGAAAAATTAAACCTGACAATGCTTATCCACTTCATCTATCTGATTCCCACCCACTTGGTGACTGACTGTAGTGTCATGGGGAAATTTTCCCCAAGGACAACTACGCGGAATGTGGACGTTTGCATAGAATGTTGACATCCTGATAGGATTCCTGCCTCTAAAATCTACATAGGCATTACACTTCTCCATTAGCGATGAAGAGTAACACCCTTGCGCCATTGACCGACCTTGAACAACTCTTTTGGGCCTTTATCCATGCTAAAGCATCTCATTCTTCATTCAATTTTGATCTCTACACACTTCTTCAAGCTTCTACACTCCCACTCACATTTCTACACACTTCTTGAGCTTTTTCACAACACTCTCCACCATTTTTGAAGCTCTAAAGCGTTACTTTCCTGGATTTCATTCTCGTTGTTGTGGCAACGGTCACACCTTCAAGCTTGCGAGCTTGCATCTCCTTTCACATGCTCAAGGGCACCTTGTTTGGGAGGTGATATCCACTTCATTTTAGTATTGTCATTGTATTTTGTAGCATAGTGTTGTTACTACTGCTTGGTAGTACTTTCTTCCATTACTTTCTTTATTGCATTTTCTATCTCATTGCTATTCTGGTTGTCCATGGAGGTGGAAATACCGAAATGGGGGTTTGATTGTGGAAAGCCCTAAAATACCCCAACATTTTTCCCCATTCTACTGTGTACAAGTTTTGAGTTTGTGTGGAGCTTGCAGGTGATTGGACCATTCGTAAGTTGTATTTCTACCACCTTATTCTTGTCAACTTCCCTTTTTAAGTTAAAGTATTCTTCTTTCTTTCTTAATAGTTTAGTTCCTTTATGTTTTCTGTTACATAAAACTCTATTTATCAAATTGTAGTTAATTCTTTGTCAGTCTTAGCTTTATTCCATACTCTCTATTTGTACAGATGCCAACATGCCACACTGTCATCTATCTTCTGTGCTAAGGTCCTTTGGAAGAGAGCTATCAGGGTCTTAGTTTTGGCTCGAGAATTAGCTCATCTGGTTCCCTAAACCTCTTAGGTTGATAGAAGGATAGTGGTAGATCAATAGCCCTTCCTTCTCACCCTCCTAAAACATTAAAATTTCCTTAAACAACCCTTAGCGTGAGGTAGATCAAGGAACCTAATCATTCTAGACCCTCCTATGACCCAAGGTCCTGAGTGTTCAATCCCCCTCTACATTTTGGTGAACCTGATGTGAAGCTTGTAATATCTATTTCTTTGTGTTGAGATTCTCTTTGTCATATTTGTGTAGGTTGCAGGCTTGTGTAGTGTGATGCTTTATGAGATTCACAACTTTGTCTACTACCTCTAGACATGTAGTTAGAAGGAGTTTGAGACATGTAGAGATGGAATTTACAAGGGTCACTCTAGCTCTTGCTTCCTAGGAGATGGTATTAGTGACATAAATGAGTTATTTTGATGAAACCACTCGTGCCCCTACACATCCTGCTTCCCCTTCACCTCCACCTCTAGAAAAGAATGAAGATGTCCCTATTCCTATAGAGCATCTCATGGCTCTAGATAGGAGGCTATTGGATCTTGTGACTCACCTAGAGAGATCAAAGCATGGATAGGCCTGCAAAGGTTGCAAATGAGATCAGGCATATGTTAGGAAAAGACTAGACATGCATAGAGTTTTTCTGTGGAATTACCGATTTAGTGCAAGCATATGTCCCTTCTTACAACCCTCGGTCAAGCATTACCCGAGGTCATGAGCATGACACCTATGAAAGAAAAATTAGTTTCTTGATACCTGTGATGTTGGTATGCATGGCTAAAACGTGCCCTTCCATTAACATCCCTGCTCTTGATCCACCCCCTTATGTCAAAGAAAGTCTAGGATTTGAGTTTCTTCCTCCTGGGGGAAACCCTACCTTTGGTAGTAGAATATTTGGTAGAATGAGGGATAGTGGTCCTGGTATGTCTAGCGGTGGCTCCGGTGGTGGTTACAGTGGTGGATTTGGTGGTGGCTATGGTGGTGGCTCCTACAGAGGCCATATTGGTGGCCCTAGAAGTGGTTCCAACAGTGTTCATGATGGTGGCTTTGGAGGTGGTTCTAGTGGTGGTGGTTTTCAAGGAGATTCCACTAGTCCTCTATCATCTTTTGACCCTATTCTAAATGATCTTCTACAAAATTTGGGTCAAATATAAAACCATTTGGTGAATCTATCTCAGGCCTTTGCCCAACCCATCTTTTAGCCCTTCTTCCAACATAACCCTTTGTCACTGATGATTTTGAACATTCCATTCCCTCAGGGGATGAAAATTCCTAAGTTTGAGAAGTATGGTGGTAATGGAGACCCTCATACACACGTATTAGCTTTTAATGTGATGTGTACAAATTTCTTTCACCACAATGCTCTAATGGATAAACTCTTTCCTCAATCTCTCAAGGATACAACACTGGAGTGGTACTATTCCTTGCCTGAAAATTATATATTGTCATTTGACCAACTTGTTAATCAATTTCTCCAACAATTCCAGGCTAACATTGGTCCAAAGATGACCTTTTCGGATCTCGTATGATGTAAGCAAGGAAGGCAAGAGAAGATCACTGATTTCATTGTACGAAGCCAAGTGCTCTTTTCTCAAATATGATACCCTTTGCTTGACTCAGACATGTAGAAGGTATTCATAGGAAACTTGTAGCAATCTTGGCAGGAAAAAGTTTCGTTAATGAAATATCCTTCTTTTGCACATTTGTGTGCTGCGTTGTGGGAGTACCAAAAGATGGTTGTTTAGTTTGGGGAATCTTCATTGTGCTCCCATCCCAAAGGGAGACTATAGTATCAATCTCAAGAAAAGGTAAATTTGTTGCAAATGTAGTCATTGTAACTAATGATTGAGGCCTCAAGGACAATAGATAGTTTACTATGTTATTCGAGTTTTATTCTTCTATTCTGTAGAAGCTATTGAAGGATAAGATTATAATGTTAGAAGATCCTCAACCTCTAAGAGAGCCTTATCTTGAATGGTATGATGGAAAAAAATTCTTCCAGTACCATCATGTACACATGCATGATACTGAGCTTTTTATGCACTTGCATAATGAGATATAGGATTGCATTAAGGACGGTACCATTCATCTCGATGGCAAGAAGCAAAATGAAAATAAGTTGGTGGCTAAGGTGAATAGCGAGTTAAAGATTTACACGGACTTGTTCCTGTATCACTCTATAAACTTAATTATTGATCCTTCTGATGCTTCTCCTAAGGCCTCAACATACATAAATATGGTCTCATTTACTCCTTGTCCTCCCCTTCAATCTGTGACTGGTTCACCAGATGTGACTTTTACATTGCATGACGTACCCATGAATAACAAAGCCTCTCTCATATACAACACTGCTCACCTCAATGGAAACATTGTGACATGAGCCCTAGTCAACCCCACAAGTTGAGTGAATGTTATTATGGAGGATACTTTGCAGCTAAATTCATTATAGAGGGAGGAATATGAGAAGACAAAAATACTATACATACTCACGATGATCTCTCTCTTGCTCCATATGGCTCTATAACTATTTTCGTCCTATTAGGACCTATGGCTATGTATGCCACTTTCAATGTCATCCCAAAATCTAATCTAATTAGGGTAAAGCTAGGCATCCCTTGGCTAGCTTCCATGAACAGGGTCACTTCCGTAATTCATAAATACCTAAAATTTTCTCACAAAGGTGTTGTACATGTCGTGCATGACACTGGGTATCAACCATTGGTATCCTGTGGGGGTTATTCCTTGGATAATTTTTGGCCCACCCTGGTTGATCCGCTTCCTCCTAGAGTAGACCTACTTTATTGAAATTGCATTAAGTACAAGATCGGGGGAAAGAGGTAGTTGAAAATGACCCACCCCGTAGTGCAACAACAAGCTGCCTCTTCCTCTCAAAAGGGGATGGGGAATCTTTCCCATGCTTAGGGACCTTCTTCTTCCTCCTTTGCTATCCTAGTTGCTGCTTTGTCCCATCCAACTGCGACACCATTGAATTCTTCTCCTATGTGTTTTCCAGGGAGTCCTATGTTTCTTGCTTGGCAGAAGGCCAAGCATCAGACATTTGAAATCTCTATCTTACCCACAATGCATCAACCTATTTTGTATGGTAAGGGGAAGGGTCCTCATGGAGCATCCTCAATATATCGGCCTATGTGGCCTCCTACTACTCCTACCTCTAAGGTAGTGAATGGGAAGAGGCCCTCAACTGAGGTGCTTGAGCCTACTCCCCTTGTTGTTGTTGCATCTTCCTCTCCATCTCTTCCTCCTATTCCCATCTAGGAGTCCCCCCCTCTGTCAGAAATGGTTGGGATGGATACTCTGATGGCTGAACAAGAGTCTTCTATCCCTTTTTAGGCTACAACCTCTAGCTCTTGGACTCATAAAAACCACCTTGCACATGAGCATGTAAGCATTAGAGGAAGGATCTGGCTGCTGAGCAAGCCACCTTGCAGAAGAAGGAAGGGGAACCAACAACTCCTGCTTCAAAATGTTTTGTTGTGTCCTCCTCTTCTACTCTTTTTGCTTTAATTCCCTTTGCCTCAATCTTTCTCCTGACCCCCCTACGAGTTTGAATGATCCTCACTCAAAGAGGATGTAGGTATTCATTGCTCCTTCGATTGAGCCTCCCCTTCTGATGTCCCTTCCAAACATCCTTCCCTTTTTGAAACTTGTGGACATGCCAAATACCTCAATGGTGTCTTCCATGGTTTTCTCCTCTTCTTCCTTGCTCTCTACTTCATTTGTGGGGATCTCACATCCTTTGATGAAGCAAAAGATGGAGGATGACCCTACAATGACATCTTAGTGACAAAGACAACCCCAACATCCCCAAAGTTTGTCACTACTCCCAAGTATTTCAGTGAAGTTAGCAGTGGATCTTGGACGCTGCCTCCATTTCCTGGAGAGTTGACGCATGAAACTCCTATAAAGTGCATGTTTAACTCCATAGAAAATGTCCTAAACCTATCAATGATCATTGTGAGATCGATAAAATTTACCTCACAAGAACTAAGTGGAGAATACCTTGAGGGGCCTTCTTCCTTGGCTCTTGTTGCAGGAGGGTTAGAGGGTACCCCCTTTGATATTCTTCCCTTGCAAGCTCATTCACCCTCCCCTTATGATGATCTAGATTGGGAGAACGATGACCTCTTGGTTGATGAGGACTAGGGGGAACCTCTTCTTTATTTGTATATTAGATTGTGTGTGTATTGTGTTCCCCCTTGCTTATTTTATATGTTCCTAGATGAACCTTGTCACCCTCGTAGGTGCTTGGATACAAGAGTGTTTTTTGTGTCATAAAACTTCCTCTATTTGTCACATCATTCTTCTCTTTGTCGTGTATTGAATTTCGACAATTGTGGACGATGCAAAGTGTTGGGGGAATTTAGGCCTCCCTTCCATGTTGACCCAATTTTTTTATTTTCATTTTGTTTTCATGTGCCTTTCTTCACATGGTCTAGTATAGTAGGGGGTTGACGACAGTTCATTTATGTATTGTTATACTTATCTATCTATATATGAGTAGATCTGACCCCGAAATATTAGATCCCCCTATCTCTTGTTTGTTATGTCATATTTTGTCTTTTCCTTTTTATCTTTCTCTCTTTTGTGCTTGCTTTGTGATGTTGTGGTGCCTATGTGTTGTCCCTCACATGTGGGACAACATTACCACGGTTACATCTTGTTATGTTCCATGGGCCACAACATCACTTTTATTCTTGCTTTTATCTCCTTAGGATGTCACATGCCTTTGTGTCTAGCAAACACCATCCTAAGGGGGGCTAACATACTGCTTCAATTTTCAAAAGGTGTATTTGGTGGCCAACGAATCCCATCTTGAAAATATCATCTATATTTTTCAAAAATTACATTCTTCAACATGGAACTCTAGGTGAATTTTTCTTTCATCTTGAATTTGTGAGATAGAATCCATACTTGCCCTTGCGAGGGAACATTCTTTCTCTTAGATTCCTTTATGAAATGAATCTTTTAGAAGGAATCCTTGATGTTAGAATCATCGGAAAAAAATTCCATCTGTTTTCAAAAATATTATTTCTTTCGAACTAAGCATCCCTTGAGAGGACCCCCTTTGCTTTTGAAGGGTTCCTAAGGGACCCCTTTGAAATCTCTTCCTGTAGAAATTGAAAAATGTCCTAAGTTTGTGAGCATCATTTTTCTTGGTCGTCGTCCTCTGATGATTGAATAATTTTAATTATTCAATTATGCTTGATCATATTCCTCTATTAATTAAATAATTTTTAATTATTTAATTAATTCACTTTCTAATCTCTATTTTGTCCCAACCAATTAAAATAAATTAGTTACGTTAATAACACCCCCTTTTTGCAATAATTAAATAAATAATTATTTATTTAATTATTTACTTTCATCATTTGTCTATAGCTAGCTAATAATAATTATTATTTGACATTTTCATTCATCTATAATTAAATAATTGCCAAAGATTATTTAATCATGTGTCATTCTTCTCCCCTTTGAATAAATAATTCAAATCAATTATCAATGTCTAATTTCCATCTCCCCATTTACTTAAATGCTCCTTTTTCATTTTCTCCAAATAATTATTATCCTCAGTATGGTTGGATTCAAAATTTGATGTTTACTCTTCAGTTCTTGGTCTTCCCGGGTTTGATAATTTTCCATTAACCTTCAACATTATTGAGGACAGGGCCCCTAACAAGGTTCCTTTCAAATTTGAACCTGTGTGGTTTAGGGATAATTCATTTATTCCTCTTATTAAACATTGGTGGCAAAATGCCCCCTTCTTCTCTAGGTCTCGTATGTATCAAATGGTCAAGAAGTTAAATTTTTTAAAAAGGAAAATTAAAGATTGGAACCAACAACATTTCAAAAATATCTTTTCAGAAAAATCAAGACTTTAAAAGGAAATTGAAGAATTAAATGAATTTGTTATAACAAATGGAATGAATTCTGTTTCATATGACTTACAAAAATCTCTGATTTTTGATCTTGAGGAAGTTCTCCTCTGAGAAGAATGTTATTGGAGACAAAAGTATAGGGACACTTGGCTTGTAGAGGGGGATAGGAATACAAAATTCTTTCATGCTTCTGCAAAAATTAAGAGGCATAGAAATAGGATCACTTCAATTAAAAACAGAGTTGGCTTGCTCCTAGAGGAAGATAAGGAAATTGTGAAAGAAGCCACTTCTTTTTTCAAGAATTTTCTTACAACTGAACCGATATCAATCAATAATTCCTTCTTAGAGGCTATCCCTTTGGTTGCTTCCCATGTTGATAATGATATGTTAATGGCTCCTTTCTCACTTGAGGAAGTGAAATCTATAGTTTTTTCCATCTCTCCAAGGAAGACCCCGAGCCCTGATGGGTTTACTACCCTTTTTTTTCAAAAGTGTTGGGACTTTATTGGTGAAGATGTTTGGAGGGATTTGGAAGAAGCAAGATGGAATAGGAAAATTCTTAAAGAGCTCAATAATACATTTATTGCTATCATCCCAAAAGTGGAATCCCGTTCCACTTTTTCTGATTTCAAGCCTATTTCCCCTTGTAATACCCTTAACAAAATATTCACTAAATCCATCTCTATTCATTTTTCTAAGATCATCCCATATATTATCTTTGATGAGAAAGGTGGCTTTGTCCCTGGGAGGGAAACTGCTGAAGGTGCAATTGTGGCTCATGAAATTCTACACTTTATTAAGGTTCATAAGATCCCAACTATGATCCTAAAATTAGATATGATGAAAGCTTATGATAGGGTCAATTGGGATTTTCTTCTTGCTTTTCTACGCAAATTGGGTTTCTCTGAAAGGTGGGTAAAGTGGATTTATTCCTGTATATCATCGACTAGGTTCCAAGTTTTTTTAAATGGTTCATCTTGTGGTTTTTTCTCTTCCTCTAGGGGTGTTAGATAGGGAGATCTGTTGTCACCATTTATTTTTATCCTCATGCTTGAAGGTTTTAGCAGGGAAATGAAAAGGGAAAATAAATTAAACATTTGGAAAGGCATTCATATTACAAATATGCAGGAAAATCATACTCATGGTCTCTTTGCTGATGAAACTTTGTTGTTTGGTTATGCCTCAATCCCTAAAGCTAAGGCAATTAAAAGAGTCATACAAAATTTTACTTTGGATTCAGGTCAAGTAATTAACCCAACCAAATCAAAAATATTTCTACTAAATGTACCCGAGTTTATTCAAAATTCACTAATAAACTTCTGGGGTTTTTCTGTGGGCACATTACCTTGTTCATAGCTTGGTATTCCCTTTTTTATTGGGAAGAACATGGCAGCTTTTTGGGAAAAGATCCATAACTCGGTTTCAGACATAATTCTTTCATGGAAGCACAAATGGATTTCCTTTGCAGGAAAGATTCAAATGATTGAATCTTTCCTCAATGCTGTTCCTATTTATCTAATGTCAGTTCTAAAGGCTCCTTGTTCTACATTAAATTAATGAAAATTTGTTTTGCACTCTTTCTTATGGAATGATAATGTGAGAGGCAAAGAAAAACTTCCTCTTATTGCTTGGGATAAATTTTTCCTTCCTAAGGAGTTAGGTGGAACTAGGATTAGGAGTCTCAAACTCCAAAATGCAACCTTAGGGGCTAAGCTTACCTAGAAATTATATCAAAATCCACACTCCAAATGGGGAAGAATAATGTACTCTAAGTATTTGTTTTCTCATCCCAAGGAAAGCCTCTTCAAGGCTTCTTCTTTACCCAAAGGGTCTACAATTTGGAACTTTATATCTTCTTGCTAGTCGATTATTCTCCCTCACCTTTCTTGGATGATCCATAATGACAAAAAAGAAAAGTTTTAGGAGGATGTATGGAATGGATATCCTACTCTTTCTAAATTCACAAAATGGGGAAATATAATGGACCTTCTTAAAATCCTTTGGGGCTCTCATGTGGCTGATTATTTCATTGTTGAATTTATTGACTCCATTCCTAAAGTTTCCTAGAAATTAGTGGAAAACTTAGATATTTCTTTATTTGTTAAGGAGGCTTATAAAGAGGAATGATATTGGCATGGTGTGTTGGTTTAAAGGTGGCATTGTTGTTCTTTCCACCAAGGTTCAGACCCCCTTGGGGTGGTATTGTTGAATGGTTGTATTCCGGTTCATAGCTTCGGTTCAAAAGCATTTACCCTTTAAAAAAAAAAAAGGAGGCTTATAAAGAGGAGATGGGTAAAAGGTGTATTGTTTTCTCTGATAAAGAAGATGTCTTAATTTGGACAAAATCTAAGTTGGGGTATTATTTAGTTAAAGAGGGTTATAATTCTTTATTGTCCTCCTTAAGTAAATCTGGTCTCCCTTATGTTCTTTTCTGGGATGAAGCCTATCTTCAGAAGGCTAGTGCCTTTGCATGGGTGGCAATTCACGATAGGGTTTTAACTATGGATAGGCTTGACAAATTGGGGCTGGTAACTATTTTCCCATGTGTATTTTGTGGTTATTTTTTAGAATCTTGGGATCATCTCTTGTACATTGTCCTTTTGCAAAGTAGTGCTGGTATTGGTTGTATGGAAAATTGGGTTGGTCTTCCATGGCGTGTCCTTTTTCTCAGCAGTTTAAATCATGGCCTCTGTTACATCGTTCTTCCTTCTTTCATTGCCTTTGGATTGTGTCACCTTTAATCATTTGGAAAATATAGAATGAAAGAAATAGCAGAGTCTTTAGAAATAAGTCTTCTTCTTTAGAGGAAGTGCTTCTCACCATGGAAACTTCAATATTTGAAGTTTTAAGGTCTTAAATATTTCAACAAATTATAAATTATAAATTATTTTCAAATTGGGATGGTTTTATAATAATTTTTTTTCCTTTGATCAAGTCTTTTCTTTTTCATGGTTCAATTTCTAACAAGGTGGATAAAGTTCGGTTACGTAAAGAGGCTAAATGGTTGCCCCCTCTTGAAAATTGTTTCAAGTTAAACTATGATGAGGCATCAAGGGGAAATCTTGGAAAGTCTAGGGTTGGCATTATTATATCAGATTCTAATGCAAACATTGTGAAAGCTTCCTGCAAGTTTTTGCTAGTGGGTACTAATAATAAGGTATAATTGGAGGCGTTAAGCTTTGGCTTAGACTTGGAAAGGTCTCTAAAAATTAAGTCTTTAATCATGGAAGGAGATTTAATGGTTATCTTTCATGCAGTTTCAAATAAAAAAACTCATGTTTGGAAATTGCAATATTTATTGGGTAAGGTTCTTCTACAATTGAAATGGTTAAATTGCTATTTAATCTCTCATTGTTATAGGGAAGCAAATTCCATTGCAGATTTTCTTGCGAATAAGGCAATAGATGAACAAATAATCTTCAAAGAATTTAACAAGGATGAATTAACTCTTTTAAATAAGGTTTTTCAGTGATCATTTTCAGGCCTTCACTTGGGAGTTTCGTGCCATCTGTTACATTAATCATCCCTTTGCACTGCTTATTTGATATGGTATTGTTGCCAACTACATTCAAGATTAGGATTTGGTCATTGGTTATTCTTATCATTATTGCAGATTGGTATATTTGTGCAAAATGGTTTCTTTGTGGTCTTGTGTTCTTCTTGCAAACAGTGCAGGTGTTGTGGTTTTATGGCTCTCATAGTGGGGTGGTATAGGATTTTTGTGTGTTTCAAGTGCAAGGATTTTAATGATCCTCATCCGTATGATCATGAGAAACTTGGCAAGGTTTTTAATTTGGTTGATGAGGATTTTTTTTGGCTTTCAGAAAGGTGGTGGGTAAATCTTGGCTATAGGAAAATTCTAATGCCTCTTATTATAAGATATTATATCATTTTCTCACTATTGCTATGGATGTTGTGCTAGATGTCAAATTGGTTTATATCCTTGTTGCTAAATATGTGCATGCTAATTTGTTATCTAATTTGGTTTTACATGAAGCTCTGGATATGTATAATCTAGATCATGGCTACTTTCCTATTGCTGGTTTTATTTCTAAAAATGATTTCCTAGCTAATAGTTGTTTTGGAGATTTTTTGTTGATTATCAGATCAAGTATTATTTGTGACAATTATGTTGAAACAATTTTGGGCTCCCATCATCTTTTTGACAAGCTATCTTCTACACTTTTGGCTGTTTCCAAAGGAAAAGTTTTCGCTGGATCATTTGTTGCCTTCTACCTACTATGTGGCCAGTTCTAGTTCATGTGCAATGGAGGGTGCCTGATTTGATATGGTTTATTGGTCTTTTGATGTTGTGCAAACATGTCTAGTCTACTAGACTGGGGGTTGGCGGGTGGTCTCCTTTCTTATCTCTTAGGTAATATATTTTTTGGTTGGGTCTCATTTGTATGCAATTTTTTGTACTTCAGGGATGCGGGTGATCACTGGTTGGATCTTTGTATTTCATTTTAGGCCATTGTGTTTTGATTGGCCTTCATTTAGATGTATATGTAATTTTTAAATTGAGCTACAACCAGAGGTTTTCTTCCTAGTTCTTTCCTGCCAGTATGCTCTTTTGAACCAGGTTTTGTAATATTTTTAAAATATAATAAAAATATTTTAGTGGATTTGCCACTTTTATCAAAAAAAATTCGAATGAATTATTTATTTTCTACTTGTCCATCTCCTCCATTTTCGAATAAATAATTTAAATAAATCATTTATGCCTCTCTTTTGGTCAAAGATGCCTTGTCATTCATTTCTGTCATAGCCATTGTCATCATAACTTTTCCATGAATGGCATATTCTAGTTGCATCAATTCTCAACCGTTGATCTTGGCATCTTTCTAGAAATTTTATCTTGACCATCCATTTTGTAACCTTCCTATCATGAATCCTTATCCATTGATCTTGGAATCTTTCTAGATGATCGATCTCAGTTTTCCATTTGAATGGTTGTCTATAAAAGCAACCTTCCTCTTCCATTTTTCCCTTAACAACCATTTTCTATCTCTGACCTTCTGCTTACATTTTGCAGGTTTTTGCACAAGTCTACTACAAAATCTAAGGGAAAAGATTGCAAAAGGATAAATAAGAGAGCAAGAGAAGTGATTGAAGTGCAAGCATGGGGAGTAATTTTGTTTGATGTTTTCATTTACTCATGTTTTGTTTGTTTTCTCTTTATTGATGAGGTTAATAGCTTAGAGGTGTTTGGCTACCACTTTATCTAGGCTAGGAAACTTTTCCCCATCTTACACTCTCCAGTTTGAAAATTGATGACAAGGATGTAGAGGTGGTGGTAATTGGTCCTTTTTTCTCTTTCTTCATTTCATGCTTTTCTTCTTTAGAGCTTGGTGTACGTGGATACAATTTTGAGAGCACATGGGTATATTGATACAACGAATGAAAGGTTCCTTTTGGAAGCTCGGACAAGATCTTCATCAACAAATATAAATGGTTTTTGTCTCATGTGATATTTCCCTCCATTTGAATTACAAATATAACTGCATTGGGGAATATATGTTGTAATGATCTAATGAAAATGGGACATGTGTACACTCTAGCCCAAAGCTTGTTTGCTCCTTCATTTCTATAAGAAGGAATTCATGACTAGATGTACAGGTTGGTTGTTGATTGATCACAAAGAGAATTTTGTAATGAGAATATAAAATTTTTTTTAGAGTCTTTATCTTAGGTTTTGAGTCTTGTTAATATGCATATGTAATTTTCAATATCAGTACTAGCAATTGAATGGAAAATGGTGTAAATTCAAAGCCATTTCTCTCATGGTGTACTCATTTCATGAATTATTAATAAAATGATCAATGGTTGTTTTGTTAGTCTTCATTAATTTCCAATGGATGCGTAGTTCTATCCTTGTTTTTAATTCAAATAATTAATGAAATTTCTTGGATGAAGCTATAGGTTAATGTAATTTGAGTACAAGGATCTTTATAAGAAGTTATGGTTTGGTATACAATGTTGTGATGTTGTAATGTAGTGTTGTCAAAGCTTTATGTTGCTATGTATTAATCTGTTTTCATGTAGTGCCTCTCCGTGTCGGTTGTTCTGGACTTTTGTGTGAGTATTTGCGTGTGCTTCATTGATTACTGTGCTATTTGCTTGTGTGAAAAATATCATATGTTAGTAGTCATGTTTAAATAATTAATTAAATCATAAGTGATTTGCAAGGTTATTTAAAATATAATTAGAAATTAAAATAATAATCAATTAAATTAAATCAAATAGAACAAATGATAAAATTAAACTAATTCGTTAAAAGTAAAAGTGATATTATTAGATAAATTGATTTAAATTGTTTTGTTAAATTGAAGTTAATAATAATTATGAACAAAATAATCTTGAAAAGATAATTATTATAATAAGAAATTTAAATGGTTAAGGAGTTAGGAAGCTGAAGTGTTTTAAAACAAGAAAAGAAACTACACCTATAGAACATTGGAAGTCGAAGAGAACTGTAGAATATGAAAAATAAATAATATCTTTATTTAGCTTTTGGGAGGGAAGAGATTGGGGGGTTTTTTTTCTTTCCATAGTTTTGCAGGAAAGAGGAAAGAAAAGAAGAAGGTCTAGAAAGCACAAAAAGACTTTGACATCAGCTTCTGATAATAGCCTTTCAATACAAGTGTACAGGTGAGTAGCGAAGAAATGTTGCGCCAGTTACAAGGGTATGTTGTTCAATAGCAATCATAGCAACAATCCTTTCATATGTGAATCTCTGTACCTTTTAACATCTTGGTGTGCTCTTTCCTTAGATAATAGAGAAGATCTATATTGTGAATATTGTACAAGCAAGGTTATTGAATGGTGCTTTTCACGGTTTAGTAATTTGGTCAATACTTCTTATGTTTAATGATTTTGGTTCCTCTGGTTTTACTCTGTGTTTTGTCTTAGTTGCACTTCTTTGTGATGTATCCTAGTGAGATTTAGGATCTTAAGATCCACGCCTTAGATTTCCATAACCTTCTATTTCTCTCATACGCATCGCTTAAGCCAATCATCTGCCTCATATCATCGCATTTTCAAATGTGGAAGTTCCAATCATTAATGCCTTTCAGATTGGTACAGTTCCTGTATTTTCCATACAAGGAAGTTGCGTGATCAATTGTTTCACCTCTGATCATTATTCCTCTGTTTCTTCAACATGATATATGTTCGATGGATGTTCCTGCTGCAACACTCGTACATAGAAGGGTGCGTACGCTTAAATAAGCTCCCTGATTCCTTCACAACCTGTCTCTGTCGCGCACTGGAACATAATAGGAAGTTTAAAGGTTTAATTAACCTACTTGATTCTCCTAACAATCTATCGCAGCTGTAACACTTGAAAATATCTTTATTACAGCGAGGAGATGGTGATATTTCCTTATTCCAACATTCACTTTCTAATATACTTGGCAACCTGTCACTGTTACGACATTTAGAGTTGAGACATTGTACAAAATTAAATAGTCTCCCTGAAACCATTGGCAACCTGTCACAGCTGCAACTTTTTGACTTGCAAAGGTGTAGTAAATTAAATAGTCTCTCTGGTTTCATTGATAACCTGTCACAGTGGCGCTCTTGATCATGGTAGGGTGTATAGATTTAAATAAACTCTTTGATTCTATTTGCAATCTGTCTCAGCCACATGCCACCTCTTCCTCTGCTTTTGGTATTATAAATTTATTCTAGACTGTGATGGGAATGAGAACCCATGGAAGGGCGACGGTTGAGACAAGAGCAATAACGACTAACTCTTTGTTGCACCCTCTCTTCCCTGCAAGCTTGCTGCCTTAGTTCGATAATCAAGTAAACTGTAGTTTTAGCTTATTTAGTGATTTCTTAGAATTGTTTTAGCTCCATCTAAACTTGAATAGATTTAGACACATATATAGAAAAGGACGCAAATTTTCAAAGACTTATATTCTCTCTTTATGGTTAATAGCAAATTGGACTAGGGGACTTAAAAATTTATGCGAATGATATATGATTTCGATTTCATTACAACCCTTGGATTTATAATTATTAAGTTATGATTTCATTCCTTTATCCTTAGATATAGACACTATTTCAGTCTGTTTTTTAAAAAAAAGCAAGTTTCCTTTTTGATCTAGGGGCTAGGAAATAAAAATCGAAACCTTCTTAAAAGAGAAAATACATCTTAATTCTTGGTATGGAAAAGAGGGTAAGACTTTATCTCACCTTTTAAGATGCTTTTGTTTTATCACAATTTCTCTTTTAAGAGAATATTTATAAGGAAATTAATATGAGAGGGATGCATAATCATTTATTGATAATATTTAGTTCTTGTATGGGTAACTTTAAAGTAATAGATATCTTTCTGTTTGTTTCTTTTGTAAAATTAAGTAAGTACTTCTAAAAAGAATTAGTTAATTAAGAGTGAACTAATTAAGATTAAAGGAAGATATTAATTATATTAAATTTATTCTAATTTTATATATATACATAATGTATGGAATTTAAATTGGAGGACAATGATAAAAGAATTAAACATGTAAATTGAGTTGTTATAAGACATTTGACCAATGTATAGATTTCGATTGCAATTTACCTAAGCACATTATGTATCGTAATTCAATTGGGAATTATTCTTTGAAAGATAAATTAATATTTATACATCTATAAGTCTAGTAGTAATACATTTAATGGGTACCATTTTAATGTTGTTATATGGTTATCCAATGACCTTGAATTCAACGATCTTGCATGCTATGGGACAATGCTTCGTTAATTCCTAAGTGAGTAGCGTGAGTTATACTACCTTTATAGTTGAATTGTAAGGTTATTATGTGAGTTAATTAACTAGGAAATTACATTATGATTGTCTCAAAATGATTATTGGAGAGAGATGACCTTTTAATTTAATTTGAGATGCGGAAACAAGAATAATTCGTTATAAATACTACGTAGATAATGTTTTTTGTGAAAAAGTTTAATTACTGATATAATCTTATTAAGAATATGAAAATATGTCTTGAGATGATTATGAAATGTGATTATTTAGCATCCTTAGTTACTTAAAATTTCTCTTTCATAAATGGATGGATAGAATGTGTTTGTTTGTTTATTGTTTGTTCATTAAGTGTATTCACGTGTTTAACGATTGTTATGATGAATTTATTTCGATGTGTCTACCTATCTCTTGAGTTGTTTGGTTTCTGAGGTGATTTTATTCATTGAGTTCGCATTTGATTAATGAATGAGTTTGATGGATCTTTATTATTTTGGTCGCCCGTTTGAGTCCTTTTGGTTGAGGAGATTTCCTTATGTTAAGTTTTTGTGTTGGGACTGTATTGCTTCATTTTACCCTCGTTTGTGGGTTGTCGTTCTTTTGGCTTCTAGAGGCTTGAGATGATTGTCAATTAATGTTCTCCTTTTATGTGCCTTGATGTGGCAAGTGTTTGGTATCAGGATTTTGAAAGGGTTGTACAAGAATTGTTGAGACTTTGATTTTGTACTTGTTAGCGAGATGGGTAATGCCTCGCACGCTTTTATGTTGTGATTCTTTGTTCAAATTATGATGGTACAACCCTTGGTTGTTTTTGGTTTGATGTTGTTGGGTCTCTAGGGAGAGTGGTTCGGCTCGGAGGAAGGGTACGTAACGGGCAACCACCCAGAGTTAATCAAGTGAAACCACAATTAACAGGAGGGTTGGTAATATCAATGTAAGATTTAAAACGATGCCTGCCTTCATTAGTGCTTCCGCACAATGGAAGGTCAGAAGGCCGTGGTCGCAAGGTCGTGACTCCTCTCACGAGGTTTACGGCTCCGCATGAGTCACCCTATGGACCCGCCTTTGGGAGGAAGGGCACATGACGCCATAGATGGGACCGGCGCCTCCAGTTGGGAGGAAGAGCACTGGACAGCCCATGTAGGACTATGTGATGACACTCTCCCCTAGTTGCCCATGTGTTTACTTTATTGTGTTCCTCTGGAAGTAGGTTATGGGAGTTGGTTTAGATTGTTGATATATGGATTTATCTTGATTTATGATTATTGCCTTAATATATCTTTGGTGTACTTTGTGGTCTTGTATGATCTCGTTGATATTTGACTTATGACCTTGTACTCTTATGGTACTGTGATATAATGTTATTGTATTGTTTAATTGCAATTTGGAATTGTATTATGTTTATTAATTCAGTTTGATTTGGCAGTGTTTCATGGTCATCCTTTGGTTACTTGTTTACTGGTCATTGCTTTGATTTATGTGAAGAGATTTATGATTTTAAGTTATTTTGATGACTCTTGGATGTTGTTGATTAAGTCATTGTAATCCTTGAGTTTTATGATACTTTTGTATGTTGTTGAGTCCTGTGGTTTCGTGTTTGGATGTTCTTGGTTGAAGACTCTTTCTTGTCAGCCCCTTAGCATGGGGGGTGGGTCTTCGGGCCCACATGGTCGGGTGGAACGTGCTAAGCACCCCATTGGGTCCCTAGTCGAGGATCAAGAGGTGCAGATTGGTGCTGTTGCGGCGACTCCAGAGTTGTATTTGTCTTGGAGCCAGTTATGATACTTTGTATTCATCTGTTTATTTGTATCATGATATCTTGTGTATGGTTTCCATTTATGTTTGGGAACACTTTTGTATCATTGTACCTCTAGAACATTGTATTGTAATGTAACGTTAAACCTTGTGTGGATATTGGTCATGGCAGTTGTTATTCAATGTGTTAAGTTATTCATGCATATGTTGTATTTATGTACATAGATGGTTTCTTATCAATGCTTTATCATGTACGTGTTATATTTGTTAATGTTTATATCTTTGGTTTTTATTATTGTCGTTTTGTGGATCTAAGTCGTGTAATGACTCCTTGTGTACCCCAAGGGATGTATGTGCTAATGAATCTACTTAAATGAAATTCATGTCATGACTTAATGTGTATTACATGTATGTTATGTTAAACTTTTTAAAAAAAATTTGTGCTGTAATTATTGTGTAATTGTCCTTTAGGGTTCGCACGACGGGGCGTTACATTTCAATTTATATCTATGTTGAGATTGACTCCATTCCTAGGTTAAGGCACTGATCTGAGTTTTGTATTCATGATATGTCTTCTTGGTCGTTCAATAGTAAATCAAATTTATAAGCAAACTTTTAAATGAACTGTAATTGTTATTATTTCATGTTAAGTTCTTTCATTCTCATGCCCTAAATGTTGTGTTGTAAAGGAGTAGCCAACTTCTAGAAATATTCCATTTATTGAGTCATTATATGAGAATTTATCTATTGTTTGCAATGTATCTGGTCATTGAGTGTATAAGTTTTTAGGTACATTGTGGGATCACCCTCCTAGGTCTTGTAGAGCCTGAAGTGTAGGAGGAAAGCATAGCTTCTTTCGCTCGTTTGTTGTCCAATCCCTTCAGGTTGCTAAGGATTGGAATTGGAAATTCCATAGGCTTCTTTGAAGATTAGTTTGGTTCTTAAAAAAACAACCAAAACCACTATCATGCAAAGTCCACCTTGCTCCTATTTTCCCATTTTCCACTATTTCCTCCATTCCTATAAATGTGTAGACCTCATGTGTATGTTTACACTTTTTTTCAAAATGCACTCTAACATTCACTTCTCATGCATTTTTTTCTTCTAGACTCTTAAACTTTGTAATTAATTTTTCACCTTCCCTAATCCTCAACATCTCCATATTTCTAACTTTATCTACTCTTGAAAACTTCAGGAATTCCCTTACAAGTTTGGTCACCCCACATGCACTTCCACCCATGTTCTGTTTCCCTATAATTTTAATTTTCCTACCTTCTTTTATCCTTCATTCCTTGAAAACATTTAGACTCTTTTCACACATCTATATATGTGCACAATTCCCTCCCAACCTTTATTTTATGAACTTATACACTCTTGTTCTATTTGTCCCTTGTTGAATCATGTTGGTTCCCTACACATTTGCACTCCCCATAAAGTGCATCTCAAGTCTTGAGTTTTACCATTTCTCTCTTGAAAATTTTCCTTCCTTATATCCTTTGTGGTTCCACTTCCCTAAATCTCCATATTTTTTTGTTAATGTTCCCATAGAAACTAACTCTTCCTTGTAAATTATGATTTCCTTACCCATTTATATTTCCTATCAATGTATTTCTTGTAGACTTTTCATGTCCTATGTGCTTGTCCATCTTTGACTAGTAGCTCCACTCCATAGTAATTTTCACTACCTTCCTACACAGCCGAAAATGCTATCAATGGCCCAAGTTTAATGCAATGAGATAAGGAACTCAATCATACAAAGTAATGCAATTCATTATTTTCAAGGAGAATTCACCTACTAAAAGCTCCAAAGAGTAGTCTTATAAGAAAAACTACCCCGAACACTCCTCTAACCAATATAGGAATGTTTTGATTGTTGTAGTTAATGTACTAGCTAATTTAAGAAATATTGTCATGTAGATTTATCCTCTAAAATATTTCATTTTTTAAATTATACACTCATAATTTTCCAATAAGAATTAAGTTTGAAAGGCTAACAATATATCTTGTAATATATTTCAAGGGTTGGTCTCTAAACCAGTTTTCTATCCTAGTTGCTAAGAATATGCTCAAGAGGATCAATTTATGTATGTGTAGTATTATAAGGGATTGGTATTGTTTATGTTTGCTATAATAAAGTTAGTGAGACAAGTTAGTTGCATGAGCATATGTCTCCATGGAATGCTCTAATATTTCAAGGGAATCTTTAAACCTAGTTTTTGGTCTTTTGTCACAACATTTTTTGGTATGATGTAATGGGGACGTGATTAGTTTTTAAATATTACAAAGCATTATATAATTTTTCTAATGTTCTATTTTTTATGTAAGATATTGTTGATTGGAGATGGACTACTAAGTATATGTGGTTTTGAATATATTTTCCTTTATTTTATTGAAATGTAGTCATGTAGAGAAATATTTATTTATTTTTGCATGTTTTGACTATATTTCCCAATAGATTTGACACTAAAAAAATGGTTTAGGTTCTAATCACTTTTATTAAAATATCTTTGTATTTTTATAGTTTAGTTTGTTGTCTTGACTATGTGCTTAACTTCTATTTTGTAACATTTTCCATATATTAATAAAGCTAGTAGTCAAACCACACTTTCAAAGAGTTAAGAATATGGGATTCATGTTCATCTTTGTATCACATTACTTTAAGAATAAAAATAAATAACAATCTTGTCTTAGATAAATCTCTAGAAATTTATAGTAATGAGAAGTGATATGCATTTATTTAAGAAACGATAAGGGGATTCATCTTACAAAATTCAATGAGTGTATATCCTTATGTCCATACATGTGCTTTTTTAGATCTTTTATACTAAGTTAATTTGAGTCTTCTCATGGATACTATTAGGGCATGATTGGTCAAGACCTAGGTTTAAAATCTATGTTATCTTTTGTGGACTCAAGGAACACCCCCTATGTTCTACAAAGCCGAAAGAAGAAGAGAATTTTCTATAATCCTATGTATTTTTCAAATAATATCCTATCATTGATGATTCCATCTCTTTGCCTAATATATCTTGTTCCTCTTGTCTTTTTTTGAGTATTTTTTTCTAGAGGAGAGGACCTACAATTTTTAGAGAAAACTGACTTAATAGTGATGTATTCCATTTCACACTTGTATTCCTATTTTTCCTATAATTTATATATTTTCATCTTGATAATCTCTATGGATCGATTTGATCTCATATGGAAATATTTTTAGGTGTATTTTTTTTAAAGTGTGATATTTTATCTACTTGTCAATCATGTATTTTGATTTTTCTTATTTTATCTCAAAATTATACTTTAATCACACAATAATTTTATGGATTTATAATACATTAAGATAAAGATTATTTTATTGATTTGGTAAGTGGAAATTGTATCACACTATTTATAGAGTACCACCTTTATTTTTATTAGGGAGTACCATATTGAATTTTATGTAGGTATCCTTTTATTGGGTTCATTTGTAATCAAAATATTAATAAAGTGTCACCATCATGCTTTGTTAGGGGTCCCTATATTAGTCTATTTTTGACAAATTTGATGGGATATATCTTGTTCATTATGGATTTTGTAATGTAGGGGAATTTTCAACCTACATAGAAATTTTATAATTAAGGGCCAAGACAAATAAGGCATGGAGGGAAATATGTAATTAAGAGGAACATGCAAGATTAAGAGTACATGATGTTTGGAAGGAAACAATTGATACCAAGGATAAAGTAGATCAAATAAATATGGTCTCAACATGATGATGAGACGAAAATAGTGTTTACCATGAAATAATTTGATAGATCATTAAACTAAGGTAGTTTATTCAAATCAAAATTCATGAGTTTTTCACATAGAAGCGGGGAATTAGATTTAGATAGTTATATCACCAAATCCAAGAGCAAGGAGAAGTGTGGTAACTACATAAATAAAATGGAAATGACAAAGTGTAGAATCAATATCAACTATGCTAAGGAAACAAGGGAGGCCAAGGGAGAAGAAAATCATTAGAAAGAGAATGAAAATGAAGCAAATAAGGGAGGTAGAGTGAGGTAAGAGAAGGATGCATTGGAAGGATGAAAAATATAAGCATATTCTAAGAAAGTGTAAGAAGGAGATACATAAAAGAAGAGTAAATTATGAGGAAAATACACCAAGAAAAATTCCACAAAGAGTGTGAGGTGGCATAGCATGGGTGTATAGGAGGAAACACTTAAATATGAAAGAATGAGGAAGAATCATAAAATGGAGAAATGTGTGGAGAAAGGAGCAAATATAGCAAGGAAGGATTAATTGTCAATTAAGGAACCCAAACCTAGAGCTAATGAGAGAGAAAAAGTTCAAGATCTAATCATTTTTGGGACCATTTGATGGATATATGGAAAAAATGTAGGATATAATTGATTTCCATGCTAAAATGGAATAGGCTATGGGGAGGTGTAATTCCAAAGGCATTAGATGTAAAATATAGGGAAAAAGAGATTTTGAAATCCTATACATGGTTACAAAGACCTAGAGAAAAATCAACGGAAAAAATTTGATACAAATGAAGGATACTATGTTGTTCACCAAATGAGAACTCCTAGACAATGGAGTGAGCACAAGTATAGATAATACAAGGGGTTGTTTAGACCTTGTAATATTTTTTAATATCCAAATGAACCAAGCATCCATGGATGAGGTCATAGAATTGAAGGTCAATATTTCAAAAATAGGGGAAGTTTGAGTTTCCCAAGGTGTATGAAAGGAGAGAAGGTTAGAGGAGTTATACCTTCAAAGTGGAAGATAAGAAATAGATTGATGTGTGATGAAAATTGTCCTTATGTGTGGACCCTAAATGTATGATCCAAGGAGCTCATATATGAGTGTGTGTAATACGATAATAGTTACATGTAATATGCAACCTTTCCTAACATGAATAAAATAAAATGCAAGCATTTTTCACTAAACTTTGCTTAAATTATGTTTCTTTTTGTTTCAAGTGTGGGTGTGAATCCATGGGTTGTGATATTAGGGATTCCCTAATTAGGAACCTTATCCTCAATGTCTACAATATATGCTTTATTAGAGAAATTTAGGAATCTAGGAAGGCAAATCAAGAGTGAACTAAATAGGATTATAGAGGTGGAACCTATATGTTCAATAAATTACAAGATAATGGATCCTATATAGGGTTGTATAAGGAGGCTACAAAATTAATTAGCTAAGGAAATTGCAAATGGTAGGAATTCCTACAAGTTAATTTTAAAAGGAAGAAAACATAAGGAGTGAAAAGTGAGTAGTTTTTTGAAGTGGTGACAAAAGGAGATTATATATGGAGGTGAAAGAGAAGATCCACAAGGAAAGGAGATAAAAGGAAAGTATAGGTAGATGCTTGAAGGAGGAGATATCGATAGAATCAACAATTAGAGGTAATAAAATTGAGTGGTAAATGATAATAAAGGATTTATTGATAGAATTTCTACACTTGGATGATGTATAGTATAATGCCAAACATTGAGGTATTATAATAGACTAGCAAATCTAAGGTAACCAAAGAGAATCATTAAACTTGGAAGAAATTGTACACCAAATAAAAGGGATGTATATTCTAGTGAGACAACCATATATAAGGTGTAAGAATAGAGAGAATTCCTATTATCCATCAAGGAAATATGGATAGAGGATGAGTTAAAAGGAGAGTATATTTATGTAGTAATGATGGAGAATATTTGTTATAAAAAAGGAGCTCACGGACCTATAGAAGTTAAAGGAAGATATGAGGTGACTATGTATTGGTTAAATGGAAGATGAAATATGGTAAAGTGTATCTAGGATGGTTTAAACTATTTAAATATTGATGGCACATGCATGAACAAACAACATTGGAATATTAGGTAAGAGAAAAAATAAACACTTGCATAAACTAAGAGTTTATATGATGAATATGTTGAACTCCTATGCAAAGAGTAGTGCATGAAACATCATCAAATATATATTTAAGATAATAAGGTATATAATGGATACAAATGATATGAGAAACTATAGGCCACTTGGAAAAAAAAAATTGTTACACAAATAAAGTATCACAAAATAAACTAGGTGTGCAAGAGAGCATGTATAAGGTCACCACAAATACATAGAATGAGAATTAAGATATTCTCAAGGAGAATCACATGGATAAGGAGTATAAATTTTGGATAAAGTTAGAGGTAGAAGACATGAATAATGAGGGTGGTGGTAAATTTTAATAGAAGCTTGACTAGTTAGAGCTAAATCATTAGAGTTATAAGATTGAAACTATTTTATTTCAAGGAAGAAGAAAAGTGGTTCAACTAGGATACATTATAAAATAGTTAAATATTTTTGAATGGATCCACTCAAGGGATATGTTGAAAAAAGAATCGATCTAAGGCAATCACATAAAAGGAGCCTAGAGGAGAGGAAGTATTCCATGTAGAGGGCATTAAAGGAAATGTGTGTGTAGAAAAGAGGGAAGAGGTGGATAAGGTAGGTAGAAGGCCCATGTATAGTGATATAAATATTAATAAGGTAGTTTGGTAGACCCATTGAATTTGAGGTATTCAAATAGATAATTATGCTTTGAGGTATTTTGATATATTACTAAAATATTAATGTATCTAAATAGAATATTGAACCCTTGAGGTAGTTAAACATATGAGACAAGAACCCCTAAGACTAAGGGTGGCGGTAGACCCCAAAGAGTGTGGGATCAATTAATAGTGGGACAAGCCCATACTAAGGACATGGATTCTTAAGGAGATAGAGCCAAGAAGAATGGTTGTATGAAAATAAAATGATGGGCTCAATTCTTTTCCTACCTATGGATTATAATGCAAAGGAATCTCGAGTCCAAGAAAATTAATTTTAAATGAAGGACAATAGGGATAAAAAAAGGAGTAAAAACATGTAGAAAATATGTATATGTAAGAAAAATATCACACTACTTGTAGAAGGAAATAATTGAGACGGAGGATGGAGTAGAGAGGAGAATAATTTTAGAAACAAAAGGATATAGAAATGAGTACTAACCCTAAGGAAACTTGATAAATCACCAAATTGAGATAATATAGTTGAATCATTGATCATGAGGTAATTAGATGGAACTACCAAAGTAGAGTTAGTTCAATAGATTTCCAAATAAAATAGAAAGAAGTAAAAAAAATAAACAATAAAAATTGGAAATAGAGTAAAACAAATTCAAGAGTGATTGTGCTAAGGAAATAAGGGATCTCAAGAGAAAAAGGAATGCATAATAAGGAGAATGCATTTGAAATAGATATGGAGTTAGAGTGACCCTAGAGAAGGATGCATCAAAGAGGATGTAGAATAATATTTCATGATAGGGAGGATGCACCAAGGAAAAAGACATAAAGAAGGATAGTGAGGTAGAATATTATGAACCTCATCCTAATTTATGGTAGTTAGTATTATTGGGTTTCATATGTTTTACAAGTTTCTCATAAATTATATTAAATAAAATGGTGCTATATATTCTTTGTAAGTCATCCTACTGGTTAGTTAGAATAAATCAATTATCCCACATCTATGAGATGGTAATATTTATCTTTGGAAATATTATATATTATAATGACTTTCCAAATGTAAGGTATCTTGGATATTTATAATTGGATTGTATACTCTATTGGGAGTTTACCCCCTTGAAGTGGCATTGCAAAGATAACAAAAGTGATTTATTTCTCTCATTTTTACATATTTATGTGTTTGGTTTATTATCTTGTAAGTTCATTATAAGTGGCATTGGAGTTATTTCCAAGTCATTTTCTATATTTATATTTAATAATTTAGATCCATTTGTAACTATCCATCATATTCTCTCACCTCACCCTAGAGGGGTCTTAGTAATCAAAAAATGGTTACAACTATAGTTGCACTTAATTTTTTACTTGGGTTTTACTAAAATTATTTCTTAATAGTAGTTTATTTTTCTTTTTAGGCTATAAATCTTGTGTTTGTATTTTCATAGAATCCTAAAAAGAGATGTCATTATTGGTTAAACTAGATTCCTCATAAATGGTATAGTGAAGTGAGGATTATTTTAGCTCCAATACCCAAGCCTTAAGAAACCTTCTTATACAATTATTTACTTCCATGTATCTTTAAGTATATCAAAAAAACCCTAGGATTTTTTTAACCTGTCCCTAAGTAACCTTTGGCTATTTGAATTTATTATGTACTAATAAGTGTCTAGCCTTATGAATTTACTCACCATATACCTTGGAGATGGTATAGTTCTCTATGAGTACAACCCTAATACTCTATAGGTATCACTCTAAAAATTGGCCCAACACTATTATGAATGGAATGAGTTTATTTATGATCTCACACACTAGGTATCCCCTATAGTTCCTTCTCTTTTATCCCTACATGTGTGAAATTTGTCTTGAATACTATAAA
This sequence comes from Sequoia sempervirens, assembly GCA_007258455.2. NCBI lineage: Eukaryota > Viridiplantae > Streptophyta > Pinopsida > Cupressales > Cupressaceae > Sequoia > Sequoia sempervirens. The sequence continues at coordinate 36,239,793 of VDFB02000009.1, read as the reverse complement.
TATATATTTTATTTGTAATTGGGTATTTGGTATCATCTAGGTAGTTATGAATCTTCTCTTTATATAGCAACACATCTCTAGACGCTAGAGTATTCTTACATGCTTATAATTGTTTTAATCACTAGTTCAATATGATATCTCCTCACTCTTATATCTAAAACTATTGAAGTAGATTTATCCCAATCTAGCCATAAATTGTTAGCTCTAATGAAAATTTCAACCATTAAAATTAAAAATATGGGATAACTTTTACCTTTTTAATGGATTTTCTTCTTACACTTGTCTCTTCAAGATGATTGAATTATCATATAAATCTAGAAATTATTTTTTGGCCTATCTCATTTTTTATCATTCAATAACATACATGGTTGCATTCATATCTACTTCTTAATCATTTTATCATGTATCTCTATACAAATTTTTCTACTATCTCTATTTTTTCACTATGTCAACTAATCATTATTCTCAAGACCAACTAGAGCTTACTATGCACTCTCTCAATGACCACCTTGGTCAAATACAAATGGGAACCAATTTAAAGATTCAATAATCAATGGAGAGATCGAGGGAACCAAAGACAATATCTCCACACTAATATACTATTTAGAATGATTTAAAATGATGGTATCAATTTTAGAAAAGGGCCAATCCTCTACTACTACATTGAGATCCACATCCTCCAATAAAGGTGGACTTCCATGCTTGTGTAAACTAGACTTCCCCAAATTTGATGGTGGAGACCCTACAAGTTGGTTGTAAAAAAGGTAATATCAATATTTTGTAGTTCATGAAATTCCATAAGATTATAATTTATTTATTGCATATTTTAACTTTTTAAAATAATACATTCATTGGTTTCAATGGTTGGACATGAGTGCCCATTTCTCACATGGAAAATTTTACAAGGAAACCCTCATCTTCTTTGTCCCTAGTTCATATGAATATTTCACCAATTCCCTCACTAAATTATGTCAACAACATTAAATACAAAATATAAAAGTGAGTTTGATAAATTAACAAATCAAACCCATGACTTTAATGAACCATTTTAAAATTTGTTTCATAAGTGGTCTCAAATATGATCTTCAAGAACATATTATCATATTTAAAATAGGATCCTATTGTGATGCACTAGCCTTGGATCAATTTACAAAGGAAAATTTTGTAGCATAATATAAATTCATAATTTCTCCTCTTTCAAACCCAAAAAAGAGGTACCAAATATAAATTCATAAACCCATGTCATTCATTAGCTATCTCAAGGAGAGATAGTGAAGAGAAAGGGGAATAAGCCATGTTTCAATTATGATAAAATTGGGGAAAATATCACAAATATAAAGAATGGTTATTATATCTCGTTAACTTTACAATGATTCATATGAATTTTTAGATGCTAAATAAAAGTTGGCTTCCCCATATAAAAAATTAACTCCTAATTCTCATAATTTTATTTATGCTCTAGAAAGATTATCTTCCCCCTAAACAATTAAGGTTATTAGCTACATCAAATGACAACATTTAGTGGTCTTGAAAGTTTGTGGTATCCCTCATAACTTTATTAATAGAAAATTTATTGATCAACTACACTATTATGTCTATGCTTGCAATAAATTTCAAATTATGGTGGCCAATGGTAATACTTGTTGAATGCACAAGACAACTAAGAGGGGAGTGAATTAGTTGTACATTAAAGTATCAAAACCATCATAAAAAATTAGATTCAAATCAACTTAATTAACCCTTAATCTATTAGACTGATTTAGCATGAAAGAAAATATTAGAATCTGAAACACATCAACACCATACACAATAGAAAACTAGATTTACATGGAAATCCCAAGAAGGGAAAAACCACGATGAGGATTAGCTCACAATATAAAGTAATTGCAACACTAGATACAAAAGGATCACTGTCGGAGGGCTCACTACCCAAAAGAAAGAAGGGCTCACTACCAAAGGCTCACTACCAGATTACATAAAAGAATAAAAAAGAATGTTACAGTGAGGTATTCATCTCAATGCAATAGAAAAGTCTACCATAGCATTACTAAAAAATTCAAAGCCTTTTTGAAGATTGTAGACACCTACTGCTCATTGCTTCCAATAGTCTAAATAATTAAAGCTCACACTACACTTTACAACTTTACACTTCATAACTCTACAATTTCCATCACACACTCTACAAAATCCTTCATCAACACAACTCGTATATATACCTTCTTCAACATTGAGAACATTCTCCAAAGTTGGCTATGCACCTCAACCGTGCAAATTCAAATTGGGTCAACACCAAAACATTCCTACAATGGAAAGGAATGAAGGTGGACCACATCACACCTTAACTTAGACCCAAATACACTCGTACACTCCATGCCATGCTTCCACAATCATTGAAGAAAATCCATAATTAATGTAAACACCCAAGGTCAATCGAACCTATGTAAACACCATTAAAATTTAAGTACATTCTTCCTCAAATCCAAAGATGACTCATGGATCACACACAAAACTTAAACATAATTTAGAATATTCTTCAAACAACTTTAAATCCAACAAATTCCTTTGCAACAAATTCCACCTAAAGAATGTACACACCTAGTACACTCAGACAATCTTCCATACACTATAACTCAAGAAATCACCTTGTGGAACACCAAACCATGAAAAAATTCAACTAAAGATATATATAAATCTTGTCAATGCATTTCCAGAACTGCGAGACTAGAAACCAAACTATAGATAAATATTGCAGCATAGTTCACAAACTGGTGAACACAACTCTCCATGCACAATGATCCAAAACAAGAAATTTTGGATATAAAATCTATAAACACCTTTTATCAACATATCTAAACTGCACAAGTAGATCTTCAACACAAAAGAAATGTGGAGCAGAACCGGAACACCTCTCTATACACAAAAACACCTTTGTAACACACTGTTTCCTCTTCTATTCAAATTTTCTCAAAATTACTTGGAAACCAAGCACCAAAAAAATTTTTTCATCGTCTTCAACACTTCCTTATCATCACTAAGCCAACTATAATAAAAAAAAACATCCAAAAATAAAAGCTTATCAAAGGCCCACTAGAGCTTGACACCAATACCACTTACTATTAATGACAACATAATGAAACTAATCAAAGCAACATCATAACTTCCCAACCATCACTAGTTGACATTAATGAAAACAAAAACATAAGCCTATTGACATCAATGACAATTAAAAATACTCATACTTGTAAAAATCTCCCCCTTTGTCATTGATGGCAACACACGATGTAAAAAACCATCAATAACAAACATAACAACTCTGATCACCAACACATTTCTCCATATCAACTCTTTCTCCTTTACTTTCTCTCCTTTATTCTCTCCCCCCCTTTGAAAATTGATCATTTTTCGCATTATTTTCTCTCTCCCATTTGAAATCAATGGTAAAGGGAAATACATTTACATTTCTTTCCCCCTTTGACATCAAACATACATACTTTGTTTCTCCCTCAAAGGAAATGCCTATAAGGGACAACTGCTCTGCAACTATCTTTTCTTTTTATTGCTTTGCATAACCCCCCTTAGGAACACACAAAAAACTGTACTAAACATAACTGACAAAGGACAACACAAACCTACACCAATACTTACTCCCCCTAACTATAACAACCAACAAAGCACTACCTACTCCCCCTAAGAGGTAGCCTCCAACAACAATCTAGAACAAAGAATGAATCTTGGAATCCACTAGAATGATGCATATCCTTATGCATCTAGTTCAAAGGAGGGGTAATAACGCCTAACTTCTCTTGAAGATACTCAAAAGTATCCTTAGGAAAAGCCTTAGTGAATATATCAACAACCTAATCCTTTGTAGGCACATACTCAAGCTTCACTTCATTCTTTGCAACCTTCTCTCTCAAAAAGTGATACCAGATTAAAATATCTTTTATCCTTGAGTGCATCACCAAATTCATTGAAATGTTAATAACACTTATATTGTCACAAAAGATAGAAATTGGTTCATCATATACAACCTTGATATCCTTCAAGGTTTGCCTCATCCACAACACCTATGTGTAGAAATATGTTGTTGCAATGTATTTTGCCTCTATAGTAGATAAAGATATTGAATCTTACTTCTTGCTTAGCCAAGACACCAATCTGCATCCAAGAAATAATGCACCACCACTTGTACTTTTATTGTAATCAATACATCTTTCCCAATCTGCATCTGTATAAGCAATTAGAGAAAAAATAGTATCCTTTGGATACCACAAACCATGTTCCAGAGTGCCCTTCAAGTATCTGAATATTCTCTTAACTACTACAACATGTGACTCTAGGATCTTCTTGAAATCTAGCCACAAGACAAACCACATGCATGATATCTGATCTACTAATAGTTAGATATAGAGATCCTCCAATCATTGATCTATACTTGCTTTGATCAGCCTTAGGAGATTCATCATTCTTACGTAGCTTGCAACCAGTAACCATAAGAGTACATACTGGTTTAGAATCCTCCATTCCAAACTTCTTCAACATTTCCTTGACATACTTTGATTGTGAAATGGTTATACCTTTCTCTATCTAATTAATTTTCAGCCCAAGGAAGAAGTTCATCTCCCCAAACATAGACATCCCGATCTCTTTTTGCATTTCTTCTATAAATTTCTTACACATAGCTTCATTTCCTCCAAAAAATATATCATCAACATACACAACCAAAATCAAGGTTTGATCTTTTTCAACTTTGAAATAAAGATTACTATTTGTGGTACCTTTATTGAATCCTTGTTGTATCAAGTACTTATCCAACCTTGCATACCATGCTCTAAGAGCTTGCTTTACTCCATATAATTCTTTCTTCAATCTGTAGGCCATATCCAATTTGTGTGATAAATGAAATCCTACTGGTTGTTCAATTTATACTTCTTCTTCCAACTCACCATTAAAGAAAGTAGACTTCACATCCATTTGATAAACTTTGAAATATTTGTGTGTTGCAAAAGGTAGAAACATCCTAATAGCTTCCATCCTTTCCACCAGAGAAAATGTCTCCTTAAAGTCTATTCCTTCTACTTGTGAGTAACCTTTACAAACAAGCCTTTCCTTTTTTCTCACCACTTCTCCATTCTCATTCAATTTGTTCTGGAATACCCACTTAGTTCCAATCACATTTTTTTTTTGGTCTTGGGACAAGTTTCCAAGTCTGATTCTTCTCAATCTGCATTAGTTCTTCTTCCATAAACTTGATCCAATACTCATCCTTGCATGCTTCAGTCACTATTTTAGGTTCAACTTTAGAAAGTAAACATAGATTTACCTATTCTTCAACCATAACAACTTTTCTCCTTTTCAACACACCTTTTCTTTTGTCACTAATGATCTAATCTTCAAAATGATTCTTTTTCACATACTTAGGAGTCTTAGGGATCCTTTCTGAGCCTTCTTCCTCTTCAATATGAACTTCTTTTTCCTTACCTTCATCTTTGTCATTTTCTCTACAAGAGGTCTCATTTGATTTATATCCATCTATCACCACCAAATTCTTCTGTAAGTCTTCATCCACTGTGACACTTCCACTCTCAAAAATATTCTTCAATCTCTTGTTGTAGCACTGTTAAGCTTTGCTTCTTGTAGAATATCCAAGGTGATTGGATTAAACTACGGTCTTAAATTACTCTTGAAATGGGTTTGATTTAATCTTTTAGAAATTGTTTCCTTAGTTCATCATAAAGTGTCAATCTGGGAACATAGGCTTTTGAACCATGTGGAAATATGTCGAAGGTCTGTAATTAATAAACCAAGGTTTGATGGATGCAAACTAGAATTGAAAACACATTCTTTAATCTAAAATTCAAAAACACACTTTGAAAATAAATTAAATCCTTTCTAAATGATTGTTTACCTATTTTAACCAATCTATCTATTTCTGATCTAACACAAACTCAATATATTATGACATACAAATATTAATGACAACCTTCTCAATAGTAAAAGAAAGAAATCAATTGCGAAAGATGTATCAAATAAGTGTAGGTGACAGGAAGTTTAATTGCGACAGGAGGTTGAAGTGTGACAGGAAGATGGAGTGTGATAGGAGGATGAAGTGTGACAGGAGGATGGAATACAATAGTAGAGTGATGAAACATGAATGGAGTGCGATAGGAGCTTTACAAAATGAATTACAGTATGAAAGACACAACAATGAACTTGCAATCGGGATGCACCCCTTGATCCTCAAATCACAGTTACTTTCCACAGAGAATTCATTGCAATTTGAATTAATCACACAGGCTGCAATATTAATGATCCTTAACTTTGAACAAAAATTAAACTAAGTCACAATACTTCTGAAAACATACATTCGACAAAAATGAAATTGCATGATACACAACATATCTAAGCTAATAAACCACAAAATAATCTCACCAATATTTTTGGGAGGGGGCCCTTCCTTTGGTCCATAGGGTGAGCAAATAAAATGAACTACTCTAACTCAATCCGCACGCGATTTCATCAAATAATCGTAAACAAAAAGGTAGAATTGGTTTGCTTATGTCTGTATATTATCTATCATTGATTACCTTTAGATCATACATATATACTTATCAGTTCAGCGAGTATCAAAACAAATCAAAATGATAAATTAGTAGTTTGTTATGGCCTCTGGCCAAGAAACATATTAAATATAGTCTTTGGTTTGGTTGCAGGCCACAAAACCATAATAGTCTTGAAACAAATAGTTTAAAAATAGAGTATAGAGACAAAAACAAGTAATCTTCCAGCATGCTTACTCCACTCGTGCCTCCTGAGTTTTGTCCACATGGTCAGTTCCTTCCTTACATGAAGTTCCTATAGCAAAATTAGTCGAAATACATTATTACCTCGAATGGTTTTAGCACTTAGGAAACATTCCTTCTTCTTTAGAAACATATCAAAAATCTTTTTTTATTTTTTATTTTTTATTTTCTTTTGATAATTAAATGGCAAAAAGGGATCTAGGGATAAGGAAATGGAAATGAAATAGAAGGAAAATGCCATTAAATATTGAACATATTTTACACCCAACACAAGGAAGATACCTTCATCAGATTTTGTATCAAATTTTCCTAAGTTTTCTTCATCTCTTTTGATATAACATTTTCTTCAAAACACTCTGAAGTATTTGATAGTAGGGATCCTTCCATACCACAACTCATAGGGAGTCTTTACACTGTTTTCTCTTGCTTGAAATTTGTTAAGAATGTAGACAACAATATGAATTGCTTCTCTCCAATAGACTTCTAGTATGTTTACCTCTTTCATCATTGTTCTTGCAGCTTCCTGAATAGTCCTATTTTTTCTTTCAATGACTCCATGTTGTTGAGGATTCTTAGGGGCAGATAAATGCCTCTTTATTCCATGATTCTCATAAGAATTGTTAAAATAATTTGAGATGAACTCTCCACCTTTGTTAGACCTCAAACACTTGATTTTCATATCCATTTCATTCTCAACCATAACTTTGAATGCTTTAAATTTATCTAAAGCTTTTGGTTTTTCTTTGAGAAAAGTAACCCATGTCATTCTAGAATAATCATCAATTAGTAGCATGAAATACCTGTCACCTTGAAGACTTCTTACTCTGGTAGGACCACAAAGGTTTGTATGCACCAGGTCCAATAGCCTAGTAGTAGATGTTCTTTGACTTTGAAACTTCTTCTTTATTGCTTCCCAATTTGACATTCCTTGCAGGTAACATTGATAGGCTTTGTAATATCTGGAAGATCCCTCACAACTTGAACTAAACTAGTTCTTACTAGGCTATCAAGTTGATGTGACACATCCTTATATTCCATAGCCAACTTTCATTAATGAGTCATAAAGCAATGACCATTAGCACCTTTAACTTGATAAACATTTCCACCTATCCTTCTTCTAGCAACAACCATAGTTCTGGATCCTTTTCTGATCCACATCCATCATCCTAAAACATAAGATTATATCCTTTGCTACACATTTTTCCAACACTTAAGAGGTTATGTCTCAATCCCTTAACATAAACATCATCAGTATTATGCTTGCCATCAAAATTGATAGATCCTTTTCCACATATCTTAGCAAATCTATTATCACCAAACTTAATTAGACCACCTCCATATTTCTGAAGTCTAAAAAACTTACTTTTGTCATCAATCATATGATTTGGGCATCCACTTTCAATAATCCAATAGTTCTCCTTTCTAGCATGAAGAGTAGTGACCATAGCACTGTGACCTACTTTGAGATCACTTTCCTTCACACATCTCTCAGAGTTAGCAAAATTAGATTCAACTTTCATAGCCATGAACAAGAATTCACTATCATCATCATTCCCATAGTCAAATTTATCATCAGATATACTGGCATCTTCTGTAACAAAATAACTTTTCTTAATTGTTTTACCTTTGTTTTCCTTATTCTTGTCATTCTTAGCTTTGTTTGGATGTCTTGAAGCATAATGACCTATCTTACCACTACTGAAACATTTGAAATGTAACTTACCTCTATATTTACCAATACCCTTTTTCATTCTCCTCACAAAATTTTCTTCTACATCATCAAGATCCTCCTAATCTAATTCTTCAATCTTTTTTGTCTTGCCAACCTTAAATGCAGTCTCAAATTTTGCATTACTTGGATCAAATTCTCTTATTTCAAAAATAGATAAAGCACCATACAAGTGATCTCTAGAATATTTTCTCAAATATTGAACTTCCTCAATAGCATAAACTTTATGGCTATAAAATTTAGGAAGAGTTCTTAGTACCTTCTTTACCAATTCTTCTTCTTCAAGTTTTCCACCAAGACCTCTGATGGAATTGAAAACTTCATCCACCTTCTACATGTAGCATGTAATGTTTTCATCTTCAAACATTCATAGATTCTCAAATGTGATTTTAGATTCTGCATCTTATCTTGCTTGACCTTATCATCTCCTTCATAGATACTTTCCAACTTTGTCTAGATATCTCTACCAGATTTCAAACTCATAACATTCATAAGTTGAGTATTAGAAAGATCACTTAAAATAACATACCTTTCTTTACCATTATTCTAATAGGCCTTGATCTCATCATCAATACTCAAACCACCAATAGGCATAGAATATCTAGTCTCAAAAGAATTCCAAACTCCAAATCCAAGAGATACCAAAAAACCTTCCATTCTTATCTTCCATAATCCATAGTCTGATCCATTAAATAAAGGAGTATCCCTCTTGTGTACAATCCTAGATCTACCTTAAGTGAAAGAAAATAATAGAAATTGAAACACATCAACACCATACACAATAGAACACTAGACTTACATGGAAAACCTAAGAAGGGAAAAAACACGGTGAGGATTAGCTCACAATATAAAGTAATTGCAACACCGGATACAAAAGGCTCACTGTCAGAGGGCTCTCTATCAAAGGCTCACTGCCAGATTATAGAAAAGAAGAAAGAAGAATGTTACACTGATAAATCCATATCAATACAACAAAAAATTCATCTCAATATTACCAACAAATTCACAACCTTTCTAAAGATTGTAGACACCTTCTACTCACTACTTCCAGTAGTCTAACTCATTAAATCTCATACTGCACTTCACAACTCTACAATTCACATCACACACTCTACACAATCCTCCATCAACACAACACTTATTTATACCTTCTTCAACCTTGATAACATTATCTAAAGTCATGCACCTCAACCATGCAAATTCAAATTAGGTCGGTACCAAAAAAATCTCGAGATGGAAAGGAATGAAGACAGACCACATCACACCTCAACTTAGACCCAAATACACTCATACACGCCACACCATGCTTCCACAATAACTAAATAAAATCCATAATTAGTGTAAACAACTAGGGTTGGTTGAACCTATGTAAACACCATTAGCATTTAATTACACGCTTCCTCAAATATAAAGATGACTCACAGATCACACACAACACTTAAGCACAATTTGGAATATTCCACAAACACCTTGAAATCTAACAAATTCCTTTACAAAAACTTCCACTTGAAGAATGTATACACCCAGTACACTCAGACAATCTCCCATACACTGTAACTCAATAAATCACCTTCCAAAACACCAAACCATGAACAAATTCAATTGAAGATAGATATGAACCTTGTTAGCACACTTCTAGAACTGAAAGACTTGAAACCAAACTACAAATAAATGCAAAGAAAAACCATTTCTCCTAGACAACATTACAACATAGTTCAGACATTGGTGAACACAACTCTCTCTGCGCAATGATCTAGACCAAGAAATTCTAGATATAAAATCTATAAACACCTCTGATCAACATATCTTAACCACATAAGAAGAAATGTAGAGCAGAACCATAACACCTCTTTGTACACTAGAACACCTTTGAAACGTACTATTTCCTCTTTTATTCAAATTTTCTCAAAAGCACTTGGAAACCAAGAACTAGAAACACATTTCCATCATCTTCAACACTTCCTTATCATCACCAAATCAACTGCAATCAAACATCCAAAAATAGAAGCTTATCAAAGCAACACTAGAGGTGGACACCGGTAGAACATACTAATGACAACATAATGAAACTGATCAACGCATCATCACAACTTCTCAACCATCACCAGTTGAAATTAATGACAACACAAACATAAGCATGTTGACATCAATGACAACACCAACTACTCATACTTGCAACAATACTATGTCCTATGAGGGAAATTTTTACAATGTAAATCTTACTCTAAGGGATTATAAATTTACCAAGGATATGGTTTCTCTTTCATTAAATGGAGTAGGTGTGTTTAATTTCTAATGGTTGTAAACCTTAAGCTCAATAACTTGTCATTACTCCCAAGTCTAGCCCAAATTTCACCATGATAGCTAATAATATACATTACAAGGACTAAAGTTGACTGACATTTTAATGGAAATTTCTAAATGTATGAAGTGTCTTAATCCAATTTCACTCTCTAGAGGTGCAACCTCTTTCCATGTATTATCCTCAATTGAACTTGCAAGACCTTCGACAATAAATATCAGAAAGTATTTCATGGACCCAAATGGTTACCCACTCCAAGGTCCCATGACCATGGTATTTCCCTCATTCCTAGCACTAATCCTCCAAATATTCATCCCACTCCAAGCTGAACATTATTCGAAGACCAAGCATGTGGACAAAAACAGGCTCCAACAAGGGTAGAGCTCGGCATGCTGCCCTATTCATTAAATGGGTTGATTTTAAAGATACATTATCATGTTCATCAAGAGAAATGAAATACAACTGAAGGAGTAAAAAAAGAGTTATCCATCAAGTAACTAAACCAACTGTGCATTCATAACGATCAGGTTATACTTTCTGAAGGCTACAGATGAACAGTGAGTTTAGTTCACTAAATGAATTCAGCTGAGTATATTTATATCAGATATTGCTGCAAAGTTCATGTTTTGTGTTATTTTGTTGATCGTAATCATATATGTCATGCAAGTTTCAGTTCATCAATTCATTCTATTCACAGTCAAGGATAGTGAACAGGCATACATTGTGCCTTAATGAAGAGTTTTGTTTTGATTTTCATCATGAAAGAGAGCAGATTTTGAAAGCAGTTTGATAAGTGGAACATAAAAATGCATGAAGAGTACCATGTTGCTCAAGAGTACAAAAGGTAGACAGTGCATTCAAATGACAAATGATAACCAGTTCTAGTTGATCGATAAGCAAATACAACTTTAATAATTGCAAGGTGAGAGATGTTTGTCCCAGAATGAAAAAGAAATGATAACAGTTTCATTCCAAAATGATGCTTCTGAGGCTTCAAGTATGCATAGGAACTGGTGAATAGAGGTGGTTCGTGGTGCTACAAGGTTCAATCTAAATCTCTACGAAGTCCAAGAGTAGAAGGAAATAAGTTGTTGGTTGTGGTTAAGGAAAGTCAAAAAGACACTATCGTGCGTACAGTGAACGAGCATGGAGATAATAAACATTAAGAGGTCCTCCTTTTCACAATAGACAAACACTGGAATGGTTTAAAGGTATTGTACAGACCAGTGTGCATAGTTTCGACAAGAATTTATCACATAGGGGTTATTTTCAAAGTGAACAGATTATACACAGAATGAGTAATATACAAATTCAGTCAAAGATAGATTCTGTGTGTAAAAGGAAAATCATAAACTCATATGGCTATAATTTAAACAAGGGATGCATTGCCAGAATCCCATAAATCAGTGGTTCATTTTCTCCATGACGAGACAAACACAAAATCAGGCTGAAAATAAGAAATTTGAATGCTTAAAGAAGCCCAGACTTTACACAATTATTGGGATTACTAACCTTTTATATCTTAAGCAAGTTTGCATGGTGGAGATTGTTCTATTATATCTTCAAGGAGTTACAAGTATCAAGTGAATGATCATTCCAGATTCGACAAGGATATAGATACATGAGCTTCATTTCTAGAATATCAAGTTTTTCAACACAATACAAGCAAGATGTTTACAGGTGGAGATCATTTTTTTTCAAAAATATATGGAGGTCTAATCAATGCAGTATTTCCAAGAATATCAGACTATATTCATTTCAAATTAAGGGACATGAGAATAAAAAGGTAAGCATCAATTGTTTTGGGTCGAGCCCATAACTAAATATAGATAAAAATACAGGTTTTGTTATTCTCACCATGAGTTTTCATTTCTGGAGGTGTTTTAAAAAGCAAACAGCAAGTACCCATGTTGGGGTTTCAAATGAATGTCAGCTTTCCTTGTTTCTAGCTGGGTGTTTGGTCAGATTTATTCAAATTATGTACAGTCATGGCCATGTGATAGTTTTTAGTAGTGATGCAATGGAGATACATTCTTTTCATGAAGTGCAGAATACCAAGGAGATAAAATGAACATACAAACATTCAAGTCATTCTTTTATTTCAGAAGTTCAAAATAAGCCACTGGTTGTTATTGGGTCGAGCCCATATGAATAGAATCATACAAATAGATTTGCAGTTGAATCCCAAGTACCCATATCCAGGGTTTACTTTCAAAATATAGAAGATGCAACAATGGAGATAACCCATATGGGTTTTCACATAAAATAGCAAATGACATAAAATGCAAAATCTTTTGTGCTAGTTCGAGCTTCAAAATGGAAGAAATGCAGCTCTCATTCGATTTTCACAATACCCACGAAAAGAGATAGCAGGAAAATACAAAAATACAAGTTCCCTGAGTTAGGTCGAGCATTAGAAGAAAGAAAAGACAGTTTTATTCAAATTTCCATGATACCCACAAGCGGATTTATCTTCAGAAAGGCATAAAGATAAATTTTTTGTTCTGGGTCGAGGCCAAAGCTTCAAATAATGTTTTCTATAGTATACATCTGGTGCGGCCTGAACATGGCCAGAAACTCATAGGTAGGGAGAATTTCTTTTAGTCACTGAAGAGTGAAGTATCTATATGAATACTAGTTACCAGTTTATATCTTTGAAGGAGCATGCTAGCCGTGGCCAAGAGTTCAAGAGAAAGTCAAGAAGTTGAGATCCTGAGCCCGTAAAGAATAGTCGAGCTCTCATGGCGAGAATGGTACACAACAATGATTGATGTAAGCACAGGAAACACAAAGAAAATGCAATTAGAGACATCAGAAATGGTGGTAGCTACGGCCTTAAGCCATAAAGAATAAAATATGAAGCCATAGAAGCTGTGAAGTTATGAGTGAACAGCTTACCCTTGTGACAGTAGGTTAAAAGAAATAACACAATGCAAGCTCTCATGGAGTAGACTGACAGAGGCCGAGCTCGAGTTCATGTCGACCAAGGCAAATCAGAGCACATGAATGAGTTAGAAGATAAGTATGATAGTCCGCAGCCTTAATGGCTTTTCTCTTTTTCCAAATGAAGTGAAAAAAGCTTCGATACTGTAAACAAAGCTTACCCACTGAAGATTCCATTATCTGAAGAGCATGGTGAAGATTCCGAAGGCACACAAGCTCGAGTTCAACTCAATCATGGTGGCGGCATGAAAAGAGCAGAGCTTTTTCCTTCAAGATGGAGAGTGTGAAATGAAGTGATGATTAGGGTTTGACTATGTTTGTTTGAAACCCTATTTCGACCTTATGATTATCTGGAAGGTTCGGTCAGAGCTCATGGAGAATTTTGAGTGACTTTACCTTTGCATTATGATTTATTAAAATCTGAGTCTAATGTATATGTGGGGAGACCTAAAATTCATGTGTTAGGTCGATGTTTTAAGTCTTAGGACTTGTTATATGCCTTAGTGAAATATGGGTTTGTGCCTTATGTTATTGCTTTAAGAGAAAGGTTGAAGGTATGATATGGATAAGGAGTGCTTTATGATCTAAAATTGATTATTCTTTTGTCACTTAGGTTTTGTATTCTTATGAAGGGTCAATGATCCATTTAGGGTTCTTATTTAATTGATTTTAGAGAAATCAATGAGAATTGAAGATATGAGAGAAGATAATGATGTGTTATATTTTTATGATTTTGTGAGAAAATCAGAATATTGTAATGGAGAAATAAGGAGCCTTTCTTTTTTGAAAAGATTTTAAATCTTTAATTGCAAAAATATAGCAAATTGTGCAAATCTGCAATCCTGTAAAGTAGAATCATAAAACAATCTTTTTGTTTGTGATTTCTTGCTATTATTAGCAGATTTTTATTGACTTTTCTTCCTGGTCGGATTTGAGACCTATCTTGGAGAGATAAGGTGTTTTTTGAGCTTTTAAAGCAAATCCAACCTATTTTTAGAGGCTTGACAGTGTGATCATAAAAGAAGTATGCTTTTTTCTTCTTTCAGGCAGTTTTTGAGATAGTTTGAAAGCCTTTTCCTGGAGCTTTTTTCTGAGCTCGGATTAGGGTTTTTGGAGAGTTGTGTTTTGATAGACTTAGTATTTCAGTTCTCCTTCTTAGTTCAGATCAGAGTTCCTGCTCAAACACAATTTTGGAGTTTGTGAACACATTTTTGTACTCAGTCTCAGATTATGGTATTCTCCTTCAGTTGAATAAAGACAACATTCCTACTTCTCATTTCTGTGTCCTTTTGCAGTTTCAGTTTGATTTTTATCTTGTGATTTCTATTTACAGAGTCGTTGTTTTGTCCTTAAACTGTAATTCTTAATGCAGAAAGTTCAAAATACAGGTTGTATGTTGTGCTTCAAGTTAGGTCTTCATGCAAATTATTTATGTATCAATTGTTCATGAGAAGTTGTGAAATACTGCATCTTTCTGAAAGCTGTTTGTGAGGAAGAGATCATAATCATAATTAAATCATTATTAGGTTTTGAAGGTCATCTGTTAGAAATAGGTTTTTATATTCAGTAATCTTTTATCCCTTTCCTCGGAGGTTGTTTTAGAATAGGATTTATCATTCGAAGAACCAACTCACTCTAGAGATTCCTCCTTCACTCAGATCACCCAAATCTGAAGGAGGTTTCCATGTTTCAGTAGGTTACTGGATATTGCATTCAGTAGGGTGCAAATCTATAAAAAATAGTTTTTGGCATGCCCGATGGGACTTTGAAAGCTACTTTCAGAGATTTTTTTTAATATCATCAGTTTGTTGTTTGGTGTATGCAACAGATTTTTCAGCCTTCTGGAGGCTATCACAATATTCCTGGTGGCTCCGGTTCTATTTTTTGCATGCTAGTGCAGCCCACTCATGAGAAACATTTAAACAAGATCAAGTTCTGTACCCTTCAAGTATCGAGAGTTGTCCCCGTCACGAAGACGAGGAAGGATAGCAAGGAGGCTTTTCAAAGCACCCACGAGGTCAAAGTCAACACCTCTAATTTTTAGTTCTTTGGTGTTATCACCAGGAGTTCCAATCCTGATTTCATAAATAACACCAATGGAAGCACCGTCGAGGAAGCACCCATTCACACCGTTTAATGGAGGCAGTCCATTAGATATTGCTCAACATGATGATATTCCAGTTGCAACCCTTTGAGGACTACCATATTTCACCAGAGAGGATTACACTATGCCCGTCGAACACATCTGTGACGTGGCCACGCTATGCTCGGTGCACAATATCACGCAAGAGAACGTTGCTCTAAGGATATTAGCTACGTCGTTGAAGGGAAAAGCATTGTAGTGGTTTAGAGGCCTCGTAGCCAACTCGATTGCGACATGGGATACATTAGGTAATGACCTATACCAACATTTTGATGATAAATCTGACAATTTATCTTTATTAGAGCAGTTGAGCACCATTCAAAGGGCACCGCACAAACACTTGGCGGATTTCAATTATAGATTTCAAAGGACCTCAGATAGGATTCCTGCAATGGTAAGACCCTTACCAGCACATGCATTTCTATTTTATTTAAAAGCTTTGAACAATAAGATTGTTGTTATGACTCAATCTATGGGTGGTCTAACTCTCCCTAATGCTTATAATATTGCCATTAATGCTAAAAATTGACTCATTCAAGCTGGAGACATAGCTCCTAGACCTCCAATGCCTTTGTTTCCAGAAATACAGCCACCTATTCCTACTGCTATACCTCCCTTGGCTGCTATCCCACCAGTTCCAGCGATAGGATATTATAACACAGCCCAAGAAGTCGTTGCCCCAGCCCCAAATCCGGAGATGCAAGAGCTTAAAAGCATATTGAAGACCTTCGGAAATGATCTTGTGACTATTAAAAAGCACATTGGTCAGGAACACAAGCCTTACCAAGCCCCTTATCAGCAAAACCAGCAAAATATGCCAGCTTTTCAAAATGATTATCAAACCCAAAGAAGGAATTTTAACCCTAGGCCATTCCAGCCATGCAATCCGAACGCAGCCAGTTCGTCAAAGGAACTTGTGCCGCAAAATAATGTTGCCTAGGATTGTGATTGGTGTTATCCATGCAATTAGCCCCATAGCCAATCAACGCGCGCCAATGGAATGAGGAATCAAGCCTTAATGGTTCAAAATAGCTATGCTATTCCTAAGAATGTTGTAGATCAAAATCAAGAACAACAAGATAATGTAGAGGTTGCCTTGCCGAACTGGCAGAGCTCCAAATTCTGTGGCGTGAATGGCCAAAATCAGCAAGATTCTCCTATTTCAGCTAATACCAGATCTAAAAAATGAGCTATGGATCCAAGACAGTAAGCTAGAAGTTCATAGTAGCAGCCTTCAATCAGTAAGCAACCTATTTTATCAGAGGTTAACGCTGCCACACAGCCTAAAATGCATATTTTGCAAAGAGGGTAGGAGATACCCAGCAAAGAACAACTAAAAATGCATTCTCAGCCTTTGTAGAGGCAAAATGAAGCTGGTGTCATAAAAAACCAGCAAAAGGTAAACTCTTCATCATTTAATATTATTGAGCATCTCAAGAAAACTACTGTCAACATGTCGATATTAGACGCTTTACAGCTTCCAGGGCAGAAAAGTTTACTGCAGAGTGCTTTGGCCGAGTTGTCTATTTCTGACAACGCTAATCAAGGAGTTGCAAAGGTTGTAATGGCTAATGACCTGGAGGATAAAAGTGGGCAGAAAGAAAAAGAGGTAAAGCCGCCTTTGTTTTATTTAGACCTGATCATAGGTGATAAAATTGTTCATAACTATATGGTCGACTTTGGTGCTAGTAGTTCAGTCATACCTAAGAGTTTAACTGATAAATTAGGTCTGGTTTATGAGCCTAATCCTCAAAAAGGCGTAGTGCAATTAGATGGGTCTATTGTTAAGACTACTGGTATTATCAAAAACATAGCTCTTACCTTGCATGCATCCCCAAGTTTCACTATTCATCAGGATATTCATGTTATAGACTTACCGCCGCACTTCGCCATTTGTCTGTCAAGGGATTTCACAGCCAAGTTGGGTGGGTTTTTGTCTTCTGATTGGTCTCATCTATTTTTTAGAATGAGGTATGGTACGAAAGTGACCATAAAGTACGACCCTCTCGCCAAAGACCATATCGAACCATACTCGCCAAATCCTATAAATGCTAACCTCTACGCCACCTCTGCAATGGAGGAGCAAACCATGACCTCAGACTATAGCACCTAGGAAGACTACATCAATCTCGATGAATGGGCAGCCGAAGATCACAAGCTTGATCCATTTTAGAACACAGATGAGGTAGTATTAGGAGTCTATATGATTCGAGAGTCTGATTGCGACATGCCTAATCTTTGTAAAGAGGATGAACTGTCTATAGGAAAAAATAATGAGCTTTGGAAGCTTTATTTCAATGGTTCAAGAAACAGTGTTGGTGCCGGGGGTGGAGCTATGTTGATATCGCCCGAAGGAGATAAGTATTTTTTAGCTTACAGATTTACTTTTAGCTGTTCGAATAATACAGCTGAGTACGAAGCATTGGTGCATGGCCTTGAGTGGGCTCGCAAATGAGGTATTAAATTCTTGCAAGTTTTTGGTGATTCCGAGTTAATTGTAAATCAAGTCAAAAATTTAAATGCTGCTAAGAATGATTTGCTTAAGAAATACAAGCATCGTGTATGGGATTTGATCGAATATTTTAATGCTTTTAATATCTTGTCAATTCCTCAGAATCAAAATAAGCATGCTGATAGGCTCGCTACCATAGGAGCCTAGTTTGACATTCCCAAAGAAATTCATAAGGTAGAAGTACGTCAATACGTGAAAATAGTGGTCAGACCTTCTGTACCTGACAATAACGTGAGTTGGCAGGTTTTTGACAGTGATGAGCAAATCATGAATTTTCTGATTGCTAAAGCTGAGTTCGCAGATGGAAATCAGCAAAAATGGCAGCAGCAATATGAGGACCAGATTGTGCAGTTAAGAACAAATAAGCTGTCGAAAGGTTTGGTGACATTAGAATCTGTCTTTAATTCAGATGATCAAGTTCAGAAGGACAAGTGCAGCTTGACAGTTAAAGAAGAACATTATGCAGCCATCGAAATTTTCAAAGGGAAGCTTCTCAAGTTGGGAAAGGTATGTAATCAAGAGGAACATCAAGTGTTTATTCTGTTATGCCAAAAATATAGTGATGTTTTTGCTTGGGAATACAAGGATTTAAGAGGTTTTAACCCCGAATTAGCCCAGCATACCATCGAGTTTGAACCCAATGCAAAACCAGTAAGGCAGAAGCAAAGACCGCTTAATCCCAAGTTATAACACCTTATGAAGGCTTAATTGAATAAACTAGTTGAAAGCGGTATTATTTTTCCTATCAAGCACACCTCTTGGGTGTCAAATTTAGTGCCAGTCAAAAAGAAGAGTGGAGAAATCAGACTGTGTCAATTTCTGAGATCTGAATAAAGCATCATTGAAGGACCATTACCCACTCCCTTCCATGGAGAAAATTTTACAAGTGGTTTTTGGTTCTGATAGATTTTCTTTGTTAGATGGTTACTCAGGTTACAACCAAATTCTGGTTAAGCAAGAAGATCAGTTCAAAACAGCATTTACAACCAAGTGGGGCATGATGGCCTACAAGAAAATGCCTTTCGGCTTATCAAATGTTGGAGCAACTTTTCAGCATGCTATGGATATGGCCTTTCACGACCTCATGAACAAGTTTGTTCTAGTATATTTAGATGATATTACTATTTTTTCCAGAAATGCTAATGAACACTTGGATCATTTGGAACAGATTTTTTAGAGGTGCAGAGAGTTTGGAGTGTTTCTCAATCCAAAGAAGTGTATATTTTCAGTGCACGAAGGAAAACTACTTGGACACATTGTCTCAAAGCAAGGTATTTCAATTGATCCTGAAAGAGTTTCCACAATTCTTGGATTGCCATTACCATCCCATAAGAAAGGCTTGCAAATCTTTCTTGGAAGGATAAATTTCATGAGGAGGTTCATTCCAAATATGGCAGCCTTGCTGCAGCCTCTCACTTCTATGCTGAAGAAGAATATGCCATTCAGTCGGACCAAGGAAGGCAAGAGGAGCTTCGAGTAGATCAAGGAAGCACTTGCAGCCACTCCTACTCTCATTAATCCAAACTTTCACAAAGATTTTATTCTATATGCTTTTGGAGGAGTGGATACTATTTCAGCTATGTTATGCCAGCAAAATGATGAAGGCTTGGAGTAGCCTGTTGCATTTTTTAGCCAAGTTTTGCACGATTACGAGGTAAAATACTATTTTGTTGAGAAACATGTCTTTGTTGTTGTAAGAAGTTTGAAGAAGTTCAGACACATGCTGTCCAATAGCAAGATTCATTTATTAGTGGCTCATTCGACTGTTAAGGATTTTCTACTTAACAAAGATATTAATGATAAGCGTGCTGGTTGGATCACCAAAGTAATGGAGTTCGATGTTGATATAAAAGTAACCAAGCTCGTTAGGGGCAAGGGTTTGTGTGAATAGATTGCTAGAAATGAGGACAACAGCTCAAATGAGGCTGCAAATACATAAATAGTGTTAAAAAATGATGCTTTAGGTGCTGTCCCAGCACCTCCTGCTTCATGGTTGCAGCAAATGATACATTATCTGCAAACTAGTGAGTGCCCCAAAGGATTAGTTAGAGCAAAAAGAAGGTACTATAGATTACAAGCCATCCCTTATGCAATCATTGATGGCATTCTTTATAGGAGGGATTTCCAAGGTGTCTTATTACGTTGCGTTCAGCTTGATCAAGTTGACAAACTGTTGACATAGTTTCATGATGGACCTTTAGGAGGTCACTTTGCTGCAAGAACAACAGCTTTGAAAATTATGCAAGTGGGTTATTTATGGCCAGATTTGTTTAAAGATGCTATTGCATGGGTCAGAAAGTGTGAGAAATGTGCTTTATTTGTTGGTAAATAGAGGCTTGCACCGCTGCCCCTGCATCTGATTCAGGTAGAGTAGCCCTTTGCTAAGTGGGGCCTGAATTTTATTGGCCCTATCAATCCGCCTTCAAGTGCGGGTCATAAGTGGATTCTTACTGCCACAGATTATTTTACAAAGTGGACTGAAGTTGTTGCTTTAAAGGAAGCAAATGAGACTTCAGTGCTTAATTCCTATCAGGATCTCATATCGAGATTTGGTGTTCCAGATTCAATCATTTCAGATAATGGTTTAGCCTTCATAGGATTTCAGATTTCAGATTGGTCTTTCAGAAATAATATTTATTTGAACACATCTTCCAATTATTATCCGTAGGGAAATGGTCAAGTGAAATCTACGAATAAGAATCTAATTCAGATAATCAAGAAGACTGTTGAAGATAATCAGAGGACATGACACAAAAATCTAAAGCTAGCCCTTTGGGTTGATAGAATAACTCCTAAAAGAGCCACTGGTTGTTCACCTTTTGTTCTGACTTATGGCAGAGAGGCTAAGTTTCCTATTTCAATTGAATTACCAACATTAAGTTACGCTAAAGAACTGGAGTTGCTGAATGAACAACCTCTTGAAGTGAGGTTTGCACAGCTGGTCAAGCTCGAAGAGACCAAAAAGCAAGCTCTAAGACAGCTGGAAATACACCAAGCTCAAATGAAGAATTCTTTTGAAAAGAGGGCGAGGCCTCATGATTTCATTGTTGGAGATC
Source organism: Sequoia sempervirens (assembly GCA_007258455.2). Taxonomy (NCBI): domain Eukaryota; kingdom Viridiplantae; phylum Streptophyta; class Pinopsida; order Cupressales; family Cupressaceae; genus Sequoia; species Sequoia sempervirens. The sequence continues at coordinate 36,218,305 of VDFB02000009.1, read as the reverse complement.
TAGTTTTCAAGTGGAATGAATTTAAGAGTAGACCTAGATGACATTCCAAGTTTGATGCAATGTGGAACGGGCCTTATGTGATCACAGAATGCAAGGAACACAACGCATTCCAACTTTCAAAGATAACTGGCAAGGTGTTGTCGATCCTAGTTAATGGGATCCACCTCAAACACTGCCTTTGAGATAAGTTATCTCGCTGTTAAGTAGAGTAGTTTGCAAATAAGTGTGTTTCGCACATTTAATTTTAATAGTTTTTCTTTCCCTAAGCATTGTTGCGCATTGTTCTATTGGCCATTAGGGCCTGTTAGTTTGCTTTCAGTTTTGTTTTGTTCCTCTTGCTGCTGTTTGGAGTGTTGTTGTTCAAGATTCTGATCTATGCATAGCAGGCAAGCATATGTTAAAGGCCATTGATCTATGCTTAGCAGGCGAGCATATAGCGGAAATCGCCAAAATGTTACCAATTTTTCACCACAACTTGATGGGTGGAGCTGGTTGAATGATATTATATAATGAGGTGGAATTGCAGTTTAAGTTCAAATGTTGTTTCGCATTGTTATCGTTATTTATCAAGTGATTGCTATGCATTTTAAAAGGTGATGGAGTTTTAGAATGCCATTCAGATATTGCAGAATTAAAAGAAATATAGAACTAAGAAAATGAGCAAAATAGCATTTAAGATGCTTTCTTTTATTTCATGAAAAGAATCATATTTTATAAGGCTTCATTTGATTTCAAGAATCAGATATTACAACATTGCATTTGAATGCTTTTTCTTTTCAAATGAAAAGGAAGAATTGAAAATTAAATATCCACACAAGCCGTGGATGTGGTCATTTCAATACATCGCTAATAGCACATTACACTATTGAAGATGCAAAAATCAAACATATAAGTGACAACATAATCATCATTTCCTGATTATCAACGTTTGATGCTGAATGGTGCACCTTTGTCTTCTCGAGCTCCATTGACCTGTAAGAGAAAAGAGGGGGTGTCAGTGGCTCTGATTATGAAGTAACCTATATGAGGCACCCACAACAGTACAACCTACTATTAATCATGCATTGAAACAATCAATCAAGTGCAGAAGAAATGAGCTGAAGGAGAAATAACAATATGATGATCATCATGTTCTATTTTTTATTCTAACATTGTTTGTTTCCTTGTGCAGGTATAGGTAAAGTCATGAAGTTGAATATTATTCGAAGACCAAGCATGTGGAGAAAAACGGGCTCCCACAAGGGTAGAGCTCGACATGCTGCCCTATTCATTAAATGGGCTGATTTTAAAGATACATTATCATGTTCATCAAGAGAAATGAAATACAACTGAAGGAGTAAAAAAAGAGTTATCCATCGAGTAACTAAACCAACTGTGCATTCATAACGATTAGGTTATACTTTCTGAAGGCTACAGGTAAACAGTGAGTTTAGTTCACTAAATGAATTCAACTGAGTACATTTACATCTGATATTGCTGCAAAGTTCATGTTTTGTGTTATCTTGTTGATCGTAATCATATATGTCATGCATGTTTCAGTTCATCAATTCATTCTATTCACAGTCAAGGAAAGAGAACAGGCATACATTGTGCCTTAATGAAGAGTTTTGTTTTGATTTTCATCATGAAAGAGAGCAGATTTTGAAAGCAGCTTGATAAGTGGAACATAAAAATGCATGAAGAGTACCATGTTGCTCAAGAGTATAAAAGGTAGACAGTGCATTCAAATGACAAATGATAACCAGTTCTAGTTGACCGATAAGCAAATACATCTTTAAGAATTGCAAGGTGAGAGATGTTTGTCCCAGAATGACAAAGAAATGATAATAGTTTCATTCCAGAATGATGCTTCTGAGGCTTTAAGTATGCATAGAAATTGGTGAATAGAGGTGGTTCATGGTGCTGCAAGGTTCAATCTAAATCTCTATGAAGTCCAAGAGTAGAAGGCAATAAGTTGCTAGTTGTGGTTAAGGAAAGTCAAAAAGACACTGTCGTGCGTACAGTGAACGAGCATGGAGATAATAAACATTAAGAGGTCCTCCTTTTCACAACAAACAAACACTAGAATGGTTTAAAGGTATTGTACAGACCAGTGTGCACAGTTTTGACAAGAATTTGACACAGAGGGGTTATTTTCAGAGTGAACAGATTATACACAGAATGAGTAATATACAAATTCAGTCAAAGATAGATTCTATGTGTAAAAGGAAAAGCATAAACTCATATGGCTGTAATTTAAATAAGGGATGCATTGCCAGAATCCCATAAGTCGGTGGTTCATTTTCTCCATGACGAGACAAACACAGAATCATGCTGAAAATAAGAAATTTGAATGTTTAAAGAAGCCCAGACTTTACACAATTATTGGGATTACTAACCTTTTATATCTTACGCAAGTTTTCATGGTGGAGATTGTTCTATTATATCTTCAAGGAGTTACAAGTATCAAGGGAATGATTGTTCTAGATTCGACAAGGATTCAGATACATGAGCTTCATTTCCAGAATATCAAGTTTTTCAACACAATACAAGCAAGATGTTTACAGGTGGAGATCATTGTTTTTCAGAAATATATGGAGGTCTAATCAATGCAGTATTTCCAAGAATATCAGACTATATTCATTTCAAATTAAGGGACACAAGAATAACAAGGTAAGAATCAATTGTTTTGGGTCGACCCCATAACTAAATACAGATAAAAATACAGGTTTTGTTATTCTCACCATGAGTTTTCATTTCTGGAGGTGTTTTAAAAAGCAAACAACAAGTACCCATGTTGGGGTTTCAAATGAATGTCAGCTTTCCTTGTTTCTAGCTGGGTGTTTGGTCAAATTTATTCAAATTATGTACAGTCATGGCCATGTGACAGTTTTTAGTAGTGATGCAATGGAGATACATTCTTTTCATGAAGTGCAGAATACCAAGGAGATAAAATGAACATACAAACATTCAAGTCATTCTTTTATTTCAGAAGTTCGAAATAAGCCACTGGTTGTTATTGGGGTTTCAAATGAATGTCAGCTTTCCTTGTTTCTAGCTGGGTGTTTGGTCAAATTTATTCAAATTATGTATAGTCATGGCCATGTGACAATTTTTAGCAGTGATGCAATGGAGATACATTCTTTTCATGAAGTGCAGAATACCAAGGAGATAAAATGAACATACAAACATTCAAGTCATTCTTTTATTTCAGAAGTTCAAAATAAGCCACTAGTTGTTATTGGGTCGAGCCCATATGAACAGAATCATACAAATAGATTTGCAATTGAATCCCGAGTACCCATATCTAGGGTTTACTTTCAAAATATAGAAGATGCAACAATGGAGATAACCCATATGGGTTTTCACATAAAATAGCAAATGACATAAAATGCAAAATCTTTTGTGCTGGTTCGAGCTTCAAAATGGAAGAAATACAGCTCTCATTCAATTTTCACAATACCCACGAAAAGAGATAGCAGGAAAATACAAAAATGCAAGTTCTCTGAGTTAGGTCAAGCATCAGAAGATAGAAAAGACAATTTTATTCAAATTTCCATGATACCCACAAGCAGATTTATCTTCAGAAAGGCATAAAGATAATTTTTTTGTTCTGGGTTGAGGCCAAAGCTTCAAATAATGTTTTCTATAGTATACATCTGGTGTGGCCTGAACATGGCCAGAAACTCATAGGTAGGGAGAATTTCTTTTAGTCACTGAAGAGTGAAGTATCTATATGAATGGTAGTTACGAGTTTATATCTTTGAAGGAGCATGCTAGCCGCGGCCAAGAGTTCCAGAGAGCGTCTAGAAGCTGAGATCTCAAGCCCATAAAGAACAGTCGAGCTCTCATGGTGAGAATGGTACACAACAATGATTGATGTAAGCACAGGAAACACAAAGAAAATGCAAGTAGAGACATCAGAAATGGTGGTAGCCACGGCCTCAAGCCATAAAGAATAAAATATGAAGCCATAGAAGCTGTGAAGTTATGAGTGAATAGCTTACCCTTGTGGCAGTAGGTAAAAAGAAATAACACAAGGCGAGCTCTCATGGAGTAGACTGACAGAGGCTGAGCTCGAGTTTATGTCAACCAAGGCAAATCAGAGCACATGAATGAGTTAGAAGATAAGTATGAGAGTCCTCGGCCTTAATGGCTTTTCTCTTTTTCCAAATGAAGTGAAAAAAGCTTCGATACTGTAAACAAAGCTTACCCATTGAAGATTCCATTATCTGAAGAGCATGGTGAAGATTCCGAAGGCACACGAGCTCGAGTTCAACTCAATCATGGCGGTGGCATGAAAAGAGAAGAGATTTTTCCTTCAAGCTGGAGAGTGCGAAATGAAGTGATGATTAGGGTTTGACTATGTTTTGTTGAAACCCTATTTCGACCTTATGATTATCTGGAAGGTTTGGTCAGAGCTCATGGAGAATCTCGAGTGACTTTACCTTTGCATTATGATTTATTAAAATATGAGTCTAATGTATATGTGGGGAGGCCAAAAATTCATGTGCTAGGTCGATGTTTTAAGTCTTAGGACTTGTTAGATGCCTTAGTGAAATCTGGGTTTGTGCCTTATGTTATTGCTTTAAGAGAAAGGTTGAAGGTATGATATGCATAAGGAGTGCTTTATGATCTAAAAGTGATTATTCTTTTGTCACTTAGGTTTTGTATTCTTATGAAGGGTCAATGATCCATTTAGGGTTCTTATTTAATTGATTTTAGAGAAATCAATGAGAATTGAAGATATGAGAGAAGATAATGATGTGTTATATTTTTATGATTTTGTGAGAAAATCAGAATATTGTAATGGAGAAATAAGGAGCCTTTCTTTTTTGCAAAAGATTTTAAATCTTTAATTGCTAAAATAAAGCAAATTGTGCAAATCTGCAATCGTGTAAAGTAGAATCATAAAACAATCTTTTTGTTTGTGATTTCTTGCTATTATTAGCAGATTTTTATTGACTTTTCTTCTTGGTCGGATTTGAGACCTATCTTGGAGAGATAAGGTGTTTTTTGAGCTTTTAAAGCAAATCCAACCTATTTTTAGAGGCTTGACAGTGTGATCATAAAAGCAGTATGCTTTTTTCTACTTTTAGGCAGTTTTTGAGATAGTTTGAAAGCATTTTCCTGGAGCTTTTTTCTGAGCTCGGATTAGGGTTTTTGGAGAGTTGTGTTTTGATAGACTTAGTCTTTCAGTTCTCCTTCTTAGTTCAGATCAGAGTTCCTGCTCAGACACAATTTTGGAGTTTGTGAACACATTTTTGTACTTAGTCTCAGATTATGGCATTCTCCTTCAGTTGAATAAAGACATCATTCCTACTTCTCATTTTTGTGTCCTTTTGCAGTTTCAGTTTGATTTTTATCTTGTGATTTTTGTTTACAGAGTCCTTGTTTTGTCCTTAAACTATAATTCTTAATGCAGAAAGTTCATAATACAAGTTGCATGTTGTGCTTCAAGTTAGGTCTTCATGCAAATTACTTATGTATCAATTGTTCATGAGAAGTTGTGAAATACTGCATCTTTCTGAAAGCTGTTTGTGAGGAAGAGATCATAATCATCATTAAATCATTATTAGGTTTTGAAGGTCATCTGTTAGAAATAGGTTTTTATGTTCAGTCATCTTTTATCCCTTTCCTCAAAGGTTGTTTTAGAATAGGATTTATCATTCAAAGAACCAGCTCGCTCTGGAGATTCCTCCTTCGCTCAGATTACCCACATCTGAAGGAGGTTTCTATGTTTCAGTAGGTTGTTGGATATTGCATTTAGTAGGGTTCAAATCTATTGACAATAGTTCCATAGTTGTTTGCAAAAATATAGATTGACATTCGTTGATGAAATTATCATATAGAGTTAGAGCTATCTTGATCATATTTCTCAAGTAGAAATTACCCTCAATGTTTTAAAGGAGCATTCTCTTTTTTTCAAGTAATCTAAGTGTGCCTTTTGATTCCAATAGGTGGATTTTTTGATCCATATTGTTTCACATCCTAGTGTCTAATTAGATCCCAAGAAAATTAAAATAATGCAAGAGTGGCCGCAACATAATTTTCTCGAAATAATGTGAGGCTTATTATGATTGATAAGTTACTTGTTGGGAATTAATCAATCTAAAGCTTTGAAATTTCCTAATTTTATTTATTTATTATTTGGTATTTTATCATAATTAATATTGGATTTTATCATACTTTATTATATTTAATAGTGTGCTCCAACAAAATGGAGCATGGGATTTTGAGTTGGTGTCATATGTCATATCAATACTTTATGGAGTGTTGTAAGCTTAATTTGAAATTATTATCTTTAGAAAATTTGGGATTCCTACTTTTGTGGGATCCCATGATAGTTATTATAGATTATTAAGATTATTGTTATATATTAATTATTATGATAATTAATATTGGATTTTATCATACTTTATTATATTTAATAGTGTGCTCCACTGAAATGGAGCATGGGATTTTGAGTTGGCCTCATATGTCATATCAATACTTTATGGAGTGTTGTAAGCTTAATTTAAAATTATTATCTTTAGAAAATTTGGGATTCCTACTTTTGTGGGATCCCATGAGAGTTATTATAGATTGTTATGATAGTTGTAAGAGCTATAAATAGGGAGAGTTGCTCTGGATTCTTGACTAGCTTATGATAGGAATTATTATTTTTCATATAATGTCAATTAGGACAAGAAATAATGACAAGTTGGTTGTGAATGTTGAGTTGGTCAAAATGGAGGTTACTTGTGTAATAATGATTTATTTATTTTAGCATATTTTAAGGAATCCTCAAGGTTGGATTTAGAAATTGTGCCCAAGTTGGGTTCCATTATTTTTTTGGTTTTAGCACATGGCTTGGAAAACATTTTTTGGTTTCCATCTTTCTCATTTTTCTATAAATTTTTTCTTGAGGATTTGTAGTTTATTATTAGATTTTGCAAGCACATGAGTGTTGTTAGAATTTTTCCAAAATTATTCCAATTTCAATTGCTGGTGAAATATTCTAGTAAAGACTTGCATTGTAGGTGTATTATAATCTTTCATATTTGATAATAAATTATATATATTTTAGAGTGGGTTTTTTCTCCTGAAATGTTTTCCTCTACGTAAATCACTATGTTAGGGCATCATTTTTTATCTATTTATGAATGCATTTATTTAATTTTTAAAATATTTATTGGATTATATTTAAATGTGTTTGTATATAACTCCCTTTAAGAGTATCATAGTATGTTATTTTTTTTTACCTTAATTTCTCACAAGTCATATCAAATCTCTATCACCTTTGGTTCTACTTGTTGGATAGAGGGATTTCTAAGCTAATCATATTTGAGTTTTATCTTGTGCAAAAGGAGAATGTTGTGATCTTTATTATATGAAATAACATTGAAATCACATCAAGAAGGATTGAAGTGAAAAAAATTCAAGCAAAAACATTGAGATGTGGAAGTTAAAAATGGAAGATATGTTGATTGATTGTGATGTGTGGGATGATGTTGATGAAAATGTTGAGAGACTTATGGATGCAACTCAAGGATATTAGTAATACATAATGCTACAAAAATAAAAGGGTCTAATCAGATTTTTCTTGCATATTTTTTTCTTATTAGTGTTCTTGAAGAACTCACTACAAAATATTTATGGGAGAAACTTAGATAAATTTATCAAGAAAATTCCTTGAGGAAGAAGCTTTATTTATTAATAATAAAATAACTTGGATGTGTTTTAGACCAATTAAAATCATTTAGTATGTTGGTGGTTGAATTAAATTCTATGGGTTTGAATATGGACAATGGGAAAGATGTAAAAATTTATTCATCCTTTTCCAAACTGATGGGAAAACCTAGTCATGTAGATTAGAGAATTTCTATCATTTTGAAGGTAGAGGATGCTTTTGGTTATTTTCTTCCTAAATAGGTGAGGATGAAGGAATATCTAAGTTTCAAAGAGGATTTAAGTGCATGATTAATACCAAATTAAATAGGTAAAAAGAACAATAAGAAACATGATAAATCTAGATCTAAGTAGAAGGGGAGATCTAAATCTATTTTTAAGAATTGTGGTACGCTTGATAGAGAAGAAAAATATTTTATTCTTATTTTAAATATGAGGAGGAATATGGTGATACATTCATTATAGATTTTTCCACTTGTGGAAGTGCAAATGCATGGTTGATTGACTATAATGCATCTTTTCATATTGCCTTGAATAGGCATTGGTTCTTTAAGCATGGAATATATGAATGAGGTAAGGTTCACTTGGGTGATGATTCATATTTAGATATTATTGGTCGTGGTAGAATTTATATTAAATTTATCAATGGTAGAATTAAGGGATTTTGTGGTGTATTCCATATCCCAATATTAGTACATAATTTTGTATCTATAAAAGAACTAATAGATGTGGGTGTGCAAGTTGTGTTTTCTAAAGAAAGTGTTAAAATTGTGAGAGGTGCTATGTTGAATACTATACATAGTATATTGGGAACCTTGTTTCACCTAGATGCATGTATGGTTGAGTATAATATTAATTTTATAAATAGAACATATACAATTACTTTATTGGTTAAGGATATGATATCATCTTTAGTGGATGATCATGGTTACCAAGTACCTAAGGGTGATTTGTTTAATGAATCTAAGTTACCTATAGAAAAGATAATGTTATAGCATGAGAAACTTAGCGGCATACAAAAGAAGGGTCTAGTAACCCTGAAAAATAAAAACCTTATTGAAGGGTTAACTAATTATAATCTTGAATTTGATTCATATGGGCATTGTATTTATGGAAAATAAAACCACATTCAATTTTACTCAATTTCTCATAAATATTTTAGTATTTGGATCTTATCCATTCATTCAAGTTTATTTGGTCTTGTTATGTTCCTTTTATTGTGAAGCCTTTTTATTATTTTTCATTTATTGATGATTATATTAGAAGTACATGGGTCTATTTTATAAAGAGTAAATCTAAAGTTTTTATTCAATTTAAATAATCTAAATAAATGGTTGAGTTGCACATTAGAAATAAAATAAAATATTTGAGGATTGATAACGATATTATCCCATGTGTTTTCATGGTATAGGATGCAATAATTCCTAGATATTCATGGTTGTGTGGATTCGTAATAGGCAAGTGATGTCGATAGAGAAGATATACTAGTGCATTATTATTACTCTATTCAATGGTGCTATAAGTTGGATCAGTAAGTGGTAGGCTATGGTCATTTTTTCCATTACAAGGTAGAGTATATGACATAAATTTATGCCTATAAGAATCTATTTGGCTTAAGGGATTGTGTTGAGATATTGGGTTCAAATAGGGAGTAGTTATAGTTTATTATGATAGTCAGAGTGTGATATTCCCAATAAATAACTTGATTTTTCATGTTAGGATTAAGCATATAGATATTCAATATCATTTTGTGAGAAATATGGTCAAGATGGCAGGGAGAATCTATAAAATCTAGATGGAATTGTAAGGAAATCTAGTGGAGCGCATGCAATGAAAACTCCAAACAGTAGTGCCTTCGGTAACTTTCATTTCGATTAGGTTGCCTCAAAGACACTAACAACTGTGTCCAAATGTGAAATAGACACAATTCATTTCCTACATTGATCCATCTGAGAGAAACACATGTAGATTCAACAACAAGCATTAACAAATTCTACTACACAAACCAATAGGCATGAAAGATGAAACAAAAAACTAGAACACAAAGATTTACGTGGGGAAAATCCTTTCGGATAAAAAACCCCACTCCAAAGATCGAGCCATTGTATTATTCAGCAATAGGAAGTTACAATATAGTTTCAGGATCTTAGCCTTTCAGAGATTACATCTTGTTCATTCTGGATACAATTGGTAACAACAAATTTCCCTTTACAGTTTTTGATCACCCTCTAAAACTAAATGATCTTTGCACTATTACAATACCATCACATATGCAGTGCAGATCAACATAAGAGAGGTCAAACAAGATTCATGATCGGAAGCTATCTCTTCTCCTCTGTTCCGGCCTCAAGGCCCCCTGGCCATACAACCAGCCTCTCAGCCTTCACATCTCGTCAGCTCTCTGAGTCTCCTCTATCTCATCAGCTATTAGCTTCTCTTTGGCTTCAGCTCTATGAAATGGTTTGTTTCCAACTGTCGAATCATCCAGCTTAGCAACGCAGATGTTTCCACTTCCCTGCATGGAAGATAATACGTCCAGGTCACACCACGTAGGACAGTCACCCAAATGGTCAACAAACGATCAACTTGTGTCGCATGTCGGTGAGACACTAGAAGTGTCTCCCTGATGCCACAAGACCCGATTACACATTGTCGCCAAGAGTCGTCTCCATCGGCAAGATGTCACAACGAGCTTCATGTTATACCTAAATTAGCATTCTCATCAACGAGACAATCTCCATTCGATGAGACATTACACCAAGCTCATAAGTCATTCCGAAGTGTTCCTTAGTCGCCAAGACTTTAGTCATTCGTTGAGAGATCATATTGAGCCCTTTATGTTATACCGATGTCACTATTGGCTAGACTTAGGCAAAGGTCATACCGAAACTTCTGACGTCCATCACATTCCTATCGGCAAGACAAATACCCTTCGCCAAGATATCACCTCACAAGTTCCAAGTCACCCTGATTCTATCTTGTCAGCCAGACTTACCACTTTCGCCAAGACTTCATACCAAAGCCTTTAAGTCATATCGATGTGTTCCACTGTCGGTGAGAGAATTAACCTTCGGCAAGACTTCTTACCGAGGCTTCCAAGTTATCCCGAAACCACTGTTCGCCAAGAGTCACATCGAACCAATGACCCTACATGTTGTCGGCAAGACTTTCGATATTCGATGAAACATCATATCGAAACAAGTCTTTCAGCCAAGGGTCTCCCTAATCTCTTTGAATGTTACATTGTCACCAAGACAATCCTTCATCACTGAGACTTCACACCGAGATCCTTAAGTTACTCCAAGTCGGTGAGACATATCACTATCAGTAAGACTTCTTACCGATCACCCAAGGGTTTCCCCAAAAGCTCCAACACTGTCACTGAGACATGTTACTTTCAGTAAGACCTCTCACCGAGCCGCCATAGGTTATCCCGATGACTTCAATGCGTATCCCTGTCGGCAAGACCTTCCAATGTCACTGGGACTTCTTCCCGAGTGTTGAAGTCACTCCAAAGCCCCCGGTCGCTATGAGTCTGCCCGACGCCCGATTGAATGGCTTGTCGGCTAGAGATCTCCATGTGGTGAGAGTTTACAATGACTACTTTATGTCACAGCGATATACTCCACAGTAAATGCGTTCGGCAAGACTTCTGCAAGGTCATAATGACTAGAATATTTCACAAGGTTCCCAAACTGCTAGTCGGCCAGACCAAAGAAATGTCACACCAACTTTGCTCTTCCAGAGGTTCCAGCCTGTGAGATTGAGGCAAAAATTCCAACAATCTCCCACTTGACGAAGATCACACAAGCACCTTCAAAGCAACCAGAAACTAGGACCACACTAGCTCCACCAGTTCAAACCTTGCAATACTCAAGACACCCAATCAACATGATTCCATAGATTTCAGTCCATTAGACAATCTGCAACAAAGACCAGGCATCCAACTGCAACTCACTATCCAACAAAACAAATGATCCCGGCCTTTTAGGAAACCACATAGATCTCAACATGCTCTCATGCTCCATCAAGAATTCTACTCCAACACCCAAGATGTCCACCATTCAAGCAACAATCCTGTCATCTTCCACATGTGGAAGAAAGATACATCACCAAGGTGCATAAGCACCATTCCAACGAACACAAGCAAAAAATCCCAGTGATATAACGAACAAGATACTGCTACCACTTCACTATGCTCAAACGCTATACAAAAGAAATATCAACTTCAAAGCTTCAAACAGAACACAACAGTGAAGTCATTCTCTAGAAACAAGATAAATAACACCAGTTAGAATAACAATCAGACTGACTGCTTCCATCCAACTGATAAACCCATGCGACTGAAAATAGCACCCAAAACTCATGCTATACCATCCAATCTTACATACCTCAAAGGTATAAGCATTAGTAAACTCATGCTACTCCAAAACCAACCCATCAACATTGAATGCAAGCTCCAAGTGCCAACCAGTCGAAGAAGACAAAACACAACAAGAACTCCCACTGTCTGAATAATCCAAAGACATCACAAGTTTACCAATCATAGCACATAGAAAATGTAACCATGTAGTACCAAGGAAATATCCACAATGACATGCACAACCTGCAACAAACTACTACAAGAAACATTTCTCTCACCACAAACCTTCATGGCCACAAAGAGAAACCCTACACACCATCTTTCTGTAGAACATCCTCCTACATACACTTCTAACAGTCAGCTTTGTCAAGAATGATCTTCTTCACATCCCAAAAGAGAAACCTTAACAACATCCATCTGTTCAATCATCAAGATCAAACCATCTTTAAAAAAACATGGATGTAACCATCTCAAAGAAGATCAAACTAGTTCATTCCCCCTTTCAGGAAATCAGCCCTTACATTATCTCCTACCAATTCTCGTCAGTAAATAACATAACACAAAAGCTCAAGGAGATAATACAAACTGTACAAATTCCATTATGAATCCTCCAGAACCAAATGTTAAACAATAATTCAAGATCCATATCATGAAAGTAAACATAAAACACATCTAAAAAATATAATGGGCCAAATACCTTTCAGATCAACTGCCGAGTAGACCAAGACTAATCCAAGAGGAATCTCCTCATAGGTCTCTAATTGAACTTACGTTCAACCAAGGTGTAGGCTTCTCGGACTTTCTGCTGAAAAACTTTAACAAGAGTATCAAGCAGCAACACATCTCTCATAAGAGAAGAACAACCTTACCTTATTCTTCATGTATCCATGAATACTAGCAACCGATCATCTCATGCTAAAATCCATTTGCATTACTGCACTATCATGAAGTATCAAGCAAATAATCAAAGGACCCAATACACAAAGAATTACCAGACCATCGTCAAAGCTCCAATCATCTGAATCAGGAACTTATCATGACACCATGATCTACACATCCCCATAGGAGATACCATGCTTCAAGTGACCTCACCATTTTCTCAAGTACAATGCACAATGCCAAAACTCCAGTGCACAAGCAAGAGTATACCATGACATACAACAAATAGACTCAAAACCAACATCACCTGTCAAGCACCTCCAACACCTCAGCCAAAGACTCCAAGTGTCCTCCATGGTTCCAAGTGTTGCACATCTTCAAATAATGTCCATGCAAAAGAAAAAGCGTAAGAACCCTTTTGCAACACTAAAGAAGACCATTCACCACCATGTGATGAATCCACAGTCACTGCTAGAGCTCCCATTAGAACGTGACATCCGAGCTCTCCAAGCATCATGACCAACTGCTTTAGGTTCCATAACCGACTATTCAGGTACTCTATAGTATCCATCCTCTTATCTCAAACAATCACACCAATGCACAAGTGACCAACGACAAGGCCAACTAACAAGTCTGCACCAACAATGAATCAATCCTTGTGGATAAAGACAATCCACATCCAAGTTATCTCACTGCAGCCAATGGGTAGCTAATCCATCAACCACATAACTCGTAGATCACAACCATCGAACATGCAAAACCCATTATCACATTGAAAACTACAACACTGAGATATCAAAGAGAATAACCACGTAGACAACATGACTCAAACACCAGATCACACACTCTGATTTTCCAATCATGTCCATAACGAGCACCATAATCAAGGAACTTACAAGTACCACAATAGGAATGCTGAGTGATAGATCAAGTACCAACACTCCCATGTAGAGAAGAAATCACACCTCAAACCATGCACAAAGCATGCATGCAGAACTGCAACTATCTCATCCAGCAACACCCCAAAAGTCAGACTCTAGAAAATAGCTTATCAATAGCTCCACATAAACCATAATTTTTTCTTAACCATGTAAAACCTGCAAAACCACAGAGCCATGCAAGTACAAAGCATCCTTAAAAAAGGAAACAATAGTATAGAAAATCCAGGCCCCTTTCAGGCCAAATCTAAACCACCACCAAGTACATGCATCCAAGAAAGAGAGAAAGGCTATTTCAAAAGCTTGCAAATCATCTAATGATTAACTCCATAGCCTTCAAACATTCGAGGTTAACAGGAAATAGTTCTTTCCAACACGAGGAACTACTACCTAGCATAAGCACTCTCTTCCATGACTGAGAAACAATCTAGGCTTCTCCATGTCACCTAGGAGCCTGTCGCATAGACACCAATATGAAAGCTTTACTGCTACACAGCCACAGAGTAGGAAAATCCACCTCATACTCCAAGGTTATACCTCTACTAGCCAGGAGACACAGATCACAACATGATCAACTCCCTTTTTGATCTTGACTATCCTTCAAGCTGCATGTTGTCTTAGAATACCACAAGGCTTCCACTCATCAAAGGATCAATACATCAGTCCATTCCTCCAGATTTCTTCTAGCCTATCAAGCTAAGAAATATTCACAGGAGAAATATCTAGAATCAACAACCAGAAGAAGGCTCTGATACCACTTGTAGGGAAATCTAGTGGAGCGCATGCAATGAAAACTCCAAACAGTAGTGCCTTCGGTAACTTTCATTTCAATTAGGTTGCCTCAAAGACACGAACAACTATGTCCAAATGCGGAACAGACACAGTTCATTTCCTACATTGATCCATCTGAGAGAAACACATGTAGATTCAACAACAAGCATTAATAGATTCTACTACACGAACCAATAGGCATGAAAGATGAAACAGAAAACCAGAACACAAAGATTTACGTGGGGAAAATCCTTTCGGATAAAAAACCCCACACTCCAAAGATCGAGCCATTGTATTATTCGGCAATAGGAAGTTACAATACAGTTTCAGGCTCTTAGCCTTTCAGAGATTACATCTTGTTCATTCTGGATACAACTGGTAACAACAGATTTCCCTGTACAGTTTTTGATCACCCTCTCAAACTAAATGATCTTCGCACTATTACAATACCATCACATATGCAGTGCAGATCAACATAAGAGAGGTCAAACAAGATTCATGATCGGAAGCTATCTCTTCTCCTTTGTTCTAGCCTCAAGGCCCCCCGGCCATACAACCAACCTCTTGGCCTTCACATCTCGTCAGCTCTCTGAGTCTCCTCTATCTCATCAGCTATTCGCTTCTCTTCAGCTTCGACTCTATGAAATGGTTTGTTTCCAACTATTGGATCACAACTGTCGAATCATCCAGCTCAGCAACGTAGATGTTTCCACTTCCCTGCATGGAAGATAATACGTCCAGGTCACACCACATAAGACAATCACCCAAATGGTCAACAAATGATCAACTTGTGTCGCATGTCGGTGAGACACTAGAAGTGTCTCCCCGATGCCACAAGACCTAATTACATGTTGTCGCCAAGAGTTGTCTCCATCGGCAAGACGTCACAATGAGCTTCATGTTATACTGAAATCAGCATTCTCATCAATGAGACAATCGCCATTCGATGAGACATTACACCGAGCTCATAAGTCATTCCAAAGTGTTCCTTAGTCACCAAGACTTTAGTCATTCGCTGAGAGATCATATCGAGCCCTTTATGTTATACCGATGTCACTGTCGGCCAGACTTAGGCAAAGATCATACCGAAACTTTTGACGTCCATCACATTCCTATCGGCAAGACAAATACCCTTCACCAAGACATCACCTTGCAAGTTCCAAGTCACCTCGAGTCTATCTTGTCGGCCAGACTTACTGCTTTCGTCAAGACTTCATACCGAAGCCTTTAAGTCATATCGATGTGTTCCACTGTCGGTGAGAGAATCAACCTTTGGCAAGACTTCTTACCGAGGCTTCCAAGTTATCCCGAAACCACTGTTCGGCAAGAGTCACACTGAACCAATGACTCCACATGCTGTCGGCAAGACTTCCGATATTCGATGAAACATCATATCGAAACAAGTCTTTCGGCCAAGGGTCTCCCCGATCTCTTTGAGTGTTACATTCTCGCCAAGACAATCCTTCATCACTGAGACTTCACACCGAGATCCTTAAGTTACTCCGAGTCGGTGAGACATATCACTATCGGTAAGACTTCTTACCGATCACCCAAGGGTTTCCCCAAAAGCTCCAACACTGTTGTCGAGACATGTTACTTTCGGTAAGACCTCTCACCGAGCTTCCATAGGTTATCCCGATGACTTGAATGCGTATGCCGATCGGCAAGACCTTCCAATGTCGCTGGGACTTCTTCCCGAGTGTTGAAGTCACTCTGAAGCCCCTGGTCACTATGAGTCTCCCCGACGCCCGATTGAATGGCCTGTCGGCCAAAGATCTCCACACGGTGAGAGTTTACAACGACTGCTTTATGTCACAGTGATAGACTCCACAGTGAATGCTTTCGACAAGACTTCTGCAAGGTCATAGTGACCAGAATATTTCACAAGGTTCCCAAACTGCCAGTCAGCTAGACCAAAGAAATGTCACACCGACTTTGCTCTTCCAGAGGTTCCAGCCTGTGAGATGGAGGCAACAATTCCAACAACAATTTCATGAATTTGGTAAGTGCATTAACCAAATACATGAGAACAAATAAGTCTAGATGGTTTTTGAATTATATGTGCCTTTTGGACCCTAATATTTGATCTATGATGGTGTGTTACCTCTTGGATAATGCATTGTACTCAACAAGTGAGATTGTTGGGAATTAAAGTGTCTCGAGCTGTGCAAGTTCTTGATTTTATTTATTTAATATTTATTATTTTCTCATAATTAATATTATAAATTATAATATTTTATTATATTTATATTGTGCTCCACCAAAATGGGGTGTGGGATTTTGAGTAAGAATCATATTCCACATATCAATACTTTGTGAAGTGTTGTAAGGTGAAATTAAATGTCTTATCTTTAGAAAATTTGGGATTCCTAGTTTGGTAGTATCCTATGATAGTTAAACATATTCTTATAGTAGATATAAGAGCTCAAAGTAGGGGGAGTTACTTTGGAATCTTCATCAGTTTATGATAAGCTTTATTATTTGTCATAGAGTGCCTATTTTGGGAAATGGGATAATCAAAATTTGGGTGCCCATGTTGAATGGTTCAAACTGGAGGTTATTGGTGCATTAATGATTTTATATTTTTAGTATATTGCAAGAAATCATCAAGGGTGACATTGGAAAATATGCCCAAGTTGGGTGCCATACTTTTGGAGGTTTTGGAACATTGTTTAAAAAATATTTTTTCGTTTTCATCTTACTCATTTTTATAAATTGATGCTTGAGTAGTTATAATTTATCTTGGGAGTTTGCAACTACACAACCATTGTTGGAATGTTGTCAAATTCTTCCAATTTTTATTATGGGTGAAATACACTTGTGAATACTTTCATTGCAAGATTTTTGTTCTCTTTCATATTTGAAAATACATTCTATAGGTTTTGGAGTGTGAGTTTTTTTTTTTCTCATAATGGTTTTCCCCATATAAATCATTGTGTTATGGTATCAAATATTATTTATATAGCATCATAAATTGTCGCCCATCACAATTTAACACTATGTTTTGCTCCCCCTTAAGTAATTGGACCTAATTTTTCTTTATCGGTAAACACTTTTGATTGGAGCTATGAACCAGTGTGGCCACAAATGGGGGCCCCATCTTGGCATGGATGCACAATAACCACCACTCTCGTGAGCACAGTAGCCAACATGGGCACAAGGCCTACGAGCACACCAACCTAGTGAGGGAGTGGGCCCTAGACACAAGTGTCTGGTACAAGGAAAGAAACCTACACAACCAGTCGCCAACAATAGCAAAATTGCTATAGGTCAAGTCCAAATACTTGAACCCTAGTGGCCACAACACCAACGCCACCACTCATCCAATGCACCATGAGATCATTCCTAGGTAATTGGACCTAATTAAGCACTTAATTTCCTAAATTATGCATTTTATAACCCATTTTAAAACATTTTTTTGGCAATTTGCAAGCACAAAACAAATGCTCTCATTTAATAGTTTTCCCTCGACTCCTTAAACTCTAAAAAATAGGCCTAGGACACTGGCGCCTAGGTTTGCTATGTCCCCATATTTTGGCTCCAAATTCAAATATGTCGGTTTGACATTTTATTATATTAAAATTTATATATCTAAATTGTCGGGATTTAATTTTTGGGAAATTAGAATAATTGTGTATAAATACCTAGTTATTGCATCATTTGAAATCTAAGAAGAAAGTTGGAAATTTTATGATCAAGCAATTATCAAGAGCATTATAAAGCAAGAAAAGAGCAACATTTCAAAGATTTATTGTAGCAATTCAAGATCCAAACAACATGTCAAAATGTATGTGAGTGTGTTCATGTTTATGTTTTCATATTGTTTATGTAGACTAATCCTTGTAGGTTCCTAAGCAATCCAAGCAAGCAATATCCAAGTCTTGAGGAGATGTTTATGATGTCAGTCCTTCAAGGAAACCATTTAATGGTGGTGAGTTACAATACTTTGTGGATTCATCATTCCTTCCTATCATTTATCCATTAATCATTGACATTGCCATCATGGAAGTGGAAACACTAATGTGGGGTTTGACCAAGCTGTAGCGCCCCTTCAAATCGGTCTTTCTAGATCTTTGTGTAAGTGTTATTTGTGATTTCGTTGATAATTGGGCCATTGGATTATTTGGTAAACTTAACACTTTAAGTGGCCTTGTTCAATTAGCTAATTAAATTAAATTGCTATGTCATGAGTAAACATTTTATTATTAAAATAGTTAGATTATTGATCGAATGTCGTTAGTTAAATTATCAAATTATTAAGAGAATTTTAGTAATTAATTATTTTAACCGGTGAGATTAAATGTTTAACGGTAATGAAAAAAATAAAGATAAAAAAAAAAATTATTAGTTTTAATTAATTATGGAAAGAGGTATAATTTTTATAAAATTAGATTAAATTATTATATAAGCAAATTAAATTACTTTGTTGAAAGTAAATGTTTTATTAAAAAAAATTAAACTGTATTGTTTTAAATTATATCGTAATAAATTATTAGAGGAGGTAACTATTTAAAGTTACAAAAATAATAATGTGATATTAAAAAAAGAAGAAAAGAATTCCTATGGCTTCACGTGTCTTCTTTACTCTTTTACTTTCTGTTCACTTGTCTTCTGGCATGGAAGCTGAATCAACACCTGTCATTTGCACTTGTTGGAAAGTTTCTAAAGCCTTTTAATTTTTTGACTTCCGTCAATTGCATTTTACGGAAGTTTCTAAGGCCTTTTTGGATGGAAAGGAATTTTGGGAGATGGCAGGGGGGAATTTTGAACAACAAATTTTTTACCCCAGATTTTTAATTTTTTTTTTAACAGCTCTAGAATTTGGGGAGGAAGGATAGGAGTTCTTGGGGGAGAGTTGTTTTGGGCTGGTTGGGTAATCTTTCTGGGCAAAGAGTTTAAAAAGATATTACAGACGCACCTACCGTCTAATCCAGATTCCATTCCCTTTAAATTTTGGATTTTTGCTTTGCTATGTTTAAATTTCAACAATAATTTTTCTAGTATTGCCTTATTTTTTTTAAAAAAAGTAATTGTCTAGACTGCAATCCACATGAGGGAGAATTTATGTTTTATTTCCAATATAGTGTAATTTTAGTAACACTGACAAGTATTTTTGTTCTGTAAATTTAAAATTTATGCATGGTTTAAATTTAACCTCTTTCTTAAACAATTGCCCCAAATGCAATCTACAAGAATTTATGCCTAGTTTACTGTGAATTTTAGTAGTGTCTCTCTAGCAAGGGTTTTTGTTCTGCTAGTTAAAAACTAACAACCTGTAAATAAGGTTTTTTACACTGGTTTTAGAGTATGTTTATTAAAATGAAAATTATTGTCAAGATCCTTATAGTGAGCACATTTAGGTTTTTAGCATTACGACATTCCTTATTTACCTTATTTTATTTGGGTTAATTGTGATTTTTTCTTATATTCAATATCATTGGCTGTTTATTCAACCAAATTACCTTTACTTGTTCAATATTCACCTTAAGGATATTTGTTGAATTTTATCTTATTTTAACTTTACTACAGTTGATCAAGCTGTGTATAATAATGCAATACCAACATTTAAGGATTCCACATGTTATCCACATGATAGATTTTCACCGTAAGAATATAATATATAATGATATGATAGAGGATTCTAAAATTTAGTAAATATCATAATATTAGTTTTTGCTACAACTATTATTATTATTGCTGCTATAGAAACATGTATTTCTTTCCTTATACCCTCTAATGGTGGTTTGGACCTACTGTTTTATTGTTGTTGTAGCAGCATGTTTTGCTACCTTTGTTTGCCCTAATGGTGGCTTGTTTGACTCCACTACCTCATGTTTATGTTTTAGGGAAAATTAGACCAATTAAGTAGTTGAAGGATTAGTTTATATTTGAAGAAGATTAGAGTAAGTAGAAATATTTTATATATGTATTTGTTTTAAGTGATAGAACAAAATCTAGCTAAGTAGGCTTGAATATCAAGCCATATCGCTAAAACTATGAACTAGGTTCCTACAAAATTTAATGGGTTTTTAGATTTTTGACAAATGAACAAGATGTCCAAATTTCAAGAAAACCTAGATGACATTTTAGGAGAAACACCTTCCTTAATATCGCTGTCCAGATTTGTTGAAAAATATAAATTCAGTTTTCTTTTATTTATTTTTATCTATTGATTTCTTTTAATTTATTATATATTGATTTATGTAGCTATGTCTAAATGTGTATTTCGATAAAAAATGGAGATAATCGTTGTTAGATGGATATTGGTTGTGGTAGTATCTAATGAAAGGATCTAGATTGGAGAGCTAAATGAAAAGGAACACTATGTTGAACAATTTTGAATTTGAGAATTAGTTATAATTGATCCGTGTAAAACTTAGATATTTAGTTATCATTTTTATAGATGGGCTACATATGGTGTTTTATAAATATAGTGTTGAATCATGAAGAATAGTATTCTTTAAATAATATAAATTGAAATAGATTTATATATAGTTGATTTATCATTTAGAAAGTAGTTTTAAGGTTAAAATAAATATGCAAGTATATGTGATAGGGTAGGGTTGGTTGGAACACTCATTGTTCCATGCTCTGGGTCCTTGTTCCCAAGAACTCCTAGGTGACTCCACCTTCTTAACCTATAGGCCCTAATGCTTGTTAGGCACCCCTGGTTCCCCTGGACAACCCTACTATCATCTCCATTTCCCTAACCAAGCCAATCTTGGTGCTCTCTCTGCCATTCTCTCCTTAGCCCTTAATCTTCCTAAAGGCTAACCAACCCTCCAAGCTTCACTAAACTGTTGCAGGGTGTGTGATGACTTCCATGGCTTCAAATCCATCTCACTAGGGTTCTTGATCAACATCCAATCACCAATTCTCCATCGCTCACTCCAAACCCTATTCTAGGGTTTAGGAAGGCTACTAGCCTTCAACCCTTTTTAGGCCTCCTAACCCGAGAAAAATGGAATTCACTCTAAAACCCTCCAAAAGACCTGTGTTCTTTCCTTGGGTTTGTGATGCCCTTTCCCACACCTTGAATATTTTTGGGCTTTGGAGCCTCCACTGTCCGTACACAGGCGTAACCCACACTTTGCTAGATTTAGGGCTTTCTAGGCCTTTTTCTGTCCACATTGTGAACAGTCAGCTTACCTCAACCTCCAAATGGATTGGTGATGTCTCTTGCTTCTTTCCAAGCCTTTGTAAGCCCTCCTACAACCACCACACACCTTGGTTTTCTAGGGAAAGGACACCCCTGCAACGTTAGTGTTTGCTTTTCACTATCTTTCCTAGCCGGGCACAGCCAAGCTTGCCTAGGAGAAGAACTTTTCCATGGACCCTTTCCTCCTACAATCTCCTAAACCTATTCTATATACAGGCATGGATCTTAGCCTCATTTCCCATGGGCTATACACTAGGTATAGTGGAAAATAGAGGTCTAAGACTCCATGAATAATAGTCTACTGGACTGATCAACAATGAAAAGGAACAAAACCTACTAAGAACAAAGCTGAGGAATGATGAAGCAACACCACTAATGAGTACACAAAGCTTGTAAAATGAATACCACACATTCCACACACTGCTCAAAGCCTAGAATCCACCATTAACACACTAACAAGAACTAAAAACTAGAAAATTGCAAGAAATTCATTGCTTTTCCAATTGAACAATAAACTCCAAAAGGTATAACACTTTTCCAACCTCTATTCCAAGTCAAGGGACACCTTTTAAAGGTTCTAAAAGTATTTCACAACCCTAGGTCAGCCTTCTAATGATCAAATAGCAAGATTTGAAAAACCCACCGTGTTTTCCAACTTTTTCCAAATGTTGCCAACCTAGACCAAATGAGGAACTACACTCAACTATCCTTTTCACTTCTCATTACACTAATCACAATAGATCAAGTTTTATTCAAAATCCATAAATGCTAATTAAATGGTCAACATGACCTTAAAGCATTAAAACACAAAATTTCATCCTAGGCTCACAAACTTGCCTAGTGCTATCTCATGCTCTCTAGGTGCTCCTGCACCATTCTCCCCCTCTCAGCCCAAACACTAAGGAATGGAAGGAGAGACCAGTGATAGGTCAATACCAAACTTCTTGAACTAATCTTCTTGTACCCATGTAGCTTCTGATTCATGCTTGTTCTTCCACTTGATAAGGTGCTCCATGTACACCTTGTGCCTTGTAGACTTTTGTACTCTTGACTCCAAGATCTTCTCTGCCTGAGGCTTATCTTGATTAGGAAAGGATACATTGCTGATGTCTTTGAAGATATCCTTATTGTTCTAATCTGCATCATTGACTGTCCCCTTATACTTGATCAAATCAGCTACATTAAACACTGGAGAGATCCCTAGATCGGTAGGTAACTCCACCTTGTAGGCATTCTTCCCATATTTGGCCAATACCTTGCATGGACCCACTCTCTTCATCTGCAACTTGGTTGACATTCCCTTCTGCAACCTTGATTTGTTAAGGTGGACCATGACAGAGTCTCCTACTGCAAATTGCACATCCTTCCTTGACATATCTACCTTCTCCTTCAACTTTTGTGTAGCATCTGTGACTGTCTTCTTCACCTGCTCCTGAATCTCCTTCATGGTCTGACTGAAATCCTCTGCTTGTCCACTTCTTTATTCCATAGCTCCAAGATCTCTGAGCTCACATATTCCTCTTGGGTGCATCCCATACACAACTTCAAAAGGACTCTTCCCTGTGGTCCAGTTCACACTATCATTGTTTGCATACTCAGCTTGTGAGATAACCATATCCCATGTTTGTCCATATTCCTTAGTTAGGCACCTTAGAAGGTTACCTAGCACCTTGTTAACCACCTCTGTTTGACCATCGGTCTGAGGATGGTAAGTTGATCCAAAAGATAGGTTGGCAATCTTTTCAGGAGTCTTCAAAGTGACTCATGAACTTCACATCCCTATCTTAAATAATGCTCAAAGGTAGCCCATGGATACTAACAACTTCCTTGAAGAAAATATGAGCTATGTAGCTCGCATCATGAGTAGTTTTGCAGGGAATAAAATGAATCATCTTGCCTCGTCATCACCATAAACACTAAATAAAACTGGTCTTGAATGGAAGGGCCACAATCCATGTATACACAAACCCACAGCGAATTACATTAGGAATGGGTGGGGTTATTAAACCAACATTATAGCTCCTCCCATAGCTTTCCTTTAACACATTGTTCCACATATTTTTTGACATCTCTTGCTAACTTAGGCCAGTAATAGAACCTTTTTACTAGTTCTAAAGTCTCATTGATGCCAAAATTCCCACTAAGATTTCCATTATGCTTTTCTTGAATCATATTTTCCATCATTGACCCTCTTGGAACACATAAATGAGATTTACATAACCAATAACCCACTTTGCAATGTTTACTTAGAATGTAGTATGAATAGTTCTCAAGTTAGAACATACCTTATAGTGTTGAAAGTCTCATCTTTACATAGGATCATGAAACTCTGTGCAATATCTTCCAATCTATGCCACTATCAATCTCCTGCTCAATACATCTACTACTTTGTTTAGGCTGTCCCTTCTTGTGTGATGGTGAGTAAAAGCTTGGATCTATTCCATCCATTTCAAATGCCTATTACTCAACTTCTCTTGAGTGTTAATAAAACTAAGTTCCTGATTGTTAGTAAAGACTCCAAACTCCTTGGGTAGAAGGTAATGCCTCCATTTCCTAAATGACTGAACCAAAGCATAAAGTTCTAAGTCATAGGTTGAATCCTTCTTCTTTGATTCATTGAGCTTCTCACTAAAGAAGGCTATAGGCCTGCCCTCTTGACTTAGCACTCCTCCTACTGCCACTCCTTGTCATTCAATTGAACAGTTTATCAAAACTAAGTAAAGAGAATAGGTTGAGTTTACTTACCTTGGAAGTTTCGTCTGTAACTTCTTTGATTCCACAAACTTAGTTTAAACCACCCTTGTTGATTGTATCTAAGTTGGTGCACATATGCCACTAAATTTTCTTATGAATTTTCTATAAAATTGAGCCAATCCATGAAAACTTCTTACCTCTGTCCCTGTGGTTGGTGTAGGCCAGTTTAGGATGGCTTCCACCTTGCTTGGATCCATCTTCAATGATCCTTTGGACACTAAAAAACCCAAATAGACAAGCTCTTGCTTAAAGAACTCACACTTCTCTAGATTGATTGCCAGGTTCTCCTCTTGCAACCTTCTAAGAACCAACTCCACATGTTTTAAATGCTCTTCTATTGTCTTGCTGAATATGAGGATGTCATCAAGGTATACCACCACAAATATCCCTGTAAAGTCTTTAAGTACTTCATTCATGAGCCTCATGAATGTGCTAGGGGCATTGGAGAGACCAAATGGCATCACTCTCCATTCATATAACCCATCATTTTTCTTAAATGTTGTTTTCCACTCATCACCATCCTTAATTATGATCTGATAGTATCCACTCTTGAGATTCAACTTTGTGTAGTATAGAGCTCCTCCAAGACAATCCATCAAGTCTTCAATCCTTGGGATAGGGAATCTATATCTAATTGTAATTTTGTTTATAGCTCTAGAGTCAGTGCAAAGTCTCCACTTACCACCTTTCTTTGTTGCTAAGACCACTGGTACTGCACATGGGTTGATGCTCTTTTAAACCAATCCTTGATCCAACAACTCTTGCACTTGCCTATGCTTAGGTTCTAATCTGATGTAAGCTTGTATGCTGCTGATGGTATTTGTGTAAAGCTCAGGTATAAAGTCAATTTGATGACTAATGCTGGCTCTCTTTGGAGGTAAGTTGCAGTGTGCCATCATGATAATCTCATGAGGCAGTCCAACATAACTTTTAGGATTGCTCGGGTATGGCATCTTGTCAGCCTTTTTCTTCTTCTTTAGGTTGTAACATACGTATCTTCTGCCCCTTTATGTGGTTGTTAAGGAACTCCTTCCCACTACTCAACATGATGTTTGGTGTCTTCAGATGTCCCTCTTCTTCTTACGTGATGACTACAACTTGATCTTATCCTTCTTGAATGAGATGGTGTTCTCTTTCCCATCATATGGAAAACCTGTGTCATATTGCATAGTCGCCCAATATGTAGCATGCATCCATGGGTAAAGTATCACAAAATAACATCTTGTGCCTCAATGGAAAACTCCACCGTTACTTGCTCATTCACTAGAACACTCTGCCCTTTGTTTAGCCATGTGACCTTGTAGGGGTTAGTGTGGGGTATCTTCTCCAATTTCAATTTCATTACTGCCTCCTCTGAGATTATATTGTCTTTTGAACCTGAATCTACTATGACCTTGCATACTTTACCAATTATCTTGCACCTTACTCTAAACAGAGCTCTCCTTTGTTTTGGTTCTTCCTTGACCGGTTGTCTGATCAAAACTCTACTGAACATCAGATTCTCTCCTACCTCAGATTCAATATGACTGATCTCAGATGACTTAGGACTCATGGTGTCCTCTTGTACATAATCCACTCTCATCTCATTGCTTGATGAAGATGCTTTCTCCGGGCACCTATAAGTAGGATGACCTACTTGACCACAATGGTAGCATTTCATGTTTGCAAAGTATGAATTGCTCCTTCCTGCTCCTCTTCCTTTGTTTGAACCTCCTTGAGATCCTCTACCTCTGTTATATCCTCCTCGAGAAGATGTTTCTCCTCCATGCTTTGTGAGTTTAGACTCTCCTTGGTTTCTTTGGTCATTTCCTCTTCCTTGGTAGCCACCTCATTGACCTTTTTTATCTCTTTGATCTCTGCCTTTGCCTCTGCCCTTAGAAGCCTGGTCTTGCTTCCTCTTATTCCTTTCCTCAATCTTGATAGCCAATTGGTAACATTGATGTACTGTCTTAGGGCTTAAAAGAGGCATCTCCTCTTGAATGTTCCACTTCAAGCCATTAAGATACCTAGCCACCTTGAGACTCTCATCCTCTGTCACATTAGACCTCATGCAAAGTTTTTGAAACTCCTCAATGTAAGTGTTCACATCTTGGTCTCTTTGCCTCAAGCTCTATCTTTTCTTGTGTAACTGAATCTCATAGTCATCTGGCATGTATGCTTCTTTTACTTTGGCAACCATACCCTTCCAAGTAGTTATAGGCTGCTTGCCTTCCTTTTCCCTCTCTGTCTGAATGAACTTCCACCATGTCAAGGTAGAACCTCTTAGTCTTGATTTGGCCACCTTTACCTTCTGTGCTTTAGTGACTCCATCACATTCAAAATGGTTTTCCATTCCCTCTATCCAGTCCATGACTAGATCAGCTTCCATTTTTCCACTAAATAGTCGTATGCCTTCAAGTGATTTTCCACTCAAAGCCTTCAATGCCTTCAAGAAAGGCTCCTCTTTCAAAACAGGTTCAGATTCAGGGGTCTTGTCTTCCTCTGCAACCTCTTCTTCCTTTGGGATCCTTCAAATTGTGCACTCCTCACTACTTGCTCAAGTTGGGCTATTCTTTCCCTCAATTGTTTATTGTCTTCCTCTTGTTCTTCAACCATCTTGGCCAATTGTGCATTTTTCACCATGATGGTAGAATCACTGGACTCAACCTCTGACATATATTATTCTTTCCCAAATCTTTAACTTTCTCTAATACCAATCTGATAGGGTAGGGTTGGTTGGAACACTCATTGTTCCATGCTCTAGGTCCTTGTTCCCAAGAACTCCTAGGTGACTCCACCTTCTTAACCTATAGGCCCTAATGCTTGTTAGGCACCCCTGGTTCCCCTGGCCAACCCTACTATCATCTCCATTTCCCTAACCAAGCCAATCTTGGTGCTCTCTCTGCCATTCTCTTCTTAGCCCTTAATCTTCCTAAAGGCTAACCAACCCTCCAAGCTTCACTAAACTGTTGCAGGGGTGTGTGATGACTTCCATGGCTTCAAATCCATCTCACTAGGGTTCTTGATCAACCTCCAATCACCAATTCTCCATCGCTCACTCCAAACCCTATTCTAGGGTTTAGGAAGGCTACTAGCCTTCAGCCCTTTTTAGGCCTCCTAACCCGAGAAAAATGGAATTCACTCTAAAACCCTCCAAAAGACGTGTGTTATTTCCTTGGGATTTGTGATGCCCTTGCCCACACCTTGAATATTTTTGGGGTTTGGAGCCTCCACTGTCCGTACACAGGCGTAACCCACACTTTGCTAGATTTAGGGCTTTCTAGACCTTTTTCTATCCACGCTATGAACAGTTAGCTTACCTCAACCTCCAAATGGATTGGTGATGTATCTTGCTTCTTGCCAAGCCTTTCTAAGGCCTCTTGCAACCACCACACACCTTGGTTTGCTAGGGAAAGGACACCCCTGCAACGTTAGTGTTTGCTTTTCACTGTCTTTCCTAGCAGGGCACAGTCAAGCTCGCCTAGAAGAAGACCTTTTCCATGGACCCTTGCCTCCTACAATATCCTAAACCTATTCTATATACAGGCATGGAGCTTAGCCTCATTTCCCACGGGCTATACACTAGGTATAGTGGAAAATAGAGGTCTAAGACTCCATGAATAATAGTCTACTGGACTGATCAGCAATGAAAAGGAACAAAACCTACTAAGAACAAAGCTAAGGAATGATGAAGCAACACCACTAATGACTACACAAAGCTTGTAAAATGAATACCACACATGCCACACACTGCTCAAAGCCTGGAATCCACCATTAACACACTAACAAGAACTAAAAACCAGAAAATTGCAAGAAATTCATTGATTTTCCAATTGAATAGTAAACTCCAAAAGGTATAACGATTTTCCAACCTATCTTCCAGGTCGAGGGCCACCTTTTAAAGGTTCTCAAAGTAGTTCACAACCCTAGGCCGGCCTTCTAATGATCAAATAGCAAGATTTGAAAAACCCGCTGTGTTTTCCAACTTTTTCCAAATGTTGCCAACCTAAACCAAATGAGGAACTACACTCAACTATCCTTTTCACTTCTCATTACACTGATCACAATAGATCAAGTTTTATTCAAAATCCATAAATTCTAATTAAATGGTCAACATGACCTTAAAGCATTAAAACACAAAATTTCATCCTAGGCTCACAAACTTGCCTAGTGCTATCTCATGCTCTCTAGGTGCTCCTGCACCAATATGTGTTGTTGAAATTGCGTAAACATATTTATAGGAAATTATTTAGTTAGGGGAGAGGGGCCAATAGTTGTTCACCCTAACTTCACGCTTCTAATTATCCTACGTGAAAATTTCAAATCACTCCCAACTTTTTACAACAACTTACTTGGCAAGTCCCCTACTTATAACTAAAGTTTCATGGCCACATCATCAAATATGATGCCACATCAGCATGTTTTTTCTCAAGGTGTCCAAAAAGGCCCCCAAAAAAAGTGAGACCAATTCTCGTGCATTCACATCATTAGTAGTTGAGTGCTCATGTGGCATCACATGATTGGTCACTTTTTAGATCAAAGGAA
Organism: Sequoia sempervirens; assembly: GCA_007258455.2. NCBI lineage: Eukaryota > Viridiplantae > Streptophyta > Pinopsida > Cupressales > Cupressaceae > Sequoia > Sequoia sempervirens. The sequence goes on along the minus strand of VDFB02000009.1, from coordinate 36,189,267 downwards.
TACATTTTGTTTAATTATGGGTAGTCAAAGTACAACTATTGAGCATTATATAAACAATTACTGGGTATTATAATCACAATTGAGTGCATGACAATTGGACCCCACATGAAAATTGGCCCCTCTCCCCTATATGTTATAAGCCTTCAATTTCAAAGTAAGATGAGTTACTTATCAAGGATACAATGTAATATATATGGAAAATGAGAATGTGGGCTCAAGATAGAAGATTTTATTGACATATAAAATTAGGATTATTCTTTTTCTGCTCTAACAATGATTTCTCTTGCATTTCCTAATTGACAAAAGGTTTATTCCACTTGGAGTTTTACATTTGTCATTTGATATTCTATAAATGTGTGATTTAAGCACTTAAAAATATTTAAGAAAAAAGTTAAGCATGACTCTATTAATTGGTTTTGATTGATAGCTTAGAGTCATAGCTAGGATGAGTGGTGAGGAAACTAAAATGTTACTTATTGAGTTGTTATTTTAATGTTGAAGAATAGGAATTTTAATAAATTTTCTCGTATATATATTAAATGAAATTTGTAGAAAGTTATGAATTTTTATTTTAGTAGTTATACAGATGAATTCATTTATAATTAGAAAATTGAGGGTTTTTACTACATGTTTATAAATGGATTAGGTAAGATTCAATGGTGAAATTCTATTAGGAACTGGTTCTCAAGTAGAAAGATTAGGTAAATTAGAAATATCCTATGTGTATAGTGAAGTTAAAGTTTATGTACTTTAGTAAAATAATAAATAAGACTATATGTTTATTAAGAGGGGAAAATCTATTTAGATAGGTTTAAGATTTTGAGTAAGATTATAAAAGATGTTTAAATAGTTTTCTTTAATTATATTATATAATTTATTAATAAGTGTACATTTATCAAATCATCATACTTTTAATATATTGTTCATCAACTCTAGTTAAAAATTCATAATAGAACGAATTCGGTTAATAGCTTAAATGAATCAAAATGGAATACATTTCGCTTAGTAGATCATAATGTTATTTAATAATAGATTGGGAAATTAAATAGAGATAGTGGGTAGATTGAATTAGAATATCTTTTTTTATATAGCTATTGCATGCTGCTTAATGGTTACCTCAAATTCTAGTTTAGAAAGAGTATGCTAATTAATTTAATTATTAAGATTTCAAAATTGCAATTTCTAATTGGATGGGTATTACTATAAAGAGAATTGAGTTAATGTGTTACTCATAGTTAGGAGTATTAAGTAACATGAGTTAGGGAAAAATGTTTCAGGGATGTGTTGATGGTTTTATCTAGGTAATTAAGTGAATTGTTAAAATTGAATTACTTGTATTTAGTTATTTGAAAGGGTTGGTTTAAGTAAATGGAATTAATAATTGATTTATGAAGTATCTATGTTGTAATGCAAAACTATTTGAATAGATAAGTTTGTTAGATGAGTCAGGAAGTCATTAGGAAAGCATTTAATGGATTTAGTAGTGTTTAGGTAATAGAAGAATTTAGTTAAATGGTTTTGATTAATTATTTTAGATAAATGAAGGCCCTTTGTAACTCAATGGATTTAGATAATCTTTTAGATGTCGATTTCCCTTATAGTCATTTAGTAGTTGACTTGCAAGTTCTCTCTATGATGGTTATCATGATTGATTGGGTTGATTTTCGAATTAAGATTGTGTATCGTTGATTGTTTTCGTTGTCATAATTGTTGTATTTGTTAAGGGTGATTATTTTCCATACTATAAGGGTATCTTGAGAGGAGAAATAAAGGTCTCCCTTGGATGCCCAGTTGAATTTTTGTTAAAATTGATTATGTTTTCCTTGGTTGAATCTAAAGATCTCTTTATGATGACGCCACTTTTATTCTAATCCTTTCAATTTATGAGTATGAAACTTATATAGTCATTTTGTGGTTCCATGATGTGAATATTCCTTTTTGTGTTAATTCTGATTGAGGAGATTTTATGCAATGACTTTCTTATGGTCATATTTTGAGATGGTCGGGAACCCGAAGTGTTCAAATTACCTTCAGTAGAAGTTTGTTGTTTTTCGGTGTTTTAGGCTTCTAGAGGAAATGGAGAAACTTGATTTATGCTGATTTTCCATGGTTGGACCTTTGTGATTCATTGATCTTATTTTTGATTTTGAGTTCTTGTGGGCGGTACCTCCTTTGTTCTTATTTTAGTGATATGGAATGGGTTTGCAAAATGGTTCTTTCCTCACATGTTGTGTGATATGTACTCCTTGATTTTCCTATGTGAGATAAGGTACACCCCTTGCATGTTTTGGTTTGGTACCGTAGGGAGTGGCTCTTCATGGGGGTCTGACGCACAAAAGGGCTATTAGGGTAACCCATGGAAGAGTTTCCTAAACAAGTGATAATGTAAATAATGAACTAGTGGGTTTAGGTAGTTAAACACTAAACAAGATTAATTATGAACCTCACCCATACCATTAGTGATTTCACAGGCTAAGGATGGGATGAGAAGACCTGGTTGGTAAGATCACTGCCTTGTCCTCACGAAAGGTAAGTGGTCCCAGTGGAGCAGCACCTTGAGATAGGCAACCAGGATAACCATAGATCGAGGTGGTACCTTGTGATAGGTTGCCTAGCTAATCCATGTAAGTGTTAGAAACCAAGATCACCTGCATGCAATCATCTGTCACATGCAAAAGACATGCAGAACCAAAGAAGATGTTCTATAAACCTCAAAGTAAAAATGCATTATTGAGAATCAATTATTACAAAGAGATCAATCCTTATGAAGGAGATCAAGAAACCCTAAAAGGGAAACCCTAAATGAAACCCTAGTGTGCACACTTAATAATTAATCAATTATTAATGTGCCTAAGTTTATCTTAAGTAACTAAAGGAATAAGTGACTTAATTAATTGTAATGTGTATAATTAATTAAGTGGAATAACTTATTACTCTAACCACCCCTTAAGATGAACTTAGGAAGAAGCTAAAACACTAGAATAAGATGCATGAAAGCAAGATGGGTCCTAGCAACAAAGGCTGGTCAGGTACCCATTTACAAATGCAAGAATGAGGTAGAGAAGGAAAAACCCGGTGGGACAAAACCCCCCTACAATGAGATGACTGCTGCAAGCACTAGAAGATCACTGTAGAGTAACACTGGAACCTGATACGACAAGCAGGAAGATACTTCTGTTTACTACTAAAACCAGATGAGAGTCACTGATTGACTCAAGGAATCATGATAAAGCAACAGTAGACCCAATGCCACAGAACACTCAAAAAATCCAAACGGGAACAACCCTAGAATCTATGAAGCAGCAAGCAATTATTGAATGATGTATTACTGAAAATGAAGTGCAAAGATGTTAGATGCACCCCCCCAACTGCTAAATCATCCAAGTAATCTCCAAACAACCCATTGGGAAAAATATGGACTAAGTGATCAACCTAGGATAGATATAGAAAAAGTGCATGGACAACAACATAGAGCTCCTTAATACCTTTCCAATGCCACAAAGATAGCGAAAATCGGATATCGTGGCAAAAAGTTATGAGCTCGAAAGTCCAAAATAAACATCTAACTTCAAACAGTAATAAATGTAGGAAAATAGTAAAATACTGAAAAATAAATAGCACCACTAGAAAGTACTCAGAACCAGCTTTCCGGTGATATCTCGTTTGCCCGATTTTGATACCATATGCCCAAGTTATGACCAAAAGAAAAAAACTGCTCTTTTAGGGAAAACTAGGGTTAGGAGGGGCAAGGAGGGTCGTACGGCCGCTGACGTCATCACTTCACGAGCTTAAATTTGACGGCCATCTGGCTGTCGGGGAAAAAAATGCCCCCCCTTACCGGAAAAATTTGACAGTCATCAGTATATTCCTCTAAGGTGCCGGTATATGCTCTTCTCCCAGAATATACTTGTGGAACTGCCAGAATATTCGGCCGTCAGCAGGCTGGTGGGTTGAGGTCCTGGTCCGCAATAGGACCACCTGTTGCGCTGGAAGGGGCTAGCCGGGGCTGGGCACATAGCGCTTAGCCCCCCATGGGATTGGCTGCTAGCTGGTGCAAGCCCGCGAGGCTGGGGAGATTAGTGGCGGACTAGTGGTGGAGTGGGCCGACGGCGGCGTTTGGGTGGCCATCGGGCGGAGGAAAATTTTTGAACTGGCAGGACACACACAGACCCCGAAAAAATGCCTTTTTAATTTTTTTTCCGTGCCTTGTAACGCGTGTTGGGGAGGCTGTATGACCCCCAAGCAAATTTTTTTTGCCTCCCAGACCAACTGCTCAAAAATTGACGAAACGAAGGGCAATCTTAGGGTTTTTGGCCGTTGCGAATGCAATGGCAGTGTCCGTTTGAGCCCAAAGTGTCCCAGAAAATTGGCTACCCCCAAATCTTGCAAAAAAGATTCCTGTGGAAACCCATGCATTAGAAACTCACTGAAAGGCCATATCTTCAAATCACGAACAAGCAGCTGTAGGTCTAGAGCTCTGATACCATGTTAGAAACCAAGATCACCTACATGCAATCACCTGTCATATGCGAAAGACATGCAAAACCAAAGAAGATGTTCTATAAACCTCAAAGTAAAAATGCATTATTGAGAATCAATTATTACAAAGAGATCAATCCTTATGAAGGAGATCAAGAAACCCTAAAAGGGAAACCCTAAATGAAACCCTAGTGTGCACACTTAATAATTAATCAATTATTAATGTGCCTAAGTTTAGCTTAAGTAACTAAAGGAATAAGTGACTTAATTAATTAACCAATATGATATAATTAATTAAGTGGAATAACTTATTACTCTAACAGTAAGGCCATGAGATGACACTCCCCTACAATACCCATTTATTTTTACCTTGTTTTGTTGCCTCTGGGAGTGTTGATTGAATTGTTGATGTTGTTGAGGCAATTGGTTCTTGGTGATTGTTGTTGAAGCCTCCAAGTTCTATCTTTTAGTGTTGCATACATGCCTCATTGCACTTGATTGATGTTAATGAAAGGTGCCCTTGATATTTATTGTTGGTTGATATTGCGATTTCATTTGAAGGCTTTGGATCCTATTATTGTTGTCACCTCTTATGGTTATTTAATGTTGATCTATAATATTGGCATTTGGTTTTGTTGGAATTTTCATTATTTTGTTGTGGCTATGTGATGGAAATGTTATATATTGTTATTATCCTTGTTGTGGAGTCTGGTTTGCTATTTGTTCATTTGACTGCTTTGGTTGAGGAATGGGGATCTTTCTTGTCAACTCCTAGCATGGGGGCTGGGCCTTCAGGTCCACGTGGTCGAGTGGAATGTGCTATGCACCCCATTGGGTTCCTAGGTTGTGTTCATGATGCAGAGTTCCAGAGCTTCACTTGGTTGGAGATTGTTCCTCATTTTGTACCTTATTCTTCATTGATGTATCATTCTTGTACTCGATGTACTTTTCCTATTGATATAAGGGAATGTACCATTGTATCTTTGATATGTTGTATCTATGGAAATATGCTCCACAATTGTATTATGGAACTATGAATTGAATTGTAATAAAATGATGTATCGTTTTCCTCTCTTTTGATCATTAATGGTTGGAAGTCATCATTATGTAATCTTGGTTTTTTTATTCACTTTCGTTTTGATAAAAGTTAGGTTTCGCAATGACCGTTCCATGTACCCCAGAGGACGTAGATGGCTTTGTAAATGCATAATTTTTTTTATGTAATATATGTACATGTTCATCTTATGTATTGTTCTACTTTCAAAAAAAAAAATTGTGGTAATTTGTTGTTTATGATGTCTTTGGGGTTTGCACGACGGGGTGTTACAACTTGGTATTAGAGCCTAGGTTCATACACTGGGCACTATGAACCCAACTACATCGACTTATTTGCTCGAACTCTCAAGGGTATGTCCTTTTATTTCTGTTATGTGACTTTTTCCCCAAGAGAAGAGAAAGTTATGAAATAATCCTTTAAAATTAAAGGGAGAATAAAGGATATTATGATCCTTTGATTAAAAGAGATATTAATAAAACATATATGTAAAAACTCTCTTAAGAAGGTGAAAGCATAATTATTTATTTAAATAATTAAATGCAGCCTTTATGAAAGGGTGTGATGGTTTGGAAACCACCCCTTAAGGCTTATATAAGCATTCATGTGAGACTTGGAAAGTATCACAGAAATGAAAAAAAAGAGGAAAATCAAGTGGAGCACATTGCTGGAATAGGGTTTCAGGTTAGCAGGCTGTGAGTAGGATGGAGAAGGGGCACTCCTATAGTGGGTGTCCAACCTGGGGTACAAGTGCGTGCACTCAGGACGGTCCTAGCCAGGGAATGGTTTTGTGGCACGAGTGTTGAGCATTGTTCTAGTGGAACCAGCACTCGTGTAGAGCAGCGAAGTCTGATTTCCTCCTAGACTGCTCATAGATGGAAGAGGCTGAACCAAGGACCATTCCAGCAATAGTTGGGGGTTTCTTCTGCACATTTCAAAGATAAGTATTAATGTTGATAAATTATCTGAACAATAAAAATTGTTTCAAATCTTTGAGTTTATTGAAATAATAATTTATTGCATTTAATTTCAAAGTCTTTACTCGAACTTTAAATATTATATTTAAATTTGTGCATTAAAAGTTTTGGAATTAATTTGTGGAAACAATTTAAATCATTGCATTTTAAATTTGGAAAATAGTTTCGTTTCAATTTCAACCTCACTTAGCAATCTGAGTTTGTTCCATAGGGGTGTCAGTCCAAAGGTGCAGGAAATTGGTGGAAAGAATAGGACCCTCGGTGTAGTGTGCAATGCACCGATATTCTTCCTATCGGGGATGCATTATGGACCTTTGTGTTGTCTTGAGATGTGACTTTCAGTGATGTAAGTTTGTGTGTATGTGGAAAATGAGTGTTTTAACTTAGAAATTTGTGTTTGTGATGTGTTAAATTGTGCTTTTTGTTATGAAAGGGTGTAAAATTTATCGTATGGTTTGACTCTTGAGCTTGCGTTGTTGTCTTTTGTCACCCTTGCTTGATCATTGTGACTATTTTTGGTGATTGTCCCACCATTTTGAATTGGGTTGGATGACACATTATCTCACTTGAGGGCCTTGACACTCATTAATTATGCGTATGTTATATTGTTGCGTGGAGATTAAAGTTGTGATTGGATTAAATCGGTTATGTTTATCACATGAACTTGTTCTATGCTTGTGATGTATGGATTTGTGATGAATTCATGGCATTGCTTATAATGTGATTACTGTGTGAAGTGCTAGATTTTGGGTAAAACTTTAGGATGCAATTTAGACAAGTTTTAGTTAGTCTTTTCAAGAACTAAAAAATTCCTAAATTATTGTTGCACATTTATCAAACTACTTTCTTTGACATGAACCTTATCATAGTAGGATTTCCTTGTTCAACATTGCAGAAGAATTGGCCTTTATTCATATTAATACCATATTAAGTAGTAGTGGCTAATATTTTGTTAACTAGTTCATCTTTGAATTAATCGTTAGCCTTATTGATGGACTTATAATCTTAATAACTTTTAGAATATTGCTTTGTTCATATTGTTATACCTTAACTTTTTTAAATAGTTAAGAAGTATATTCAAAATGAGTACATTTGTAGAATCCTTCATATGATAGCTAGTAAATTCTTAACTATAATATTAATTGTAGATCACCATCTTTTTCTGTAAGACCATGATTAGAAGATAGTGTAGATAATAATTAGAACCTGTGAATGAATGTAATGCCTCTCGTGTGTTGTCACTATTATAATACTTTTTCATGTTATGTTATGTACTTTAAGAATATGATGGTGATTGTTCCATTAGTTTGACTGGTTTGGTTGACGGTTTAGTTTGCTTGGATAACTATGCTACTATGTTCAGATGTTTATGATGTACTATGTAGTTATGCAATTGTTTAGTAGTTTCTTTATGACTATTATAATTGTACTCAATGTTGTTGTTACCATTTGAGGTCTTGGTGAGGGGAACTGTGTAGCATCAGTCATTCGTAAGTGCCCTACTACGTCATGATTTCCTCTCACGGTGTGCTTGTTATTTGATATATATGTGCTCAACATCTTGTTTGGATGTAGGTTGTAGGTACCCACCATCAACTCCACCTACCCTGTAAGGTTTGAGAATGCCCTATAACCCCAATGGGTATGATGTGGAAACCAAAGTTGACAAGAAAGTTCCATGTCCTAGTCCGTCACCCCATCTTTATGATTGACAATGTCGTATGTTTTTGACCTTGTTTCCGTTTGGGTGACGTTTTATTTTGAGTCGATTAATCTTAATTGTTTAATTGATGTTGTTTTAATTATTTGGTTTAATTGTTAGTTCATTGTGTTGTTGTGCATATGATTGTGTGCGTTTATGTCATTGTGCAACTTCTAGGAGTAAGTCAATGCTAAGGGGGGGAAGATGTAGCGCCCCTCCGAATCGGTCTTTCTAGATTTTTGTGTAAGTGTTATTTGTGATTTCGTTGATAATTGGGCCATTGGATTATTTAGTAAACTTAACACTTTAAGTGGCCTTGTTTAATTAGCTAATTAAATTAAATTGCTATGTCATGAGTAAATGTTTTATTATTAAAATAGTTAGATTATTGATCGAATGTCGTTAATTAAATTATCAAATTACTAAGAGAATTTTAGTAATTAATTATTTTAACCGGTGAGATTAAATGTTTAACGATAATGAAACAAATAAAGATAAAAAAAATTATTAGTTTTAATTAATTATGGAAAGATGTATAATTTTTATAAAATTAGATTAAATTATTATATAGATTAAAGTTATGAAATTTATTGAAGGAGGTTGCTAATATATAAGCAAATTAAATTACTTTGTTGAAATGTAAATGTTTTATAAAAAAAATTAAACTGTATTGTTTTCAGTTATATTGTAATAAATTATTAGAGGAGGTAACTACTTAAAGATACAAAAATAATAATGTGATCTTAAAAAAAGAAGAAAAGAATTCCTATGGCTTCACGTGTCTTCTTTACTCTTTTACTTTCTATTCACTTGTCTTCTGGCATGGAAGCTAAATCAACACCTGTCATTTGCACTTGTTGGAAAGTTTCTAAAGCCTTTTAATTTTTTGACTTCTATCAATTACATTTTATGGAAAGTTTCTAAGGCCTTTTTGGATGGAAAAGAATTTTGGGAGATGGTTGGGGGGAATTTTGAACAATTTTTTTTTTACCTCAGATTTTTTAATTTTTTTTTTACATCTTTAGAATTTGGGAAGGAAGGATAGGAGATCTCAAGGGAGAGTTGTTTTGGGCTAGCTAGGTAATCTTTCTAGGTAAAAAGTTTAAAAAGATATTACAACTGCACCAACCATCTAATCCAGGTTCCATTCCCTTTAAATTTTAGATTTTTGCTTTGCTATGTTTAAATTTCATCAATATTTTTTCTAGTTTTGCCTTTCGTGCTTTATTTAGCTCTTTTTTTTTTTCAAAAGTAATTGTCTAGACTACAATCCACAAGAGGGAGAATTTATGTTTTATTTCCAATATAGTGTAATTTTAGTAACGTTGACAAGTGTTTTTGTTCTGTAAATTTAAAATTTATGCATGGTTTAAATTTAAACTCTTTCTTAAACAATTTCCCCAAATGCAATCTACAAGAATTAGAATTTATGCCTAGTGTATTGTGAATTTTAGTAGTGTCTCTCTAGACAAGGGTTTTTGTTCTGCCAGTTAAAAATTAACAGCCTGTAAATAAGGTTTTTTACATTGGTTTTAGAGTATGTTTATTAAAATGAAAATTACTGTCAAGATCCTTATAGTGAGCACATTTAGGTTTTTAGCATTACGACATTCCTTATTTACCTTATTTTATTTGGGTTAATTGTGATTTTTTCTTATATTCAATATCATTGGTTGTTTATTCAACCAAATTACCTTTACCTGTTCAATATTCACCTTAAGGATATTTGATGATTTTTATCTTATTTTAACTTTACTACAATTGATCAAGCTATGTATAATAATGCAATACCAACATTTAAGGATTCCACATGTTATCTACATGATAGATTTTCACCATAAGAATATAATAAATAATGATATGATAGAGGATTCTAAAATTCAGTAAATATCATAATATCAGTTTGTGCTACAACAATTATTATTATTATTGCTGCTATTATTATTTTTGCGACAACAACTATTATTAATGTTGCTATTATTATTGCTGCTATAGCAGTATGTCTTTCTTTCTTTATACCCTTTAATGGTAGTCTGGACCTACCGTTTTATTGTTGTTGTAGCAGTATGTTTTGCTACCTTTGTTTGCCTTAATGGTGGCCTCTTTGGCTCCACTTCATCATCTTTATGTTTTAGGGAAAACTAGACCAATTAGGTAGTTGAAGGATTAGTTTACATTTGAAGAAGATTAGAGTAATTAGAAATATTCTATATATGTATTTGTTTTAAGTGATAGAACATAATTTAGCTAAGTAGGCTTGAAGATTAAGCCATATCGCTAAAAATATGATCTGGTTTCCTACGAAATTTAATAGGTTTTTAGAGTTTTTACAAATGAACAAGCTATCCAAATTTCTAGAAAACCCAGATGATATTTTAGGAGAAATGCCTTCCTTAATATCGCTGTCCAGATTTGTTGAAAAATATAAATTCATTTTTTTTTATCTATTGATTTCTTTTAATTTATTATATATTGGTTTATGTAGTTATGTTTAAATGTGTATTTCGATAAAAAATGGAAATAATCGTTATTGGATGGATATTGGTTGTGGTAGTATCTAATGTAGCATCCCTCCATTTTGGCTCTTTTGATCATACAGTGTTCTTCTTGTTATGTTTGTCTCTGTTATACTTTGACTATGGTACTTGGTTTTATTTGATTGCAAACTATCAATCGATGCGTATGTTATATTTTGGTGTGATGGAATTTTACTCTGATGTTATCATTATGGCCTATTTTGAATTAGCTTAATAGATATTTAATTAAAGATGCTCTATGCTTTTGATTATATTATTGATGTTAGACTCGTCAGTTAGAAAGTTTGTATTGGTGAAGGGGACAGGATTGTATCACTCGCTTGCGAGCGCCCTACGATTCCAAGATTTCCTCTTCACGGTATGTTTTATTATATCATATATATACATATTCGATATACTCTTTGTTCACAGGTTGACAGGTACAAGACATCTACTCCACCTAATTTCACAGGTTTGAGTGTGTCCATTGACCAATGATAATCAATTGAGAGATAGTAGCTAGGTTTTCTGTGCCAAGTCATCACCCTAGTCATAGTGTGTCGTCGGGTTTTAGTCGGGTTAAGTTGCTTATTATTGTTCATCTTTCCTTGATTTATTTAATTTCAAGTTGAAAAAAAGTAAATAAATGGCTTTTGTATTTGGGTTGTTTATTAAATAAATCTAGTTGTAGTGTTAGAAATGTTACTTAAATTATTAATTAATTTAATTTAATTAATAAAATAATCTAATCTTAGATTAGATTTATTTTATTGATTATGTTAAATTAATTGTTTGGAATTAAATCAATTTATTCATGTTGGAAATTATAATGGTTAAATTCTTTTTAAAATGAAATTGTAAAAGTGTTAAAGTTTTTATTTGAAAAGAAAATTTTAAATGTATGAAATTCTTTTGGAAATGAAAATATTTAAAAGCATTGAAATTCATTTGAAATAGAAATTTAAAAAAATGAAATAAAGAAATAAAGTCATATTGAAAGAAAATTGTTTTTTAGTTTTAAATTTCAAAAAATAAAATATCTCCAAAATAGAAAGAGGAGCAATAACTATGGTGGATAGGATATTTTTAGGGTATTTGACCAAATTTGGGGAACAATAGAGGAGGCTTTTCATTCTTAAAATTGGGGCTGTGAGAAAAAAAAAAGGAAGGAGAGCTCTTCATGTTTTGTGGATGCATTTTTGATTTTGGGAGAGGATTTTGGAAAAGCTTTGGAGAATCTTCTTGTAGGGAAGCTCAACTATCTTCTTCAAAATCTCCTTCAAGCTTCAGATCATAGGTTTTCCTTATTTATTTGTTTAGAAATTTGCATTTTTAGTTTAAAACTTGCTTGTAAATCTTTGTTTTGAAACCCTATTTAAATCTTGAAGAAAGTTAGAATGTTTGTTGAAAATCAAAACTTGCAACATAAATCTTCAATTTCAACAATAGAAAATGAGAGAAACAAAATGAAATTTGAAAACCTTTGTTTTGGATTTGAAATGGTTCTTATCAAATTTGAAATTTGAACTAAGAAATTGTGTGGAGAAAATTAGTTTATTGCAAAAATTATGTTGTGAAGTTGCGTAATTTGTCTGTAAATGGGAATTTAGGTATATATTTAACATATGTTTGTATATATATATATACAAACATATATTTTGAATGTATTTTGAACATTCTGGAAAACTTTATTTCTTGAAAATTTTCTACACAGAAAATTTTGTGCAAGCAGGGGAGGTTGTGTTATTTTAGTTTTTATAAAAAAATTAAAATATAAATTAAAGTTTTTAAATATTTTTTAGGGAGGGAGGGGGGGGTCGCAGGCATGGCTGCACACAGCCACACCCCATTGGAGGGGCGCTGCCACAGGCAGCGCTGGCCTCCACAGGGGAGGCTGGGCGCAGCCTTGGGCTGTGTCCCCTCTTCCTTTTGGGGGCTCGTGAGGTTAAGTGAAGTAAATTCGCTTTTTGTTTTTCATTTAATTTTAATTTTTTTTATAAATTTTATTTTTATATTATATATTATATAATATATATATATATATATATAATTATTGTTTAAATGAATATTTTTATTATCATTTAAAATATATATATTATATATATATTTTAAATAGTTGGAAATTATTTTTAAATTAGTTGGAATATAAAATGATGCATTTTTTTTTAAAACATATATTTAAATGATATTTAAATATTTAAATATATGGAGTTTAAAATGATTATTCTATTATCTTAGATTGGAATATAATTGACTTTATAATAAATGTTTTTATTTAAAAAGTTGATTTTTTATTATTGTGTGTAATTGGAGAAAATAGAATTAAATTGTTAGTTAGATTCTTCAATATCGCAAATGTAATTTTAATTACTTTTGAGTAGTTGCAAATAATGTTTAGTATTTTATTTGATTACATGCAATATGTTATCGCCTTGCTTGGATTTAGGAAATCCTAAAGTGGGTATTTGAATTGTTGGTTGTCTTTTCGTCATGATTTCTCTCTCTCATTCATGATGTTGGGAAAAAGGAATAAATTATTATTTTTTAAATGATTTATCTCGAAAAGAAGAAATGATTATTATTATTATTATTATTATTTGAAAAGAAGAAATGATTTATTGATTTGTTCTGAATAGAAGAAGTAACTATTTTATTTTATTATTATTTAAAAGCAATTAAGGAATTGAACATATGGTTTAAATTTCATCTTTTGTCTGAAAGAGAAGTTATTAAGTCAGTTTTATTAAGGCAATAAATTACTAAATGTTAATGAAGGAAGTGGATTTAGGAAATCCAAATATAGATTTAATTCCTATTTGATTTCCCTTCTTGAATGTGCACTTCTTCTATTTTTGCTTTGGGGAAGTTGATTAGAAGGGTTGTTAAGTCTTCCAGAAAGGGTTTAACTTTTGGGGTTGTATTATGTTAGTCAACCATTGTATTGCCTTGGGTAGGGCGTATAGTTGTATCCTGTTGTTTACCCAGTTTTCACGAACATGGATGGTTTGTGCCTCCTTTGCATTAGGAGTGGTTTATGTGGTTTTTGCCTCCTTGGATTAGGAGTGGGTTATGTGATTTGTGCCTCCTTTGGAAGGAGTGTATTATGTGTTTTGTTGCCTCCAGTGTTTGGAGAGGGGTTTGACTTTTGTTGTCTCCAGTGTTTGGAGTGAGTTTTCATTATGTGTTCCTCCTAGAGTTGGAGTGGTTTTATCTTGTGGGTATGCACTTGGGATTCCCTTGGTGATTGGTTTTGTTTGGTATGTTGTCAAGTAGAAGAGTGGCTTCTGTTAGGGGCCAGAGCCCAAAGAGGTAAACGGGATAACCTTCAGAGGTGGTTTAATCAAGTGATAACTAAATCAATGTACTTAGAAGTTAGGTAGTATTTCACACTAATTAAGATAATTGAGCCTCACTCATGGACGCAAGTGCTCGTATAGGCTTAGGATGAGTGGGAAGGCCTGGAATGGCAAGGTCATCTATCTTGTCTTTACAAGAGGTATTTGATTCGCATGAGTGAGTATGGGTGCTGGGATTCGGTTGAGGCCACTGGGACAACACATAGTGGGGGTCGGAGCCTATGAAGATTCCCAAAGGATATCCCATGATGTGCTATGTGATGACACTCTTTCTATGACAACAGTTGGCATTTGGTTTTATGTTTATGGTCTTCTTATCATACTCAATCTATTTTATGTCTGGAAGCAATGTGACTTATGTCAGTGATGTTAGAGTTGTACTTGTGATATTCGTATGGTTGTGTGGTTCAGGTGATTGGTTGTGTTAGTATGAGTTAGCCTATGTCTAGTGGTTGATGGTCTTGTATAGGATTCCTTGTTACTATCTCCTAGCACGGGGGGTGAGCCTTCGGGTATCACATGGTTGGGTGGAGTGTGCACCTTAATCCATTGGGTCGTCCTCTTGTTCATGTGGACGGGATTTCCAGTTGGAGAGCTCGTGGGATCCAGTTTCTTTTCATGCTTTATTCTTTTCAGTGATAATTGTAATTTTATTACCCCTCATTTGTATCGAGGTGGAAGATGTAATTTTTAACCATGTTTATTGGATGTACCTCATTCGGGGAATGAGAGTTGTAATCGTATTGTACATTATTGTTATTGGAAACATGTGGTATCTCTTATGAGTGGATGTAATTTTACCATGCATGGAATGTATGTGTATTTAATTTAGTAAGTAATTAAATGTTATGGTTTCAATTCATGTTTCTTGTTTGGGTTTAAGTAAACTCAGTCTCGTAACCTTAGGGGATGTTGGCATTGGGTAGTGAACTTGCATGTTATTGTTCTTAAACAAACAAAAAAAAATCGTTCGTTTGAGTAGTTAATTGTAACTTCCCCTAGGGTTGTGTGGCGGGGCGTTACATCTAATGAAAGGATTTGGATTGGAGAGCTAAATGAAAATGGACACTATGTTGAACAATTTTGAATTTGATAATTAGTTATAATTGATGTGTAAAACTTAGATATTTAGTTATTATTTTTATAGATGGGTTATGTATGGTGTTTTATAAATATAGTGTTGAATCGTGAAGAATAGTATTCTTTAAATAATCTAAATTGAAATAGATTTATATATAGTTGATTTATCATTTAGAAAGTAGTTTTAAGGTTACAATAAATATGCAAGTATATGTGTTGTTGAAATTGCATAAACATATTTATAGGAAATTATTTAGTTATATGTTATAAGCCTTCAATTTAAAAGTAAGATGAGTTATCAAGGATACAATGTAATATATATGTAAAATGAGAATGTGGACTCAAGATAGAAGATTTTATTGACGAATAAAATTAGGATTATTCTTTTTATGCTCTAACAATGATTTCTCTTTCTTTTCCTAATTCACGCAAGGTTTATTCCACTTGGTGTTTTACATTTGTCATTTGATATTCTATAAATGTGTGATTTAAGCACTTAAAATTTAAGAAAAGAGTTAAGCATGACTCTATTAATTGGTTTTGATTGATAGCTTAGAGTCCTAGCTAGGATAAGTGGCGAGGAAACTAGAATGTTACTTATTGAGTTGTTATTTTAATGTTGAAGAATAGGAATTTTAATAAATTTTCTCGTATATATATATATATTAAATGAAATTTGTAGAAAGTTATGAATTTTTATTTTGGTAGTTATACAGATGAATTCATTTATAATTAGAAAATTGAGAGTTTTTACTACATGTTTATAATATGGGTTAGGTAAGATTCAATGGTGAACTTCTATTAGGAACTGGTTCTCAAGTAGAAAGATTAGGTAAATTAGAAATATCCTATGTGTATAGTGAAGTTAAAGTTTATGTACTTTAGTAAAATAATAATAAGGCTTTATGTCTATTAAGAGGGGAAAATCTATTTAGATAGGTTTAAGATTTTGAGTAAGATTATAGAAGACGTTTAAATAGTTTTCTTTACTTACATTATATAATGTATTAATAAGTGTACATTTTTCAAACCATCATACTTTTAATACATTGTTCATCAACTCTAGTTAAAAATTCATAATAGAATGAATTCGGTTAATAGCTTAAATGAATCAAAATGGAATACATTTCACTTAGTAGAACATAATGTTATTTAATAATAGATTGGAAAATTAAATAGAGATAGTGGGTAGATTGAATTAGAATATCTTTCTTTTTTTTATAGCTATTGCTTGTTGCTTAATGGTTACCTCAAATTATAGTTGAGAAAGAGTATGCTAATTAATTTAATTATTAAGATTTCAAAATCACAATTTCTAATTGGATGGGTATTACTATAAAGAGAAGTGAGTTAATGTGTTACTCATAGTTAGGATAATTAAGTAACATGAGTTAGGGAAAAATGTTTTAGGGATGTGTTGATGGTTTTATCTAGGTAATTAAGTGAATTGTTAAAATTGAATTACTTGTATTTAGTTATTTGAAAGGGTTGGTTTAAGTAAATGGAAGTAATAATTGATTTATGAAGTATCTATGTTGTCATGCAAAACTGTTTGAATAGATAAGTTTGTTAGATGAGTTGGGAAGTCATTAGAAAAGCATTTAATCGATTGAGTAGTGTTTAGGTAATAAAAGAATTTATTTAAATAGTTTTGATTAATTATTTTAGATAAACGAAGGCCCTTTGTAACTCAATGGATTTAGATAATCTTTTGGATGTCGATTTCCCTTATATTCATTTAGTAATTGACTTGCAAGTTCTCTCTATGGTGGTTATCATGATTGATTGGGTTGATTTTTGAATTGAGATTGTGTATCGTTGATTGTTGTCATTGTCATAATTTTTGTCTTTGTTAAGGGTGATTATTTTCCATACTATAAGGGTATCTTGAGAGGAGAAATAGAGGTCTCCCTTGGATGCCCAGTTGATTTTTTGTTGAAATTGATTATGTCTACCTTGGTTGAATCTGAAGATCTCTTTATGATGACGCCACTTTTATTCTACTCCTTTTGATTTATGTGTATGAAACTTATATAGTCATTTTGTGGTTCCATGATGTGAATCTTCCTTTTTGTGTTAATTCTAATTAAGGAGATTTTCTGCAATGACTTTCTTGTGGTCATATTTTGAGATGGTCAGGAACCCGAAGTGTTTGAATTACCTTTAGTAGAAGTTTGTTGTTTTTTGGTGTTTTAGGCTTCTAGAGGCAATGTAGAAACTTGATTTATGTTATTTTCCATGGTTGGACCTTTGTGATTCATTGATCTTATTTCTGATTTTGAGTTCTTGTGGGCGGTACCTCCTTTGTTCTTGTTTTAGTGATATGGAATGGGTTTGCAAAATGGTTCTTGCCTCACATGTTGTGTGATATGTACTCCTTGATTTTTTTATGTGAGATAAGGTACACCCGTTGCGTGTTTTGGTTTGGTACCGTAAGGAGTGGCTCTTCATGGGGGTTTGGTGCACAAAGGGGTTGTTAGGGTAACCCATGGAAGAGTTTCCTAAACAAGTGATAATGTAATTAATGAACTAGTGGGTTTGGGTAGTTAAATGCTAAACAAGATTAACTATGAACCTCACCCATACCATTAGTGCTTTCATAGGCTAAGGATGGGATGAGAAGAAATGGTTGGTAAGATAGTCACTGCCTTGTCCTCATGAAAGGTAAGTGGTCCTACATGAGTCACTCTATGGAGCGACACCTTGAGATAGGTAGCTAGGATAACCATAGATGGAGGCAGTACCTTGTGATAGGTTTCCTAGCTAATCCATGTAAGGCCATGCGATGACACTCTCCTATAGTACCCATTTATTTTTCCCTTGTTTTCTTGCCTCTAGGAGTGTTGATTGAATTGTTGATGTTGTTGAGGCAATTAGTTCTTGGTGATTATTGTTGAAGCCTCCAAGTTCTATCTTTTAGTGTTGCATAAATGCCTCATGGAAACTTGATGATGTTAATGAAAGGTGCCCTTGATATTTATTGTTGGTTGATATTGTGATTTCATTTGAAGGCTTTGGATCCTATTGTTGTTGGCACCTCTTATGGTTATTTAGTGTTGATCTATAATATTGGTATTTGGTTTTGTTGGAATTTTCATTATTTTTTTGTGGCTATGTGATGGCAATGTTATGGATTGTTATCTTATATTGTTGTTATCCTTGTTGTGGAGTCTAGTTTGCTATGGGTTCATTCAACTATTTTGGTTGAGGAATGGGGATCTTTCTTGTCAACTCCTAGCACAAGGGGGTGGGCCTTTGAGTCCACGCAGTCGGGTGGAACGTGCTATGCACCCCATTAGGTTCCCAGGTTGTGTTCGCGATGTAGAAGCAGATGCACAGTTTCAGAGCTTCACTTGGTTGAAGATTGTTCCTCATTTTGTACCTTATTCTTCATTGATGTATCATTCCTGTACTCGATGTACTTTCACCGTTGATATAAGGGAATGTACCATTGTATCTTTGATATGTTGTATCTATGGATATATGCTCCACAATTGTATTATGGAACTATGAATTGAATTGTAATAAAATGATGTATCATTTTTCTCTCTTTTGATCATTAATGGTTGGAAGTCATCATTATGTAATCTTGGTTTTTTTTATTCACTTTCGTTTTGATAAAAGTTAGGTTTCGCAATGACTGTTTCGTGTACCCAGAGGATGTAGATGGCTTTGTAAATGCATAATTGCTTTTTATGTAATATATGTACATGTTCATCTTATGTATTGTTATACTTTCAAAAAAAAAGTTGTGGTAATTTGTTGTTTTTGTTGTCCTTTGGGGTTTGCATGATGGAGCGTTACACAAGGCAAGCCCCTTAATGGCACAACCTTTCTTCTCTCTTTGAATGTGTAGGTTTCAGGTCTGAAGAAGATTGAAGGAAGTTTGAAGATAAATTATTCATTGTTGCAATTGAAACCCTACATCTTGACAACTCAAAAAAACTCACAAAATTATTCGACAATGATCCAATAGTGCAATAAATAGGAATCAAAAGCTCAGATTTAATATCAGAAGATTGGGAAAGTACATCTAAATTAGCCCTACAAAGATAGGGTGCCCTAGGTTCCTATGTCCTTTTTTAGCTCCAAATTTATATCACAAGTGCACAATGTCTTGTTCAGTCTATTTTTGTGTGTGATTGCTCAAATATGTTTTATTTTTATCAAAACAATAATTTGCATCATTAGGTGATTTGAATCATTGCATTTCATCCTTAAGTAACTTTTAGATTCGATTAAGGGCTAGTTGACTCACCTATCAGGTTGTAATTCAATCACGTAGCTTGTCCAAATCTAATCAAACCCCATTCCATCCCACACACACACATTCTAATGAAATTAGGGAAAGACATTCAAACCCCAAGGTGAAAAGTATAAGGTTTCCATTTTCCACCATTTCAATTTGGTGACACTAACATGTTAACATTAGATACCTTCTAAAATTTGTAGTAATTCATCCTAGATCTATATTTTGCATTGCATTACCTTGCATTTTTCATTTAGACATCTATTTTTGCATCATAAAAATAGAAAAATTCAAAAAAATTACATATCATATTGCATCATATGTTACAATAGGGTTTATTTCAGTCATTATAGTTCAAATCTACATTTCAATTACATCTACAAATCTAAATTAGGTCATTTAAAGGTTGAAAAAAAAATGAATGTGTCATTACATGCATTTAGGTATCTTGCATATAGCTAAAAGGTGAAAATTTACAATATTTACTTTCAAAAGGCATATTAACATTATCATTTTAAGATTTATCATATTAGAGTCAATTAATTTTTGCATCTTAGATTTGGAAATTGAATTAAAAATTTTCATTTATTATTCAAGCATTTTCAACATTCTTGCACACTTGCATTTTGAATTACATTATCATAAATTGAGCAAAATCTGGAAAAATATTCACTGTCATACCTATTTTGTACATAACACAAAAACCTTAAACAGTATTATAGATAGTCAAACTTTTACATTTTCAAAATCCTGTCTAGGTCATAAGTACCCTGGGCTCCTTAGTCTTGCCTTTTTTTGCTCAGATTCTTGCATGTTATTTGTCTTCTTCTACTTCCTAATTTTTGTTTATGAGTATTTTACTATGATTGTTTGATAGTTTAGTGTTGACAGTGGGCACACTTAGTGTTTTGAAACTTGTATGAGTTTCACGTCTTGGTGTCTTATTACTAATACTTCGATGAGACTTAGTTGTAGACTTATGACATCCCACACTATTGTTACATCCATTGTGGATCCGAAGTTTTCCAACTCTTTCATGCAAGGTATTGTCATCCCATTCCCATTTTGAACTTGATCCCTAATCCTACTGTACCAATGACAAATTCATAAAAAAGTACCATTATGAATGTTGATACTATTGTTATACATGTTCTTGAAGACAAACTCAAATAATTAGACAAAGAATTAGAAGGATTGCAAGACTACCTATGCATTGAATCCTTAGCTGGACAAATAATACCTATAGTAGACAACTTAAGGAATCTAATCAATAATGCCCAAGGATTAAAGGTGTTGCATAGCCTAGCCCATATTGTGGATACAAACATTCTTATGATTTCTAGTTGCACTCAAGCTTTGGGATATACTCAAAATCGATGAAGTCAAATTTCTCTCCCTACTACTATACCCTCTATCCCTACATACACATAACCAATCGTAGCTTCAATGATACAAAAAACAAGTGGTATAACTCCAACCATAGGGTTCTCTAGTGGGAATCCTTATAGCTTCATGACATTGCATGTGACACCTCAATATTCATCGCCTCTTAGAAACTTGCAACATAGTAGTCCACCAAGAACTTACACAATCACACAATATTCACCACATTCTCAAAACATATGAAGCAATGACTCAGTCATCAATCAACTTTTTCAAAATGTAACCTCACTCCAATAACAAATTTCAACATTGAATCAAGCTCAAAATGGTAAACCATCACAATATGCCAAAAGAATCCCTTTTATCACTTGAAATTTTGAAAACAACCATATATACCTCTAAATATCAAAATTCCTAGGTTTGAGAAGCACTATGGTAAGGGAGATCCTAATAGTCATATATCAACTTATATGTATGTAATGACTTCAAATTTGAAGATAAGCTCCTAGCTAAGCTCTTTCCCAAGTCATTGAAAGATACAACCTTGGATGGTTTTTCTCATTCCCAAATAATTTGATTCATTCATTTATGAATGTCTTGTTGAGGTATTATTACAACATTTCCAAGAAAACATAGGTCCATAAATCACATTAACTGATTTTGTGAGGTAAAAATAAGGGAAAAAAGAAAAGGTGACATACTTCATAGGATGATATCATTTATTATATTCACAAATCAATCTTACTCTTCCTAATGCGGATGTACAAAGAGTGTTCATTGAGAATTTACAACCTGAAATTAGGGATAAGATCTTATTGATGAAGTATCCAACCTTTACACATTTGTGTACAACTCTTTGTAACTATCAAAATGTGGTTAGTCAGTATGAAGAAGCATCTTCATTGACTCACATTGATAAATCCAAATCTATACCTCACAAAAAAATTTAACCATTCAAAAAGAAAAACAAGAACTTTATCAAGATTAACACACCTCAAACAACTAACCACATTGATCCACAAGTTGCAGCCATAAGTTCAACTCCATATCAATATCATCACGCAAATGAAAATGATACAAAATGACCCACAAGTTATAGCCATAAGTTCAACTCCAAGTTTCAATCCAAAAGCCTTTTATCAATATCATCACACAAATGGACATGATACATAATGATGCATGTGTCTAAACATCAAGTGCAAGACCTCATTGATTGTAATCACATATAATTGGGTAATGATAATGAAAAAGGAAATAAATATGTGGCCTTACCTAACCAAATCTTGCAAATTTTCACCAACCCAATGCCAAACCATTCATCCAACTTTATGCAAGCTTGTGATGTTAAGAATGATGATATGAATGTTGAAAAGAATGATGTTGATATTAATGATGCTAAAAGTGATGATGAGGCTAATCTAAAAAATATGGTCAATTTCATAGATGTTCAACCTCGTAAGGGAAAAAATCACTTTATTACCCGACATTGCTTTCACCCATATTGATGCATCAATATATGCACTCAATGGACCTCTCTTATTGTTGGGCATATCAATGAAAAACCTACAAGAAGAATACTCATTGATCTTGTGTGTATAGAGAATGTGATCACTAAGGAATTCTTGTATGTGCATGACCTTTATCAATATTCTTATGAACCATCGAAATCATGGTTAAAAACTCATGATGGTTTTGCTCGCCCTACAATAGGTTTTATCACTCTTCCTCTTAAAATTAGACTAAAGCAATTAGATGTCTCATTCTCTATCATCTCGATATTGGGCCAATTTTGTGTGAAGCTAGACTACCCATGTCTATGCTCCATGACTGTCATCCCATCAGTTATCCATAAGTGCATAAAGTTGTTATTCAAAGATCAAATATACACAGTGCATCATAGTGGCTTTAATCCTTTATCTTCCCGTGGAAATTTTTCATTGGATTCATTTTGGACTCAACGTATGGAACCCATTAAACCTTATGAAGATTTCTTTTTTAGTTCATATCAAAAGTTCAAGGAAAAGTGCATAACAGAATTATCCCTTAGTAATATTCCTAAGAATGATAAGGTTATGGTTGTGTTGATGAGGGTTTTTGTGCATTCACAACATAGACAAAGTAACAAAGTACCTTGTCTCTCAAAATGAAATGTAACTTCATAAATCTTTGGAAAGATAGCCCAAAGGCTTCGATTGTTAGGTCTTGAATTGCATAAAATGACTTAGTGGTTATGTTTTTCTAGTTTCAAAAGGGGCCTTACATTATTTAGCTAGAACTTTGGAGCAAGGGTTTGTAAAATCCAAAGATTGGTTAAAACTCTAGCTATATTTTCAAATTTACAATCTGAAAATTACTTTAATCATCACATATGGTAGTTTTATGATGTTATTTCCTTCCTAAACTAAGCGATATTTTAAACAAAAATCAAAAGATAAGAGTTTAGAAATCCAAAATCTAAAACCTAAGGTCAATCATAAGAATGCATAATGTTGTAGATAGACAAATCCTCATAAAACAAGTTCCTATTTAATCAAGGTTAAACCCACAATGCTACAAAAATTTACACCGCAAACATTCATACATATATCCAAACACTAGCACATGCATAAACATTCACAATTGAACTGATGCAATAAATGGCTCAGAATAACCATACAAAGTAACTTACTAGTAAAAAATTACAAATGGTATAGGTAGAAGATTCATCAAATATCTTCAACCCTTTTCCATAATTACAATTGAGCTGAAATTAAATTTGGAAGAAGGAACCATGCACATATTAAGAAGCATCAAGAAAAGAAACACGAAAAATCCAATGTATTCACTTGTATTAACTTCAAAATATCTTTAGAATTTTTTTAGATAAACCCTTCAAAATGAGGAAAAAATCTCACTTTATAGATTTTTAAAATAAAAATCAAGGGTTCATATATACTATCAATTAATGGCTAGGATTCATCTATTTTGTGCGGTTAAGATCTAGGTGGTTTAGCTTAGCCGATCAACCCATTACAATGAATACATTTTCAAAATAAAATCACATATCACATCAATCAAGGAAACCAGCTAGGTGTGGGGGTCTCTTTTATAATAAAATATGTGGGCAATGATTTCAAGGTAGTTCTTCAAAAGTAGTCTATCCTATTTGATCTTTCTTTGCATATTCCATGAATCTGGACAAAACACCATTTAATTCTTCCTAGGAAAGCATGGGAATTGTTTTAATTATGTGCATTAAAGGTGCCACCTTAGCCTCAAAGCCCTTAATCATTTTAAACCATTCAATTTTTTATTCTTGAAATCTATGCATGAAACTCAAAAAATAGTTGCATCCTCCAAATGGTCCTTTGTTATTGTAGCATCGGTTGTATGTGAGAAATTTTCTTTCCACCACTATTTCAGAATACTAATTTTCGCATTTTCCTTGGAAACTATCTTTCCTATCATGGCTTCCAAAAATGTTATGCATTTGGAATAAATTTCATTCAAATCCTTTTCAATCCTCTCACAGACTACCAAATCTTTATCCATTATTTCTCTTTTGAATTTGCATGAATGTAGCTATGATTTAGGTTGACGATATTTATCTTAAGAAACCACCTTCTCTTTGATCAAAATTTGATGAGGTACATCCATCAAAATTTTCAATCTTAACATAGTCTTATTATCAAAAGCCTTGCAATTAGTAGTAATTTTCTTCACTTTCTAAGAATAGTTTTGGCATTTGCTGCACAACTGCACTATTTCTTCTAGAATTAGTATGCCTTTTTCAAACACACATGATATCCATTTATGAGTTAGCTTGACAATAGACTTCATTTTTTTCTAACTCATCTATTGCCTCTTTTGATAACACTTTGGGAGGGGTTGAAAGACCTACATCTACCTACACTGGGTTGACTAGATGCTTGATATAGCTTTGAAGCTAATCAACTTGTTCCTTCAAATGTTATTTTTCCTTCACCTCCTTTTCTAGCCTCCGCACAATGGTTTCCTCTAATTCTCTAAGCTTATGGACCTCCTATCTTTTAAATGTTGGTCCCAAATTTATTATTGAAGATATTGTAATCCTCAAGAGCAATGTCTCCTTTGGCCTTGTCAATTGTCAGGGTGGCAATGTGCACAACCCTGTTATTAGATTCATCTCTTACAATATTTGAATATAACTTTACCCTTTTCTTTTCCTTGGGATTATTTATTCTCGACAAGAATTCATCCAAACTAGGAGCAACAAACTCTATGATTGGTTTCACTTGTAAATTCTTTTTCAACCAATTTAGAGCAGTAGGTTGTTCAATATTAGGATTCTCTTCAAGCTCATGATTACTCTATAAAGCTTGATTCTCTAATTCCTTGTTTTCTTTTCTATTGTTGATCCTTTTGTAGCTCTTTTTGTTGTTGCTCTAAATTTTTTGTACTAAGCTCCTATCTCTGCTCCTCGTGCTCAACAAGAGCTTCTTCAAGTACTTCCTTTGTTAATCAATATTCACTTTGACCAAAGGAGGCATGGTATCCATAAGTTGATCTTCAATTGATTGCTTCATGATAGGTGCATCCTACTATGTCTCTTCTTGAATAACTTGTTCCTCAAAAGTTATTGTGACTACTTCACCTAGAGCAAAGGATTCTCTCTTTTCAACCTCTACCAACTCCTTAGCAATCCTATCAATATCATCCAATTTTGGGAATGAAATTTCATTTTGAGGAGAATATTTTCTATGATAGACCACCTAAGGTTTCTCTCCTAAACTTTCCACATTTATTTTTTATCCTCTAGTTTCATCTTCTGCCTATGAAGTGGTGGGAGCAATGGGAGCTGATGATGTGGCCTATGTACTTTCAACCTAGGTAGAGGAAGATAAAACCTCCTCTTGTGTAGTAGTGGTGGAGAGTGGTTGTTCTACTGGAGAGGGAGGATGAATAGGATGAGTTGGATCAACTGAAGAAGCACCTTTCTTTCCCTTCTCTTCTATAGGCTTCCTCTTTGGGGGGCTCCTTAGTTGAGGTTTTGGAAACTTTTCTCCTCTTCTCTGTTCATTTCCTCTATATTGTATCCTTTTTTCTTTTACCCTTGGTATTTTTTACCTCAATATGCTCCCCCTCCAAGTCTTCATCAAATTCATGAATCTCTATCTCCTTTTCTTCTTGCTCCTTAAAAGACTCTGATTCAAGATCTTCCATCAAATCATATGTTAAATTTACTCCATCTTCTAGTAGGTCAAATGTCTTGTAATCAACCCACAACTTGGTGTACTTTAACACCAGAGTCATTACTTCATCTAATTTTGTGACTTCCTCCTTTTCCCAATCCAAAGGTGGAATAGGCTTATCCTTCACCTCAACATAATCATGGTACTAAATGAGGTCACCATCATCATCTATTTGATCTAAGATGGAAAAAGACCTATAAATCTTGATCATTTTTGCATACATCCTTGAATATCTCCTCTTTTGAACTTCAAACTCATCATGGAAATTATCCTAATAGTATTCAATGTGGGGATTATGCTTGTAAGATCTTTTGGTTTCCTTCTTAGCCACACCATGGGGATCAAAATTTCTTATAATAGTATAAAATTTCAAATGGAAAAATTGATGCTCTACCTCTAAGTTCTTTGCACTAATAATGGTTGGGAAAGCTTATGTGCCACCAAGTATAACTGTGAATTCATGTCCTACCCCTATCTTATGTGTTGCTTTTAAAATTTTATTAAAGGATAACAATTGCCTAGTAACCTCCAAAAACACCATTTTATTAGTTAGATATCTAGGAAGCTTGTACGACCTATTGGTGAATCCATGTATCCTTACGTATGAGAAATTTTGGAACTGGATGTACCATGACCCATACTTATTTACTAGGTCCATGGCCTCTAGTGATATCCTGATGCGTTGAGGTCCTTGAAAGATTCTTACAATGCATATTAGGAAAGCATCATTTACCCTCTTATAGTGAGAGGTTCTTGAAAGATGCACATGTGGATAACAATTATACCCTTTATGTTGCCCTGGTCCATTTCCCACTTCTCCAAGGAAAGTTATCCCTCTATATTTAAAATTCCTAGCTAACATATACACCACATATGAAGTCATGGTGAAGGTTCTACTCTTTGCTACATTCTTGAGCTACTTGTCAATGTTTTTACTCAATATTCTAGCCTAGTGGATGTTCTTACCATTGTCTATATCCTTGATGATATAGAACATCTAGTCTTTGAATTGAGCTTCCTTCTCAAGGGCCATAATCCTACTTAATAGTGTCACCATATCTCCATATTCATCCTTGAAGTCACTTATATACATAGTCTTGGGTGGTTTAGTGAAGTGTTGCCTTGGTTTCTTTGTCCACTTGGAATTTATTATCTCCAAGCATTTTTCTAGGCCATCCATTTATATCTTCTTGGAAACCTTTAAAGTAACCAGTGTGAAGGAATATCAAATGCCTCAGCCAAGGCTTCTTCTATGAAATTTTCCATTATTCTTCCTTCGAGGCCAATAACTCTTCTTTGATCAAACTTGTAATACTTGGCACACTCTAATATCAATTTAGGGAATTGGACAAATGGAGGAAATCCAACTACCTAAGCAATCCCATTTTTGACCATCTTCTTGGCTAGGTTAGTGGGATTAGGCCCATACATTATTTTATAAAATTATTCAAGGTCTATCTGGCCTAGATTTGTGTCTCCCACATTTACCCAATGTGAAGCAATCTTGATCTCCAGGAAGACCCCTTTGAAATCAAACTTCATCTATACTGTCCTTGAAAGTTTCTTTAGTTTTTGACCCTTTCCAACTTGTTCACTTGTCTCAACCTACATCTATTAGAAGAGATACCCTAAATCACTTGAATGGAGAAAGTGTGGAAAGAATGAACAGGTTTCCCTTAAAGATCTAAATACATTCAATTTATTGTAAAATCATAAGGAAAACTATTACATTCCTTTAAATTTTCCTAAATCATCATTTTGGATTCATATGCAAGAAATCACATCATTTAAAACAATAATTTTAACCTTTAATTGCATTTCAGATATTTTGTGTCACCATAGATTTCAAGGATTTAGACTAACTCATGAATTTGGGGTTTTGAAGAGATCGTGGATTTTAGCAAAACTCCACCCCTTTTCTCTTTTTGGTCTAAAACCTTTTTTTGGGGGATTTCATGCAGAGAAGAAATTGTCAAGAAATCACTTTTCACTCATGTTGTAATGGTTAAAAATAAGCTTCATGTATTTCAAGAGACTATGAAATCTTCGAGAAAAGGCAACTTTCATGGATTTCAAGAGACTTGGAAATATCCAAAGATATCATATTGTTACCTTTAAGACAATCCTTTTATCTGAAATTACTTTGGGTTTTTGAACATTTTGCGGATTCTTGATGATTCTGAATTATTTCACAAGAATTTAATTTTTGCAAAAAGGTTAACTTACTGAGGGAAACCTCTAGACAATTCTTCGGAAAACTTTCTAAGACTTCAAAGGTTTCAAGGATTCCAAGAGACTAAGAAATCTTTGAGATTTAATTTTTTTAACTACTCAACTTCTAATTCCCTGGGGTATTTAGGAGCCTCGCAAAACTCAAATAGCCTTGAAATATTTTAAATTTGACAAAATTCCATGTAATGACAATTTCAACGAAAACAAATATTTTCATCCCTTTTAACAAATTATGCCTATTTTGAAGACTTTAGAGATTTTAGAGGATCAAGAAATCTCTAAAACTAAGATTTTTATTTTGCACAACTCCTAAGTCTTCAACCTCCTCATCCTTTTTGGAAACTCGGGGATTCACAAGAGTTTTGAAAGATTTAACAAAAGCTAGATTTCCTTGAAGGAACAAACAACCAAATTTCACTTTACTTATTCTCTCAATGATTCGACCTTCAAAATTCTCAATGCTTCTTGGATTTTAAATTTCACCACAAATTTTTGAAACAAAAGTTAAATTTCACAAGACTAATTTTTCCAAATTCTACAAGTTTTGTGAGCTTCAAAAGGATGATTCATGATGGTTCCATAGCTAGGTTTTATGACCGTTTTATGTCTAGATTTTAAATTCTAAAAATACTATATGAGACTCTACCATAAATTTTGGTAAATTTATCTATGTTTCTCCTAAAAATTATGCAATGTGAACAAAATCCTATGCAAAAACCCCTAGTGACCAAAGATTCCATGCATTCATTATATTTAAATGGTTCTAGTGAGAATCATAAAACCATGAAATGACTCATTTCAACCATTTCAAACTTCACAACAAGAAGTATGAGGATGTGCATTATGCATTTGAAGTCTCTGACATTTAACCCTACATGATTTTCCACTCAAATTAAACCAAAATGAAAAAAAAAATTCTTTAAAACAAGTTCCATGGATTTTCACTAACCTTTTGACTGGTGTGTGAGGAAATGGACTTGAAATTACCCTTGATACATGCCCAAATTCTACAACTCGCCCTTCACTTCGTTCATCTAGATGCCCTAATTACTTCCACTTCTTCACTCAAGCTTGCAAATGATACAAAAATGAAGAAAGGGTTGGAAAAATGGTTTTAATTACCCTTTCATACTATAGAAATAAATGCGCGAATAGCCACAAATGTCTGTCACATCAATGAGTTGCTTCAGAATGTTAATCCTGCAGAATATTTTGAAGATCTTGAGCATCTCTAAAATTTAGAGTTTTGGGACAACTTTGGATTTTAGGTATTTTGCAAGATGACAGATTTTGTGAGAGGGAAGATCTCCCTAATTTAATGTAATACAAAAATCACTAAAGTTAATAAAACCCCAAGACAAGTAGAAACTTAGCATTGAGACCACCTAAAATATTTCAAACAACATCAATTTGACCAATTGTTGCAAGACGTTCACAAATCCCCTAATTTAAAATGAAAACTTGGTAAAAACTGGGGAGATGACCAAATAATAAAAATTTCAAGGACCCTTTCTCTTAAGGAGAAAATTTGAGGCAACCTAAACCCTAGAATATCTGGTTAACCTCTAGACTAAGACTGATAGAAGGAACACTTACTTAAAAGAGAAATAAAACCATTAATTGTATCAACTCACTCCCACTCTTTAGACCATCAGGGATGTGTCCATGGTGATTTCATTTAAGTTCTCAAAAGCATGAAGAAACCAAATTCCATCATGATAAGCTACATAGATATTCCAACTCCAAAAGTAACTTGGACATTGCCTCACTATCAGTCAAGTGTTCATAGCCTTGATGAGGTTATCACTACAATTCCCTTGAACATTACTCTATTGCTAGCCAAGCATCCATAGCCCCAATAGAGTTATTCATGCACCCCAAAGTCACAATGTAAATATGATTTTGATCTTTCCACTTTATTGTTTTTACTTTTGACTAATAAGCAATGAAGCTCATCATAGGTTTGGGAATTACAGTGCTCATTGAAGTAAAATTTTAGATTTTTCACTTATCACAATTTCTTGATGGTGACTATAGAGACTTCAAGAAGATATTTTACAATGTGTGAATTGTGATGATCAAATAGTGCTTGTGAGATGATACAAATAATGATTTCTTTCTAAATCAAGTAATAGTTCTATCTATAAAATACAATCATAGAAGATAACTCAAACTTAGGGACAAATCATAAACATGAACATTCAACAAAACACCTTCAGGCTGATCTTTGAACAAATACCCGATCACATAATGGAGGAACAACTTAATCCCAAAGAAAGAAAGGAAAGAAAACCAAAGCAACCTAACCTACAACAAACCTAAACCCACTATGTACAAAGGTTTGAGCTAGAGTAGCTCAGGCTTGGAAGTAATGTTTGAGTTATTTCCCATTAATGGGCAATGGGACATCTTCATTCGTGTCTTTAGATGATATGCATTATCTCCTAATATTTCACAAATTTGGAAGGGAAAAAGCTACAACTTGTCAAATTTACCATGCTCTCCCTTCTTTTCATGTGCTTTGTTCCAATAAAGGACTAGATCAAAAATTTGAAAGGTCTTGATTTGGGCCTGCCTACCAAACTAACACTTAAAAACACCTTGATGTTTCATAAAGTTCTTAAGAGCCTCATCCCATTTTCCCTCCAAATGGAGGAGTTGGAAAAGACGATATTCTAGCTTGTCCCCTTCATCATATTACTCATTAATGAATTCCAAGGTAGTGATTTTCAAATGGACTAGAAAGATAAGCTTCAAACCATGACCCAAATGATACAGAGATGTTCCTAAGGCTACTTTCTTACAGCTTCTATATACCCATAGGGAAAAAATCAGCTGAGTATGCTAGTCCTTAGGATTTTTTCTAGCAACTTACGAATGACTATCAAAAAAAATTTGTTGGTGGACTCTGTTAGGACATTCCCTTGAGGGTAATAGTTAGATGCAAACTTTAAAGTAATTCCATAGTCAAATTCCCAACCAAAAAATTTCAAGGATGCAAATGCAAGACTGTATCACAAACCAATGAAAATGGACATCCAATATGTGTTACAATGTGCTCTTCAAGATAATTAATTACTACCACATGAGTACATTGTTTGTATGAAATGGATTTTGTCCATCTAGTGTAGTAATCAATTGTGGTTAGAGTATACTTGTGATCCATAGCAAAAGGTGGATTGATCATACTAATGAAATAGATCCCCCACTATGCAAAGGGACGTAACTCAACCATCGAATGTAAAGGAACAACTTAGCATACCTCTCCTTATTAGCAGTTGTTTGACATATGTGATAAGTGCAGACATGTGTGTGTACATCGTGAAACAAAGTGGGATAGTAATACCTAGCTCTCAAGATCTAATGTGTTGTAGTAGCTCTCGAACCATGACCAATCCCAAACTTATCATGAAAATAATTCAATATTGTTGAAAATTCTTGTTTACCAAGGTAGCTCAAATAGATACCTTTGTGGTTCATTTTGTATACAATTTCTCCTTTTGACATAAAACTATTACTTTTGAAGTGTAAGGCACATCTCTAGACTATTTTTAAATGAGATGGACAACACTAAATGAGTAGATAGAAATTAATGTCATCATACCATTCATTGGGGGAGACATCTTCAAGATTGTACTATTATGTTTTAATCCATAGATTAGTTTCTACCATGGTGCAGGTCAAGGATTGACCTCAGACTAACTTCAATGGTTGAATCTCAAGATAAAATTCATGTAGCATCGTAACCCATTTACCTATCTATTTTCCCAGTACATTTTGTATTAATAATACCTTAATAGTTGGGTCAGACATAATTACATATATCTTTCTTCTCAAAATATAGTGCATCAACTTCTTGATTTCTCTTACCAAAGCGCAGGCTTGTGTCTCTATATTTGGATACCTTAATTCTACTTCCTTAAGAGGGGCACTCATAAAAGCTATTAACTCTCACCCTCTTGTTACTTTTTCTATGTAAGCATAGTAGTGCAAGAGTGATCTGATGTAAATGAATAGATATAAAAATGTTTGGAATAATCTAGACTTACTAGGACTAGAGCATCAACAATTTCTTGTTTTATTTCTTCGAAATCAGATTTGGCTTCTAGTGTCTAGTCAATCTTTGCATCTTATTTAATAATAGGGTTGAAAGGCTTGACTATTTCAAAAAAACCAATGATGAATTTTTGTAAATTTTTTATCTTACCAAAGTATGATTTAAGCTCCTTCTTACTAGTTGGTGGTTGTATCTTCAAAATGGCCTACACTCTTTCACGGTCAATGGAATTCCCCTTTTCTAAAATAATGTGGCCGAGCAGCTTACCCTTCATTACTCCAAAGATACATTTCTTGGGATTAAGTGAGATGCCAAATTCCTTGCATCTCTGAAATATCTTGCATAAATTTGATATATGGTCTTCTCTACTTTTCAAGAATATTGTTAAGTCATCCATGTAAATGATTATACATTTACCAACCAACTCTTTAAAAGCAATATCTATGGCATGATGAAATTTTTCTCCCACATTAATCAATCCAAAAGGCATGCACTTGTAGGAAAAATTTCCCTACTTAGTGGTAAATGTTATCTTCAATCTATCTTCATGTTCCACCATAACTTGGTTGTATCCAAAATAACCATCCAAGAATGACATCATTTGGGACCCATTTACTATTTACAATACCTCATCCAACAAGGGTAGTAGATACTTATCCTTCTCTAAGGCCCAATTGATATTTTGGAAATCCACACATAAGAAAATTTCTCCATTTTTCTTTCTAACTAGGACTATATTGGCTACCCATGTTGAATGTCATGTGGGAAAAATGATCCTTGATGTCAAAAATTTCTACACTTCCTTATAAATGACCGGTTCTAGCAATGCATTAATTGGTCAGTTTCGTTGTCTAAATGGCTTAGCATCAAACTTGAGATGAATTGTGTGCATAATTATTGAAGTATCACATATTTTCAAATCCTCATAGATCCATGCTATCACATCATGATACACGTGCAAGGCCTTGATTATTCCTTCTTTTTTAGCTAGAGTATAGACCTTTCCAATAAAGATATTCTTTGGTTCTTTTGTTGTACCCATATTGTATGTATTACATTATTTTCTACTGATTCCTTCTTGAACTATTTGTCCTGATGCCTTAGTTGATCAACATCAAACATTCATTCTAGCTGGGTCATCCCCCTAGGAATCATACTAGTCTTTAAATTAACTACTCCTTCCAAGTCTAATTCAATGTCTTTGGGCTTTGCCTCATCTATGATCTAAGATGTGAATACATTTAAACTAGTAATGAAATCTAGTGTATGTTTTCCATCCTCAAACACTTAGAAATTCGTAACATTTTTTGGCATCGAAGGAGTGGGTGTGAGTGTGATGCCCAAAAAAAAACAAGGTAGACAATGGAAAAAAAATCACAACTATTTTTTTTTCGCAAATAACTTGCCCACTTCACATATAGGTGTTGTTAAATCCCTAACAAGACTCTCATATCTCCTAAATTGTAGGATAATAAATGTAGGTTTCCCACAAGTAGAGGCTAATTCCTACTACCAAGAATAATGATAAAGAATAATTCAATCTAAGGGTCATAGCTATGGTAGGTTAGTGATGAATATTTTCTATCATGAAACCAACACTTACACTTCAACTCTCACAAAACTAGTGATATGGTTATCCTATATCTTCCTCTTGCATCGATGCATAATATATGTTATACGTATAGCATAACTAGTCAATTTTAGTACATGGGGGAAGCTATCTTAGACATTTAACACCCTAATACCACCCACACACTTATGTTCTCTTGAGTATATATAATTTGGGTAAAGAATAACTTGAAATATACGATTAATTAAATACAATTGAGTGTTATATCTATTGGCATCATTATTTACTCAAATTTAGGTGTTAAGGGAATGACCATAGTACCCTTAAGTTTGAATCTATAACCCATTAACGCCTAAGTACAAGAGTATTCAAGGATGAAGAGAGTTATTAACCAATTCACACATGATGAATTTCCTCCTTTTCTTTTATATTTAATCTAGGATAATTTTAATCATATTATTAATCTATACATGAGGTCAATACTAGTTTCTAGGTGGATTAGATAGTAGAATGACACTTATTGTTACATCTAAATTAAGTGAATAAATTTAAATATCCACGACTCCAAACCTTAGTAACCATCACCATAACAATAAATTTCAACATATATTTTATTTGGTTATGAGAGAAATATGTTTTTATGTCGATAAATATATATAAATTTTAGGAATATAGCATTTGCGTGAATAGCATGACAATTTTCTTCATTTCAATTGTTGTAGATATATTAATAGTTAATATAATTTATATGGTTATATTTGAACACTTACATTGGTCTTTAATTTAATATTTTAATCTAATAATATCAGCACAAATTATATAAATGTAACTTAAGTTTTTTTTCCCGCATTAAATGTTATGACAATTGTGCAAGGGCACCTAGTCAACTTTTGTAAATAGGGTCACATGTTAGATTTTTGGGTGTTTTGAGTCATGTTGTATGTAATAAGGTCACAATAGACCATTTTCAATGTAATAAGTCATGTGGGTTCGATATTAGATACAATTGTCAAGTTTTGTCAAGTTTTGTAATTTGTTGCAAAAGTTGCTTTGTAATTTTGAAATTTTTGTCATGTAAGGAAGTTGAACGGTCACAAGTTAAAAAAGTGGTTGTGAACTATGTGTTTGGTTGGTTGGTGTTTAAATATTCCTCACAAACTTCGAGGCAATATTCTGAAGACATTTTGTGGTGCACAAGTTTTCATCAAATTTTGTTGCTACGACATTCTATACAGTTTCATATTGAGAGGTAATGATCTAAAGTACTTTGTATCTGATGGAGGCATGAAATAGATTTGTTTTGGCATTGGTTTGAGTTTTTTTCATAAAGTTTGAAGGTTTTTATAAGGAATTTACTTGAAGTGGTCTGAAAACACTAAGTCAAGAGGGTTTGAGGGAAAAAATGGCATATTGAACCATTCCACTGGTGGAAATTACTACAAATTGATGGAATGGAACTAGATAGGGTGTTATTCATGTTTAGTAGGATTTTAGATGCAAGGGATGGAGTTAGGGTCCATTTTGTGCAAGCCCTAGCTTAATATCTCAATGTATTAGGCTAGTTTTTGATAGGTAGAGGTACAGTTTTGTTGTTAGATGAGTTGGTGGATGTTTCAAGTGATAAAACCTATTGTTTCAGACCCCATGTGACCTTTCCAAGGCTTTGGAGTGAATATTGGTGATTTGGGAAAATATTATCACATCTTGGTTTGTAAAAGAGGCCTAATTGAGCTTAAGGGCAACGTAGCAGTCCATTTTAGGAGGGAATGTTCTGAAACAAGTCTATGCACAACTTTGATATGTTCAAGAAGAGCATAAAGGGTATTCTAAAATATATTCCTTACATGGGTTTGAGGCCGCCTCTAAAAGATATGCTCAAATTGCATGGTTTGATGTGCTACAAACGAAATTAAGGAAATTGTGAGTTAGACACCAAGTTGGGGTTTTCAAGGTTGAAAGATTGTTCACAACTAATTGAATTGTTATTGGTAAGAGACCTCCACCCTTGCTCTACATCAGACAAGGTCACATATTTCTTGAATTAGATTAGCAATATGATACATTAGTCATATGGTGAGTGTTTATTCTCTACAATAAATAGATAAAATAAGAACATATGTGACCATGATATCACTTGATTTACAAATTGTAATTCCTAAATAATCATAGTTTAAAATTATGGTGGTATTATTATTAAAATAAATAAATAATAAATGAAACGAAAGAAGATTATATCCTTTCACGAATTAAAATCCTTCGATATATCAAAATCCATTCATTAATGACTATAATGTCTTCGAGATTTTAAATTTAAACTCATTATCAATAGGGATTTAATTGTTTATGTGTAGCCACTAAACCATTATATTTGAAGGTGAATTTATTCATAAAGAAGGTTACAATAAAATAATGATTTTTATGCCTTGTAACAAAAGGGATTGCCCACTAACCTTAAAGGATAATTGAATCCTTATTTTGTTTCTCATTTTCTAGGGCCAAACAAAGAGGTAAGGAGATGGGTGGTGGCATTCACATCTAGTCGAACTTTCCAAGGAGGTTTAAGGTTGATTTGGATCATTGCTTCGTTGCTCCTACTACAGATTAGAGGGGACACTTGATATTGCATGATCTATGTGCTTATTTTTTTCTCTCTTTTAAATTTTCTTGATAGCAGGTGCTTTGAACTATTTGTTTGTAGGGTAGATAAAAAATGATGCACAAAAGATAGGGAGGTTTATGAGACTTGCATCTCTATATATTAGTTTCAGTTATTTATTATAAAACAATATATATGTTTTTTTTGTTGTTTTATATGGAAAGGGGGAGGGTGCAGGTTATAGGGGTGACGCCTTGAGTTGGAGGCTGCAAACCCCATGTTGTGGCTCACACCTAAAAAGGCCCATGCCCCACAACCTAGGCCAAGCCCTTAGGCATCCCACGAACAAGGCCTCTCCCCCATAGGCTTGCTCAAATAATTTTTTATTTAATTTAACATTATTCATATCTATTTTATTTCAGTTTGTATAATTTTTTTACTATAGATTCATGTACAAGAAATTGTGTAAAAATTATATATGTTGTTGACATGAATTTATATGTTAGATTGATGGTTTTGTAATCAACAATATCTGTAGACACAACTTACAACACATAGTTGGATTTGATAACTATTTTTACATTCAACAAAATATGTATACACAACTTACTGCACATAATAGGATTTGATAGCTCAAACCCCCATTTGTTAGTTTTATTTTTTATTCTTCACTATTTATTTGGAACAAATAAGAAATATATACAAGAAAATAGTGTGCAGTCTTATCAAATAAATATTTCATGCCTAAGTAAACTTGATGCATGCTCTAGTTCTCCATTAGGTGTTCACCTAGGTGGTTTCTGGTATAAATCTTTACCCAATGCAATACAACCACATACAAGACAATACTAAGTTTTCCCCAATTAAATTAAGTCCCAACTAAACAATGAACAATATAGAACAAAAGCCTTTTTGTTTGTTTGTTTAAAAGATATCTAAATCTGCAACTTTACAATCTCAACCATATATTAATAACACATTAACTACCCTTTTCATATGTAACCCACCATTTATCTTATAACCTTAACAAGTTTCTTTTACAATGTTTCCATCTTCATAAGATCTTTACTATTCCACACATATAGAAGCAATCCTCACAACCAAAACTTTATTTACAAAAGGATCTCTTGGTGGTACCTACAGATTTCAATCCAATGGGAAAATGCTCTCCACTCAACCTTAATGGGTCATCAAGCCATAAAGACTCTCACCATACCCCCAAGCTAAGAGAATCCCTAAAGGCCCTTACTAAAAAATTGACACAATACAGAAACAACCACATGGTCAAGTTTTTACACCTAATTAAGTTAAATCTAAGGTTGCATTTTATATACAACAGAGACATAAAATATCAACACAACTCAATATTGCACAAGAAAACATAGGTTTTTCTATTGAAAATGCCCACATCATCTTACCACACATTTCACACACCCACTTACAAGATCAGTCTCAATAAACTATACAAAGAAAAGGGTTGAACAAATAAGGACTTACCACTCAAGATGGACAAGTTTCCATGAATGTGATAGCAAGCTCTCCTCTTCCATTATTCTAACCTTTCCAAAACTCTAACTAGAGGAATCCCCTTCAAAACTCACCTAAATCACATTATATTATTCTCTTGAGATTCCATAACCCTAGGTATCCCTTTTGGGGTTTCAAAATTGGTCTAATAACTTCATTTTTTTCATTTTTCACCTCTTAAAAATGGATTATAACCTTGTATACAGGTTGTAATTTTTATCCACCCCTTTTAGACACCAAGGAACAACTTAAAACATAAGGCTAAAACACAAATAACTCTACAAATTTAAATTATTTGACACACACACACAAAATAACTTTAGCTCAATATTGACACAACCAAACATATTACTCCAAAATATGAATTAGGGTGACTAGGGCCCTTTAGGATGCTCTCATTCTCCATTGACTCATGTATATACCTACAACTCATTGTAATAGTCAGTCCTTCTTGATAAAAATAAAATAAACCAAGATATTCATAATTTACATAATTATCAATTTAATAAAAACTGAATTTATGTACCTTGGTCATACTTGTTGGTTACCATATGTATTCTTATAACCAAAATCTTGAAGGTCAAAATACTCAAATCTTTCCATTCCAGTGTTAGCACTTCTTGATTTTCTTAAAACCAAATTCGAACTTAATTAAACATAATTATTTGAAATCAAATCAAACTCAATATTATAACAATTTTATTCACAACTCACTTAAGCATCCAAAATTATGTCCACCTTCTTTGTTTACACATTTACCTCTAGAAAATAGTTTGAATAGTACTAACCTTCACTTGATCCAAATTATTTGAGATGACATAATACTTAACTTGCATTTATAACAATTGTTAGCAAAACATACCAATGTCTTCCAATTGTAATTAAGTTCCACTATTCACACTTAGATACATAATGATAATTAGTATATATCCACATAGAGAATTATCCAACTACAATGTCATCCACCTAGGAGCAATAATCAGAGATATGGAGTTCATTTAAGGTAACCATTAGTTATACTTCTAGGATTATTTATCACATCCATGCTCTACAATTCAAGGTGAGCTCGAGCCTTACTTGGGTTAAACAAAAATATAATATTAAACCAA
The DNA here is from genome assembly GCA_007258455.2 of Sequoia sempervirens. NCBI lineage: Eukaryota > Viridiplantae > Streptophyta > Pinopsida > Cupressales > Cupressaceae > Sequoia > Sequoia sempervirens. The sequence continues at coordinate 36,150,170 of VDFB02000009.1, read as the reverse complement.
ATCAATCATTAGACAAGGGTAGTATAAACCTTAATCCAAACTTCAATTTCCATCTACAAGGTATTTAACTGTATGAACCATAACAAAAATTTCACTCAACAATCAACTATTGGTATCATTCATGTACTATGACATTATTAATTGCATACAATTTGTGAAATGAGAGAACGTAATTTTTTTGTTCTATTTCCTTTTCAAATAAGTTGGCACACCACAAGCATCAATTAAAATTTACACACTTTAATATTGCACTCCATATTGTCTATTTTAATTATTTAATTTTCTTCCACTTTTTGTATGTTGGGTTTATAAGATAACTCACATTCTACCTCATAACTCATGTAGGTCACTTCCCTTGAAATTCTCTGTACACATCCCTCACAAAGCTTAGATCAAATAAAACCACCTAAATCATCAAATTAAATCAACTAGCTAGCCTAATAATGAAATCACCAATTGAATAAAGAGATGCAATTCAATGCATAGGACGTTGAACCTTACAGTGAGCTCAACTGTGAACTTCTTTAAGCTAGATAATGGCAATGACTGCAATGTACTAGGTGCCTGGATGAATGCATCAACCGTGTGATTTATACTCCTAGGGATCAATTCAATATTGAAGGAATTGAAACTTTCTAGTAGATCCCATACGTGATGTCTATAATTTTTCAACATTTTATCATGGCAAGAATATCATTTTCGCATCTATTTTATCACCAATTCTTAGTCTTCAAAGACTTGCAACACTATATATTTCTTGTGGATTTCCATCAGGAGTCTGTGCATCAATGAATCATACTCGACAACGTTGTTTGTATAATAGAACTATAGTCTATGTGCTACAAAAAAAAAGGTTCAAAATGATCAATTCAAATCTAGTTCTAGCCCCTTGTTTTAACTTGGAACCATTAAATCTCAATGTCCAAATTTTGGTTTTACTTTTGATGTCTAGTGATACTTTATCTATTTTTTTTGATATTTTTTCAAACTAGTTCTACTATATGAAAGACTGCTCATTTGAGGTTGTTCCTACTTTTATGTCATTTGTAGCTAAACAAGAAGGGCCCACCTAATTCTTAATCTTCTCCATAGTCATTTGACATAGACAACATTCAAATTCTAAATGAGATGCATCATGGATCTTGCACCAACATGCTAGCAACAAATCCTTAAAATCCACTTTATTCCCAAACTTAGTTGAAAATTAACACATCTTATTATAAACTCTTGAAATCCTTAAAATATGCCTCTCTCTTCATCTAAATGAGACTCATTATTCATCTCAACACATGCCTCTGTACTACTGGGAACCTAAGCTAAATCATTGGTAGGCATAGAAGTATCATGTAGCATCAATATTTTGTCAATTCATAAGGTTGTCAGGGAATATACGCCAAGATACTCTTCTTAAAATAAAACCTCATTATTCTAGTTGTACTTAGTAATAATATGTTTTATCTGAGGTTCTCTTTCAACCCAAATCTAGTTAGCCATACCTCTCCATGGGACCCACATGTGAGAGAAGTTGGTAGACATATACCCATTCAACATTCTAGTCCAATCCTAACTCAAAAGCATGCCATACATATCTGGTATATCAACAACTTGAATGTTGATCCAATATTGGACTTGAGGGTCAGAGGAAAGTTGCATGTGGATGTGATTCAATTCTCCTACAACATTAACCTTAGTCTTATCTAATAGGGTGAATTTCCTCACAAAAGAGCAAGAGTGAGTCTAAGTGCTTTGCAAACTATTAAGAGCATTACACACCCTAATCCACTAAACAATTATGTATATTTTTATCAAAGATACACACATTTAAAAGGAAAGGTGGGAAATCCTTCTTATCTTTAAAGAGGGTAGTTGGAGTGTCTACATGAGATGTATGAATTTTATCCTTCCCTTTCTCCTAAACCTTCTCAATTATGGGTGTACTAGATGGAACTTTAGGCTCAAAAAACTCTTTGATAGAACTAAATAATGCATCCCTAACCTCTAATACTGTTAGCAGTTCAAAGATAGAGAGTTTTGTATTCATCCTCTTCATCTCTTCTATAACACATTGCCCCATTTTTGGAATTTTTGATTTGGTATGAGACTCTTTCAATAAGAACTAAGTAGGTACCTTGGGAGGTGCTAAATTTTTACTAGCATTTGGATTCAAAGGCACTCCAAGAGTGTTAGGAGAAGTAGAAGTTGTGAATGGACCTTGAGGCTTGCTACTCCAAAAATTATATGCCCCATGATTTTGATGCAACATTTGTACATCATCCTCCTTGTCGAAGATAGTTTATGTTTTGAATAAATACTTAAGAGAGTCTTCATCTTATGGTTCATTCCCGTCTTCTATTGGAAAAGGAACATTGTTCAGTACCAAAGCAGTATCCTACCGAGTAGAAGGAACAATTTAATGCCCATAAGAGGTAGAAGCTCTTTTATCCTCTATATTTTGTACCTCCAATTGGAAAATGCTAGATACAACTTGAAACTCTTGATAGTTAATTCATAATGTTGATTTGTGTTATGAATCCTGCACCAATTTGACATTGCAGCTTCAACTAAATACACTCATCTTGGAGGCCTATTCTTGGATGTGGTTGGTATGTCTAGTGGTGATGAAACTCCCCCATTCTTTAGGCAAGTATTCTAGGTTCAACTCTGCCTTTGATAATTTTGATTTTGTCCTTGTTTTTGGTTATGACTGAAAGTAGATTGGCAGTTCCTTTGAGCATTCTACAATTGATTACTCTAATTTCTCAAATGAGTGAATTTAGCAGTCAACTTTGTCATTTGATCTATAAGTTCTTTGATTTCATCTTTCTCCCTTGGCATTCTTGAAGAAATAGAATTTTGCAAATACATTAGTTGAGATGGTGAAACTTGACCTAATAGAGCACTTGCATGAACAACTAGCTGATTTTGAGGAATTAGATTCATAAGGGGAGTATGATGATCCAAATATTGATTTATCCCTTGAATCTGATTTGAGCTTGCTAGTACTCCCAAATAATTAATTTTCCCTCAGATATTTTGGCTTAAATATATGCTAATCTTTATTGCTTCAATGTGCATCCACCAAGGAATTTGGGATGGGTTGGCCCTTCTTAAAAATACTAAAGTGAGATTATCTAAGGCTACATAATAAACATGCTTGGCTGGTTCATCATCTATATTGTAGGGTGCTTGCAGCCTAGTATAAGCTCTGTGAAATATGTTATTGAAGGAGTTTATGGGTTCATTATCCTACCTTTTCACATCAACAAACCACTTGTTTAACTCGGCCAAACTGATAGGAATCTTATATTTTCCTAAGAAATTATTCTTCAAAATTTCCCAAGTGGTGACAAAACCTGTTGGTAAATTAATAAACCAGTTAAAGGCCTTTTCTCCTAGAAAATGAGGAAAAATCCTAAATGGAACATCCTCATGATCTATCTTTCTATTTGCAAGAGATCCTTCAAAGATCTTAATGTGTTCTTGAACAATCCTATTAGGATCATTAACATGGAATTTGGAGGAGAAATTTTTGAGATTTTGGGAAAATCATGATAGTTGTTGAATGTGATGGGTGAGGGGGTATTTTCTAACTAGGCCATTGTTGGAGGTGGTGGCTATGGTACAACAAAAGGGATATGAGATGAATATGATGTTAGAATGGAAGAGGTGGATGAAGTGGAATTATGAGGTGGAGTTGATGATGAATGTCGCCTACTATAGCTCTCCTAACTCATGTGGGGGATAAAAGCTCAAGGAATTATCCCTGATTAGGTGTAGACCTAAGTATTATTTGAAATCTATCAGGAGAGAATGATCCTATAAGCTCCATATTTTGTTAAAATAGGCCCTCCTTCTAGTGCCAACTCTATTGATGAGGGTTTTTGCATCACAACAAAAACAAATTAACAAAGTATCTTGTCTCTTGAAAGGAAATCTAACTTCATAAATCTTTAGAAAGATAACCCCAAGGCTTTGATTATCAGGTCTTAACTTGCATAAAATGAATCAGTGGTTATGTTTTTATTGTTTCAAAAGGGGCCTTGCATTATTTAGCTAGAACTTTGGAGACAAGGGTTTGTAAAATTTGAAGACTAATTAAAACCTTGGCTATATTTTTAGATCTGCAATCTAAAATGACTTTAATCATCACATATGGCAGTTTTATGATGATATTTTCTTCCTAAACTAACCCATATTTTAAAAATAAAGTTCAAAAGATAAGAGTTCAAAAATCCTAAATCTAAAACCTAAGGTCAATCATAACAATGGCCAATGTTGCAGATAGACAAATCCCCATAAAAGTAGTTCCTATTTAATCAATATTAAACCCACAATGTTGTAGGAATGGTACAATCTTCAAAGTAATACTTAGAAATTTTTAGACTACAAACATTCATACATATATTCAAACACTGACACAACATTCAAAACATTCACAATTGAATTGATACAATAAAATTCTCAGACTAACCATAAAAAGTAACTTACTAGCAACAAATTACAAATGGTATGAGCAATAGATTCATCAAATATCTTCAACACGTTGCCATCATTACAACTGAATTGAAATTAAATTTGGAAGAAGGAACCATGCACATATTAAGAAGAAAAAAGAAAAGAAACACCAAAACTCCAATGTATTCACTTGTATTAACTTCAAAATTTCTTTACAAAAATCCATATCAACCCTTCAAAATGAGGAAAAATTCTCATTTATAGATTTTCAAAATACACATCAAGCGTTTAGACATACTATCAATTAATGGCTAGGATTCATTCATTTTGGATGGTTAAGACCTGTCGAGTTTAGCATAGGTCCTCTCATTACAATAAATGCATTTTCAAAATAAAATCTCATATCACATCCATCGAGGCAACCAACTGAGAATTGTTGGAAAAATGTGTCTAAACCTTGCAATTACATAAGGTATTGTTGATACATAAGGAAAACTTTATGCATATTTTATTATTATAAATATGGACTGTTTATCATTAGGTCTCAGCTTGAATTTCCCTAGAAGGAAACCCTGTTTTATGAGGGCATTGTATTATGGATATGTATTGTGATGTATTCTAAGAGTCTGATAGTGATTGTGTTACCTATGGATCTTTGGTTGTGAATACTCTTATGAGAAACATGATCTACAAGTATATTGTAATATTTGTGATTTATGAATAATATATTGGGTGGCTTTTGCAGTGTGGGTTTTTGTACCCAAATGGTTTTCACCATGTAAATCACTATGTTGTGGTATGCATGATATTTATGTTTATTTATGTTTAAGTATTTGTAACTGTTGAAAAGATTTGTAATTTTTTTCATTATTCTCCTCTCAAGATTAGTGTAGGAAGTTGTTCCGCTACCTTAGCTTCCTTACAACCATCAAGGTCTCTTTTACAATAAAATATGTGGGTGTTGATTTCAAGGTAGATCTTCTTCAATAGTACTGTTGGAATTGGCATTGTTTATCATTCATGGAAAAGGTTGAACAAAGGTTCATACAAAGGTTGGAGTAGCTTGTTGGTTGATGATCATTGCAAAAGTGTTCAAGGGTTATTGCCTCATGAGAAGGTTATTGTTATCAAAGGTGTTCATGTCAAAGGAAATATTGCAAGTGGGTTCCATGGACATTTAAAGACTAGTGAGAAGCTTAGTCTAAGGTTTGATTCAGGCACTCTTCATTTTTCAAAGGTATTTTCTAAAACCCTAAAGATCTAGGGTTTAGGGCTCATGGTGATTTCTAATACAAGTCCTTCATACTTTATATTTTGAAGGTGAATTATTACTATGGATTGAGATTTTCTTAAGTCACTAAGAAATTTTCTATCATCCTAGCAAGTGACTTATTATTATTACATTGTCTTTAACAGCTTCAATGGTGGTTTTTGATGAAGAATCCTATGGGTTTCAACACTTATTCAAAGTTGGAACAACAGTTACTCAGGCTAATGAATGAAATGTTGGTTATGTTAAGACTTTGTTTTTTACAATTGTCCCCATTTGATAGTTTTTTCCTTAGCAACTATCTACATTTAAGATTTTTGAAATGGTCATCGTTGTGTGAAGGAAGTTGGAGATGTTATGATAGAGTTTGGGAGTTTTTAAACTATTTTTTGAGTGAATATTACATAAATGGTGTTTTCAACGACAAGGAGTAGGTTCTTGTTTTTGAAATGTATGGATTTAAGACAATGTGAAGTGACTTTTTTAGTATAGATGTAGAAGCCATTCCTTGTATTCAGACTTCACATTTCATAATGATCTACACAACACTACAATCTTTAACCATGGTGTGATGTTTTGAATATTGAGTGTATCACCACTTTTTTTACACAAATGAAGTTGTGTGCATTTGGTCATTTTGTGAGTAAGGTTTTGATGTGAAAAGGTAGGTATGAATAATAGTATTCCATGTTTGTATTCAACTAGTATGTTTCTCTTGTGATTTAAATATGATCACTTATGATTGTCGGTGGAGTTAGTGGGTTTCAACTGTGATATTGAATTGATGAAAAAGTGTTGTGGAATAGGTGAATAAGGGAGATGAATTTTGTTGAATTGTTAATGCAAAGATAGAGCAGTGGATTATCTTGAAAAAAGCAACCCTCTGATCTTGTTTATTTCCTTTGAGATTAATGAAAGTGATGTATGTTTTTTAGTGAGGCATATTGTATTTCCAGTGAGGTTTTGGCCAATGAGGCACACCATTTGATACCAATGAGGTATTACTAGTGAGGTATACACTATAACTAGTGAGGCTTAATAATGTTTTCTTTGGTAGTGGTTTTTCACCCTTTTAGGGTTTTCCAGTCAAATACTTGTGTCATGTTCATCTTGATGGTTTATCATTTTGAGTTTGATATAAGGTTATCTTTTTTCAAGTTTCATGATCTGATTGTCACTCACTCAATATTCAATTCATATAATGTTTGAAGTGGCTTCAATGGATTTCTTTGCTTAATTCAAATGAATGAATTTAATATAATTTGGTTTCTCACTATACCATTGATTCATCCCCCCCTCTCTCAGTGGTCCTGTACTCCAACAAGTAGCCCATCCTATTTTCTCTTTCTTAGCATATTCCATGAATCTAGACAAAACACCATTTAATTCCTCCTAGGAAAGCATGGGAATTATTTTAATTCTATGCATTAAAGCTATCACCTCAATTCCAAAAGCCTTAATCATTTTAAACCAATCAATTTATGATTCTTGAAATCTATGCATGAAACTTATAAACATAGTTGCATCCTCCAAATTGTCCTTTGTTATTGCACCATCAGTTGTATGTGAGAAATTATCTTTAGACCACTGTTTCAAAATACTAATGTTAATATTTTCATTGGCAACTATCTTCCCTATCATGGCTTCCAAAAATGTTATGCATTCAACATAAATTTATATTCAGGCTCATGAGCTTTATCTTCAGAAATCACCTTCTCTTTGATCAAAATTTGTTGAGGTACATCCATCAACATTGTCAATATTAACGCATTCTTATCATCAAAAGCCTTGCAATTAGTAGTAATTTTCTGCACTTTTTGAGAATAGTTTTGGCATTTGTTACATGACTTCACTATTTATTCCATAATTGATATGTCTTTTTCAAACACACCTGTTATCCATTTATGAGTTACCTTGGTAGTAGATTTCATCTTTTCTAACTCATCTATTGCCTCTTTTGATAACACTCTGGGAGGGGTTGAAGGACCTACATCTACTTGCACTGGGTTGAATAGTTTAGTATAGCTTTGAAGCTCATCAACTTGTGACTTCAATTGTTATTTTTCCTTCACCTCCTTTTCTAGTCTCTGTACAATGGTTTCCAATGATTCTCTAAGCTTATGGACCTCCTATATTTTAAATGTTGTCCCAAATTTATTGAAGATATTGTAATCTTCAAGAGCAATGTCTCCTTTGGCCTTGTCAATTGTCGAGGCGGCAATGTGCACAACCTTGTTATTAGATTCATCTTTTACAATCTTTGAATATACCTTTACCCTTTTCTTTTCCTTGGTCTTATTTATTCTCAACAAGAATTCATCCAAACTAGGAGCAACAGACTCTATGATTGGTTTCACTTGTAATTGCTCTTTCAACCAATCTGGAGCAGTAGGCTTTTCAATATCAAGATTCTCTTCAAGATCTTGATTACTCTATAAAGCTTGATTTTTGTTTCTCTTGTTATTGTTTCTCTAAGTTTTCTACACCAAGCTCTTGTCTCTACTCTTTATGCTCATCAGGAACTTCTTTAAGTACTTCCTTTTGTTAATCAATATTCACTTCTACCAAAGGAGGCATGGTATTGATAGGTTAATCTTCAATCGATTGATCCATGATAGGAACATCATACTATGTCTCTTCTTAAATAACTTGTTCCTCAAAAGTTATTGTGACTACTTCACCTAGAGCAGAGTATTCTCTCTTTTCAACCTCTTCCAACTCATTGGCAATACTATCAATATTATCCAGTTTTGGGAATGGAATTCCTTTCTAAGAAGAATATTTTCCATGATAAACCACTTAAGGTTTCTCTCCTAAACTTTCCAAATTTATTGTTTATCCTCTAGTTTCACCTTCTTCCTACGAAGTGGTGGGAGCAATGGGAACTGATGATGTGGCCTATGTACTTTCAACCTAGGTAGAGGAAGGTAAAACCTCATGTTGTGCAGTAGTGGTGGAGAGTGGTTTTTCATTGAAGAGGGAGGAGGAATAGGAGGATTTGGATCAGTTGAAGAAGCACCTTTCTTTCCCTTCCCTTTTATAGGCTTCCTCTTGGGGGGATCCTTAGTTGAGGTCTTGGAAAATTTTCTCCTCTTCTCTATTGGTTTCCTCTCTAGGGTATCCTTTTTCATTTTTTCCTTGGCCCATTTTACCTCAATATGCTCCTCCTCTAAGTCTTCTTCATCAATGTCATGAATCTCTATCTCATTTTCTTCTTGTTCCTTAAAAGGATTTGATTCAAGATCTACCATTAAATCATATGTTAATTTCACTCCACTAATAGAATTTGGCAAATAAATGACTATGTGACTAAAATTTTTAGTCACAACAACTAAAAATGACTAAATTCTAGTCATTTTTTGCAACATAGTTATAAATGACTATCAAATATTTTATATATTAATTTAATTTGTTCTATATAAGAATAAATTAATTATTAATTATTAATTATAATAATTTTATATTTATATTTAATAATTTTTATATAAATACAATATATAATAATAATAATATAACCTATATATACTATTAAATATAATAATAAATATAATATAATTATATATAATTTAATCTATATTACTATTATATTAAATATATATAATATATTAATTATATTTTGTATTATATAAAAAAATATTTGGTAAATAAATGATATTTAATGGTAAAACATTATAAAAGGCATTTTTATCCTTTAATGGCCTTTTTCATCAAATGAGCAAGTGATAGAGTTAAATTTTTAATTTTTTGCAAGAAAGGAGGGAAACTTGTGTGGGAGATTTTTTTTGGCAAAAGGATTGAAACAACATGGGCTCATGAGGAAAGTTTTAGTCTTGAGAGGAAAAACCTTACTTGCTGCTTTTACCATTCCAATATGGACACCTTCTCTATTGTTTGCTTCTTTGAAGAGGAAGGTTGCAATGTTTCTATCTGAGTTTCATTCAACTAAGATCACAGGGCATCCTCATGGTAATGTTTCTGAGCATTTACAAGGTTGGTTGTTTCCTTTTCCTCGTTTATGTGTTTTTCCATCTTCCTAGGGTTGCTTTGTTTCATCTCCAAGTTGCAGAAGGCAAATAAGGGAGTGTTCTTTATTCATGTTCATGCATATCAATGTCTTCTTCATCTATTTGAAGGTTCTTTCCCTTATTCCCACAGGTTAGGGTTTTCTTTTATGTTTGATATGCATTTTCAATTTGAAATGTTGCTTTGTGGAGCTTTGTTTAATGTATTATGGAGGCAACATTATGCAATAGAATTTTTTTAGATTCAAAACCCTTGTAATCTAGCTTTTGGATAGTGTTTCAAATCATTATGCTTTGGGATCTATGGTTTGAAGAGTGCAACAAAGAGACAATGGTTTTGTTTAGGGATATTGGCTTGTTGCATTGCCATTAAAGCCATTGTGTTAGGTTCATTAAGGAGGCAATAATTATCAAAAATAGAGATCAATCTAACTGTGCATCAAAATGAGGATCTAGTCTCTTTGACAAGGAATGGGAATCAAGTCATTGTGAGGGTTATTGATTTTTTAGTGGTTATGTGTATTAATGAGGTTATTTTATTTGAGAATATTATGCGCAACAATTTTTGAAACTATGCCTCTCCATTGATAGTCAACTATAAAGTTGAAGATATGCACCTTGGATTGAATAACAAGGTTTCTAGCCTTCAAAAATGGTGTAGTTAAAAGTCATTTTAGTTACCTACCAACAGATCTCCTAATGATGATGAGGGTATTTTATATGCTTTCTCCATCATTCCAATTTTCAAGCATAAATTAATAGCAACCACAGTTAGAGCAACAAGGAACAAAGGGAATTTTCAATGCAAATCTCATGTTTTTTCTTGAAATATTCCCACTACTAGGGTTTAGCTGATACAAAAATTTGTATTATAAAATTTATGAAGTCCCCTAGGGTTTGGAACTCTAAATTTTCCCTACTTTCACAAAGGGTATCAGATTCATGTATTCAAGTCATCAAGTTGGACTGGTGAAGTCTCATGGCACTTTGGGGTTTCAGTTCTTCAAAGGATCCATCAAGTTTCAAAGCAAGGAAATGTATCAAAATCACAGAGACCATTCATGCATATAAAGTTGCTATTTTTAATTTTTTACCAATGCCTATTTTTGGTCATGACCTATTTTTGGCTGATAAGGATATCCTATATTAGGCTACTTTATTTTATTTATTGTTGAAAATAGTTTTACTTTGAAGTAATTGTCTTTCCTATTTTTCTATAACTTTTATGTGTTTCTTTAAAACTATGATTTTTGGGATAAATAATATTTTAGATCCTTAAAATTAAGTATTCTTTGTAACCTATAAATAAGTGCTTTGGGCACAAGAGATGGTCAATGATAGTTGAAGTTATGCTTATGTTGCAAAAATTGCCATTCAAGTGTTGGATCTAGATTTTATGTGCATTTAGTGTGTTTAGATTGCATTGGTTGAACTAAAAGTAAAGAAAAACATTATGCTTTTTATTAACACTATGATTCATTTTAGTTGTAGTTGTGCATGCATCTAAATTATTCGATCTATGAAATCTTGCATTTTTTTGTGTGTGTTAGAGGTTGTTCACTTACCCTATTTTTGTGAATGCAGATTTATTGGTCTCTTATTTTAGCTAGTAAAGAATTATTCATTGTGTAAGTTTTTCATTCAATTGCAAGGATTAAAATATAAAATCTTGCTTGTGATAGAAGAACCATTTTGACTCTTGTGCTTATTTCCAAGACAAAAAAGATAGGGAAAGATTTATTTTAGTTATTTCATTTATGTAGGCCCCCCTAGAGAATATTGTAAAGTGTACATAGTTGTGTATTTTGTTCTTGGCTTAGAGTCTCGGGTTGGTTTAGTTTTTCTAGAAGCTTCCCCTTATAATTTGAAGAGAGGTTCATCCTTTCATACTATTTTGTTTTGCATTGTCTTGAAAGAGATCAATTAAAACATGAACAAGACCCAAATCAACAATTAAGTGAAGTAACAAGAAGTAGTAGGAAGAAAATATTTATATTTTTTAGACCACAATGAGAGGCTTGAAGGTAGTTGACAATGAGAAGTGAGTAGAAAAAATTTCATTACTTTGGATGCATGGGTTTGAGAAATATTAAGCATTCTTGAAAGCACAATGCAATGACCTTGAATACTTGATGATAGTGTTTTATCATTGTAATCTAAAGTTGTTGTGAGGTTATAGGAAGTGGTAGTCATCATGTATAAACTAATAAAATGCAATCCATCATTTTCAAGCTTATCTACCCTTAGGTTTTTAGTGTTTTGGCTTTCCATAATCTATTCTAATCTTGGAAGAATTTTTAGAGTCACTATCATCCATTTGGCATTATCTATTTCTAAGACCTCACACCTTTGTGTCTCTCTTTGTTAATGGGTTGTGATAGTACCTAAACTCCTCCCTTATAGGAATAAACCATACAAATATTGGATGTTGTGGTTGTGTTGCTGATATTTGGTTATCATTGATGTCAACACTGTTGGCATTAATGTCTTAGAAGCTGTATATTTTGAGGATATTGAGAAAATTGTAATGAATAAGTTACAGGTTGTCAGTGGTGAAGTGAAGTTCAGTTTGTTGGCAAGCTCAGTATGTCGATGATCAAAGGTTGTGGATTAAATGGTTTCTTTTCGAGTATATCTAGTTTGTCCATGTTAGGTTTCAGAGATCCACGTGAAGATTTGATCGAGTTATGAGCAGTTGTGTTCTGACAGTCATTCTGTTGCTTCAGTTGGTGTTCTTGAATGAAGATGGTGTGATTTTAGTAAGTTCAGTTGCTATGGATGCTTCTTTGGTGATTCATGATGTTCTTGGATTTTTCTAGATCATGCTCTATCTATTTTGCACATCCACATTGATTGTTGTGCTCATGATTAGAGATTTTCTCTTGCGTGTTCATGCTTTTCATGTTGTTGGACGACAGGGTGTTGTAGCGTGTTGTGGATCTTCGAGGAATAATTGTTTGAAACATTTTTGTGTTTGAGGATTTTATTTTGGGTCTTCACTATGTTGTGGCCAGCATTGATCGATCCACATTAAAAATTATTTATTGTTTTGGGCCGACAGTTTGTATTCATTTTATTATTTTGTTGAGGCTAAGATGTAGCGATGTAATCTCTTGTTGTGGATATATATATATAAGCGATTGTTTATTCCATTTGAAGGTGTGTGAGAGGTGCTTATGTATGAGATGTGTGAATAACGTCCTAATCATTTGAAGGAAGAAGAATAGTGTGAAGAAGTGTTCATGTGCTTAACCAGAACTGTGATCAGGCATTAGCAGATGTTATTTTCTCAATTCAATTTTTTGGATGTAATCCAAATCCTTTTGTAAGACAATGAGTCTTCCTTTTGTAATTGAGTAGTGAGCTCTAGGTAGTGCGCCTGAATGTATGTGCATTCCCCATTCACATTTCTTTATACTTTTAACAAGGTATAATCTTGTGGACTAACCTCCACCATGGTTTTTCCCCTAACAGGGTTTCCACGTAAAAAATATTGGTGTTATGTGTGTTTCTGATGTGTTGTTGATTTATGATTTCATGATTATTGATCAGATCTGAGAATAAGGTTAATAAGTTTGATAAGTTTAAATTTATGGGACAACTGATTCACCCCCCTCTCAGTTGCCTGCCCTTGTGTTGCAACAATTGGTATCAGAGCAGGTTCCTTGGAAGAATTTTAACAACTTGAGGTGATCTGGGATGGCGACATACAAGAAGGATAGTTCAAGATTTGATGGAAAAAATTATTCTCTATGGAAAGCTCGAATGGAGTGTCATCTAAGATGCATTGGTGAACCCTACTGGAAAATTACAAAGAATAGGTATATCATTCCACATAATGGTCCTTCTACTGCAAATGAGATTAAGGAAGTCGAGTACAATATCAGGGCTAAGGAAGCATTATTGAGTGCTTTGATTGATTATGAGATGACAAATGTTATCGATCTGATGACTACTTATGAGATCTGAAAAAAGTTGGAAACTTTGTATGAAGGTGATGCTAATGTGAAGATTGTTAAGTTGCAAAGTTTGAAAGGGAAATATGAAATATTGAGAATGGGTGATGATGAGAACATTACTTCTTTCATCCAAAGAGTGAATGAACTTTTGTGTGGTATCAGATGTGTTGGTGGATGATTGGAAGAATCAAAGATTGTTGCTAAAGTGCTTAGATCATTGCTTGTTGCATACAAAGTCAAAGCTACTACTATTGAGGAGCTTCAGACTATAACAAATGTAACTAGAGACATGTTGATTGGTAAGCTTACTGCTTTTGAGTTGAGTGAGTTTGGTGATACTTTTCCTAAGATAGAATCTACATTCAAAGCTACTACTTCTAGAAGAGATAAATAGAGATATGATTCAAGAGAAATTTCTTCTAGAAAGGTATTCAAGTATGAGGAGGAAATGAGAGAGATTGAAGAAGAGGAGAGAAAACTAGAGGAGCTTGCAGCACTTATTGTCAAAAGGGAAGCTAAAGGAGAAGGTAAGTATAAAGGGAAATTTCCTATTAAATGTTTTTATTGCAATAAGATATGTTATTTTGCATCAAGGTGTCCGGAAAGAGTTCCTAAGCCAAGAACTAATAAGCCTAGATTTCAAAGAAAGTGTTATTATGTTGTTGATGAAGGTGTGACAAATGAATCTGATAAAGGGAATGCAAGTGAGGATGAATGGGTATTTATTTCTATCAAGGAAAATGATCCAACCCCTACTAAATCTATTAGTTGCTCAAATGTGGAGAAAGCTCTAGCGGCCAGAGTTGAAGAGAAAGATGAATGGGTGATTGACAGTGGATGCTCTCATCACATGAGAGGTGATAAAAGAAAATTTGTGAGCCTGGAAAAGTATGATGGTGGTGTTGTAAGATTTGATGATGACAAAGCAGGTGTAATCCATGGCAAAGGATGTATTTCTCTTGATGGTAAGAATAATACTAATGATGTTATATATGTGGAAGTTTTGAAGCATAATCTTTTAAGTGTTGGATAGATGGTTGAAAAGGGATACAATCTTCAATTCAAGAATGGAAAGTGTAGAATATTGGGGAGTTCCAAAAATGTGATTGCTTCAGGTACAAAAAAAAAAGGTAACATCTTTCACCTGAATGCTATTGGTAAAAGTTGTTTGATTGCTCAAGTTGATGAACATTGGGTGGAAGAAATGAAAGAAGAACTACAACAAATTGAAAATAATAATACATGGATTCTTGTTTCTATACCTAAGGACAAAAATGTAAGTGGAACTAAATGGGTCTTTAGAAACAAACTGAATGAGCAAGGTGAAATTGTTAGAAACAAAGCAAGACTAGTGTGTAAAGGATATTCTTAGATGGAAAGAATTGACTTTGAAGAAACTTTTTCCCATTTTGCTAGGATTGAAGCTGTGAGACTATTTCTTACTTATGCTGCTTACAAAAACTACAAGGTTTATCAGATGGATGTCAAGTAAGCATTTCTAAATGGTGAATTGGAAGAAGAGGTGTATGTTGAGAAACCTAATGGTTTCAATTAACTGATCAGGAAGATATGGTTTTTCAGTTTAAGAAAGCATTGTATGGACTTAAGAAATCCCCAAGAGCATGGTATGCCATATTAGACAAGTACTTGTTGAAGCTTGGATTCAATAAAGGTATTGCTGATAGTAATTTGTATTTCAAGATGGATGATGATAAAGATTTGATTGTTGAAGTCTTTGTTGATGATATAATTTTTGGAGATGATATTTTGTGCATGAAGTTTTCTAATGAGATACAAAATGAGTTTGAGATGTCTATGATTGGAGAGATGAAATTCTTTTTGGGATTGAAAATTACTTAGTTAGATAAAGGGATCTTCATATCTCAGTCCAAGTATGTGAAATAATTGATAAAGAAGTTTGGTATGGAAGATTGAAAGTCAGTTGGTACACTTATGGTGACCGGATGCAAGTCGACACAAGATGATGATTCTACAAAAGAAAATCAAACTAGATATAGATAGATGATTGGTGGATTACTTTATTTGACTCAAACTAGACCAGATATTATGAATGTTGTATGCATTGTTGCAAGATTTCAAGTTGATCCTAAGGAATCTCATGTAACTGTTGTGAAGAGGATTTTCAGACACTTGAAGGGGACAATTGATTTTGGTCTGTGGTATCCTAAAGATGATGATCTTACTTTGAGTTCTTTTACTGATGCTGATTGGGTAGGTGATGTGAATGATAGAAAGAGTACTAGTGGTGGTGCATTTTTTCGGGTAAGAAGTTGATTTCATGGTTTAGTAAGAAGCAGAATACCATTTATTTATCTACTGTAGAGGCATAATTCATTTTTACTGCTAATAATTATACTCAAGTATTATGGATGAAGTAGATGTTAAAAGATATCAGAGTTGTTTATGATGAACCTATTGCTATATTCTGTGATAATTCAAGTGCAATTAACATTTCTAAGAATCTGATGTTTCATTCAAAGACCAAGCATATATCTATCAAGTTTCACTTTTTGAGAGAGAAGGTGAGTGAAAAGGAAGTCAGACTGGAGTATGTGCCTACTAAGTAACAAATTGCAAACATCTTTACAAAGCCTTTTCCTAAGGATAATTTTGAGTATCTTAGAGGGAAGCTAGGGGTGATTACCCCTCCTAATTAGAACTAATATGCATTGAATTTCATCAATCCATGCATTTCATAGTCATGTCTTGTTCCAAATTGATGTTATGGTGGCTGCTACTCAGGGGGAGTAGTCAGATGTTTAGATATGTGGTTTAGATCTTGTGTGGAGAAAAGAGATCTTTTTCATTGATGTCAAAGGGGGAGAAGAGTCATGTGAAAAACTATGAATTATCTAGAGAGAAGAGTCATGTGGGGAGAAGAGTTTTGTAAAAGAGTTGAGGAGAAAAGAGTCAGAACCTAGGGGGGAGTAAGTGCTAAAGATAGTTGCGTTGATGGTGTTTTTCACATCATGTGTTTCCATCGATGTCAAAGGGGGAGATTGTTGGATGTTGTGGTTGTGTTGTTGATATGTGGTTTTCATTGATGTCAACACTATTAGCATTAATGTCTTAGAAGTTGTATATTTCAAGGATATTGAGAAAATTGTAATAAATAAGTTGTAGGTTGTCAGTGGTGAAGTGAAGTTCAGTCTATTTGTGAGCTCAGCACATTGATGATCAAAATTTTTGGATTAAATGGTTTCTTGTCAAGTATATCTAGTTTGTCCATGTAAAGTTTTAGAGATCCGTCTGAAGATTTGATCGAGTTATGAGCAGCTGTGTTCTGACAGTCATTTTGTTGCTTTAGTTGGTGTTCCTGAATGAAGATGATTTGATTTTAGTACGTTAAGTTGTTGCGGATGCTTCTTTGGTGATTCATGATGTTTTTGGATGTTTCTAGATTGTACTCTATCTGTGTTGCACATCTACATTGATCGTTGTGCTTGCGATTAGATATTTTGTCTTGTGTGTTCATGTTTTTCATGTTCTTGGCCGACAGGGTGTTGTAGCGTGTTGTGGATCTTCGAGTAATAATTGTCTGAAGTGTTTTTTTGTTTGAGGATTTTATTTTGGGTCTTCAGTATGTTGTGGCCAACATTGGTCGATTTGCATTGAAAATTATTTATTGTTTTGGGCTGACAGTTTGTATTCATTTTATTATTTTGTTGAGGTCGACACATAGCGATGTAATCTCTTGTTGCAAATATATATAAGTGATTTTTTATTCCATTTGAAGGTGTGTGAGAGGTGCTTGTGTATGAGATGTGTGAATAACGTCCTAATCATTTGAAGGTAGAAGTAGAGTGTGAAGAAGTGTTCATGTGCTTAATCGAAATTGTAATCAAGCATTAGCTGATGTTATTTTCTCAATTCAATTTTCTGGATGTAATCCAAATCCTTTTGTAAGACATTGAGTCTTCCTTTTGTAATTGAGTAGTGAGCTCTAGGCAGTGCACTTGAATGCATGTGCATTCCCCATTCACATTTATTTATACTTTTAATAGGGTATAATCTTGTGGACTAACCTCCACCATGGTTTTTCCCCTAAAAAGGTTTCCACATAAAAAATATTGGTGTTATGTGTGTTTCTAATGTGTTGTTGATTTATGCTTTCATGATTAATGATTAGATCTGAGAATAAGGTTAATAAGTTTGATAAGTTTAAATTTCTATGACAACTGATTCACCCCCCCTCTCAGTTGTTTACCCTTGTGTTACCAACAACAACATCTCACTATTACTATCATGTAAGAAGTAATTGAGCATTATTTCCTATAATGCTTTATTTATCCCTATCCAAACATGATAACTATGCAAAAATATTATGACTCACAAATTGCCCTTTAATGTCTAACTATCCTCCTACATTTTGAACCCTTTAAGGCACTACAATGTTAAAATGGTTGCATTCTTCATGCTCATGGATATGCTAGTAAATGAAACCTTTCCCT
This sequence comes from Sequoia sempervirens, assembly GCA_007258455.2. Classification (NCBI taxonomy): domain Eukaryota; kingdom Viridiplantae; phylum Streptophyta; class Pinopsida; order Cupressales; family Cupressaceae; genus Sequoia; species Sequoia sempervirens. The sequence continues at coordinate 36,131,992 of VDFB02000009.1, read as the reverse complement.
TGCAGTAACTAATGGAGGGACTGCATCCTTCTGAAATGACTACATTTAATTTGGAAAGAATGTAATGGGATAACATCTCATGTCTCAGTCATCAACGTTGTTCTCATTCACAAAACCCTAATTTATGAAAGTCGTCATTCATCATTAACGTCCTTCACACCCTATTAAGGGTGACCATACATAATCATCATGTTTTTAACAGTCATAACTAATTGTTCATTACATCTACAGAGGTATACATAGTTCCTTGTTCACAACTTTGACTATATGATATCACTTAACACCATGTTCTTTCATACCATAAAAGTCTTCTTACCTTCAAACCCTATCATCAAACTCACACTTTACTATTTTATGCAAAAAAATGTTGACTATCCATTAAATAATCAGACCTCGACATAATCTACTGCATTGACTATGCATAACTTTGTATTGTCCTCAATGTGCAACTATAAGTTTCTTGGCTTTATGTCACTACTCCTCAAGCTTTTAGCAATGTAACTCCAAAAAGCTCACTACCACATAAAAGCACAGTGAAAATGATGCTAAGACTACCCCAAACTGTATGTTATAAAAGATACAAGCTTTAAATAAGATATAATTCTATCCTTGAGCTATGATAGTCGAGACTTAAGCAGGGTTGCACCATGAACATTTTTTTGTTACAACAACAATCAATGACTGAACATGTTTAAAGAGATAGGTCTAACATCATCAGCACACAAGGATTTGGCACCATGAAACACAATTTCCATGTGCACACACTTCTCTTGATTAGTCTATCAAGTGCATATGCCATTCACAATTCCCAAATTTTTTGAAATGATTTAAATGAGTAAATTATATATGTGTTTCTCTCCGATCAAAAAATGTCAAAGGTAGTATGATAAGTATTTACTAGTATTTTAAGTTCAATAAAGAATATTATTTTTGGCATTGACATATTTTAAGCAATTTTTTTATATTTATCAAGCATTTGTTTTATCTAAGATACATTCTTTCTAGTAGCTTTTTGAAAAAGACAATGTGTTTAAAATAATTAGTTTTCATAGTTTCCTAATTTCCCTAGTATTTAAGTTGATATTTGTTCTGAGTAGCTTTAAGCAATCAATTCTCTTTTGCTATGTAAAGGGATTAGTAGCTAAAAACTCTAGGAAAATTTATAGCTTTCTTGGTCTATTCCTTTTAGCATCACTTCTTTGCTTAGGTTTTCCAAGTTTTCTTCTAATAACTAATTTTTCTGGAAGATGTTTTTTAAATGTTCTTTGTTTCATTTCTTAAGCCATCCTTTTACATGTTGCAACTTCTTTGAAAGAGTGAACATTCTTGATCCATGTTAGGGATGAACTTCTACCCAAGATTTTTGAACATTGGAAACAAATTCAGGGTCTCCAATCCACATATTTTAAACTTGACGGGACACTTTTTAGGTTTTTATTCCTCTTGAAAGAGAAGCTGAATCAAAGAATGGGCAGAGCCTAAGAATGGGAGGATGTTGCATTCACCTGATAGTGGAAGGGGGGGCCAATATCCACTGCATAGAAAGAGATCTAATCTTTCAGCTTTATTGCTAAATAGTAAATCCTAGGTGATGATTAGTCCAAGTGAAGAGACCATCTCCCTCATTGTAAACTCCATGAAGCTGATTTTTGATCAAGTATTTTTCCTAAAACCCCTCTTTGAGATTGCATATTCTTATTGGAGGTTTCCTTTTAAATCACTGTGTTGAATGATAATCTAGCAATAATAATTAGAGAGTTTTTGAGCTTTTAAACCCTTGCTAATGTCATCTTTGATTAGTAGTTATAAGTCACAAAGCCTTGAGATCATATGGTTTCAAAAATTTAGTAGGGAGAGTAGTATTTTAGGCAAGGAATGGTGGTTTTATTTTCTAAGCAAGGAAGATCAAGTATTGATAATCTTAGTCCATCATGAGCTTATTGCTTTTAAATGACATTCTTCTCATTATGGTTGTCAAAGCTTTCAGTGATAGCTTTCAAGGACCTAGGCAAGTCGATCAAGCTTTGAATTCATTTTTCTTTGGGTTTGAAACCATGTTCATGGTTTAATAAATAGCAGCTTGATAGGATAGTGACTTGCTTCCAGGTGCACCATTCAATGGGTAGTGACAAACATTATATTATTGATGTTGAGAATAGTCTCAGATCCTTCTTCAAAATCTTGTATCAAGATATTCATAGAGGTTGTTGATAAGCATGACAAATAGTAATCTATAGATATTAGGTGCATGATGTAAGCATATTCCTTTCACAGTGAGTAAAGTTGAGGATCATGGCAGAGGTTGGGTGACAATGATAACATCTTAGGATAATAACTCACCATGAAAAATAGTTACAGTGAGGATAGAATTATGCATATAGGGTTTGCATGGTTGATAACAGTCATGGGTAAGGTTGTTCCATTCATGAAAATGTTGTTGAATGTTCCTTCAATGGGTCACTATTATCATGGGATAGTGATTACAGTATGGCATCCAATTGTTGAATGTGTGGGAAAACATAGTGTTTAAGAATTGTGACCTTATTTCCATATTTTCCATCATAGTGTGACCATTTGAGATTACAAAGAGAGGTGAAAGATAATGAAGACAATGACCTTAAGAGCACCACAATGAAAAAGATTGTAGTTAGAGAATTAAGAGACAAATTGATTTCTATACATGAATTTTAAGAGGGTAGTGGCCTTTCTTTCAAATAGAAAGTCTGCAAGTGATATCACATTGTAATGTTTTAAAGCTTATCATAAAAAGACATGCATAGGAATAACCAAACAAGTATTAGAGTATAGTCTTGTGATAATAAAAGGGACAATAATAACAATCACCACAACACCACACTGTACTTAGGGTTTATTTTTGGTTCTTCACAGGAATGTGGGAGAAGAATGCGAGTTACCACAATACTGCACCATGTTTGGGGATTTTGGCTTGGTTGTTGCGATGAGGTGATGATGCAAGGGCATAAATTTTTTTTTTTCACATTTTGTAGCTCACATTTTAGGTGATACATTGTGTGGGATTGATTAGACTGAGAAAAGGAGGAGCGATTGGGTTGGATAGCCCAATCTAGTTTGGCAAGAAGATGAAACCAAAATAGAAATTTGCAGGAGTTTTATGAGGATGATTATGTAGTTGAGAAGGCTAGTTTGCTAAAGATTGACTGTCATTGTAATTGTTGCGTAGACTTATGAACATTTAAACTTGGGTTCTTTTGATCCAAGAGTGATGGATTTTTGTTTTCATTTCACTAATTCTTTGAATATAACTATCCAATGTTGGAATATACAGTCCCTTTAGCATGTATATAAGGATTGATACCTGATAGAATCGAGCATTTTGAGCAAGTTCCAAAGCATTTTGAGAATTTTTTCTTTGTTGGTATCACTTTTGATTCCTTTTTCTTTTGCACAATGTTTCTAGAAAAGTACCAAAAACACTAAAAATGGCCATCATGAAGTTTTGAATAGGCTAATAGTATTTTGTTTGTATTGCATGATCACACCAATTTCACATGTGGAATAATCAAATATAAGTATGCATTCCAAATTTTCAATTCAAAGAAAAGGATTATTAAAGAAAGATAGTGCATTGTACATATAACTTTGTTAATTGCTTAATTGCAAAGATCAATTATCAATTAATATATTATAAAAGTTTAATGAGTGACAATTTGTGGTTAAAGTAGCAGGTGCAGATATGATATGGGACCCATCACAATTGTGACAAGATTTCTTACCTTCTTAGGAGAACAAAAGGAATAAATCCCATGATCTAACAATTTTTGTGAGAAGGAGCACCTTACATTGCAAAATTATGGTCTTATATTTCTTGCTTGTGATAGTGAAAAAGTGGCTTGTTACTAATAGTTGTTGCTTGTGACAGTGGTATGCATCTGCATCCTTCTTTGATTGTTGGTTGCACATCATTGGTGTCAAAGGTAATGGTTTTTGTTGATGCAAGGTAAGGTACTTATACATATAAGTATGACAGAGTTGTTTCTTGATCATTCAGATATTCAGTGGAAGTGAGTATTGTTATTTATGCTTCAAAAAGTTGCAAGAGGTGTGATTGTATGATTACAAGAGATACAAGGTTGGGACATGTCATGTTTTGATATAATCAAAGGTGAATAGATATGGTCTTTTGAGAGAGTTATATTGTCAATGCACAATGAACAATGGCATATTTACTTCATTTTCTTCTAATAGTGGTTACTTGGTTTCAGACATGAATGATTTCCTCATTAGTTTCAAACATAAGTGTCTTTGTTTGTAATGGTGATGATTACTAAGATAATATATAGATCCATGTGTATTATGCATCATGTTCCTAATGGAATTAGTTCTTTGATGGTGTGACAATAAGCCTTCTAACTTGACAATGTCATTTCATGATTTTAGACAGTGCTTCTATATGTTTCTTGTCCCTTCTACTCAGATGATTAGTTGTAGGTCTTTACTGGTAGTGTTATGACTATTTGTATAGCATAGTGGAGTGGTATGTGGAGTAGAGTGGAGTATCTTGATGGTATTGTAACATGAAGTCTTTGTTCCATCTTTGCTAATGAGCCTCTTTGCCAGTGTACATTCCATTTTCCTTGCTATCACTGTGCTTTTGATGAACAAAGGTCTTTGGTATTGTGGATGCATTGGTTCCTGAGTTTCCAACTAAGATAGAGAAATTGAATGGTTTCTTGACAGTGATAGTTGTATTTATTTTCTTGACTTGATAGTGTTGATATGACATGACAGTGATATTGGTTGTTTAGTTTATGACAATGACTTATAACTCTTGTGTTAGTAGTTTCTAGTAGATAGTGTTCTTGAAATAAAATTTGATGTGATAACACTACAATTTGATTGTTGACAATACACCTTGATGAACTGGATAGTACAGTTACCTCACGGTGCAGTAGTCCTCTTTTAATGGCCAGTGACATCTTGTATGGTCTCTATGCTACAGACAATTTTTGTTCATAGTGGTTGCTTGGTGACTTAAAAAATTTCTTGAGCTTGTGATAGTGGCTTACTTCTTTCTTATGATGCTTCTAACAGTGACTTCCTTTCAATGCCATAATTTTGGTGACTTCCTTTCAATGCCATATTGTTCTATTGCATCATGACTCTACTATAGAGTGAATTTTTCTTATGCAATTGCCCAATGGGTGGTACAATGGTATATATTAGTACAATTTCTTGCCAATGTAGTGTGAACTGTGGGGTCTGATCACAAATTTCATGTTACTTTCCAATGAATAATATATAACTGCTCAGTGAATATCTTATCTTACATAATGACTACAAAGTGGAGTATATAGGTTTGGGTTTACCAGTTTGTTAATGCTTATTACCTCACTAATTTCCAGTAGTTTGGTGGATTTTACCTCACTGAATGCTATAGGATATGTAGTAACTTGATCTTTTCTTAGCACCAGAAGTTTCAAACAATATGTTTCACATTGACAAAGTTTAAAACCTTGAACATAAAAGGCTTATCAGTGACTCACTCTATATGAGAAATTATGAAATGGTAGAACATATGATCTCTTCTAAAGCATAAAAAATGTATGAACCTATTTCTTTTTTCTTTGAGTATGAAGAGGTGTTATGCTTAAAGTTGGATTGTTAAGAGTTGAAAGTCTCAAATGTAAACATGACTTTGTAAAAGCATGTTATTGTTGTCCACTGTCATGTTCAATAAAGCTTATCAGTCAAGGTATATGAAGAACATAGTTCTTAGTCCATACTAATTATTCATGGTGTGAAGTTTACAAAAGAGTCTTTCATAGGACCCTTAGGCTTCATTTTTCAAGTAGTTATTTCATGTTTTAGAGCTGTATAAGGAAAAAATAGAGCATTGTAACTTAGTTTTCTCAGTCACAACACTAAGAAACACACTTTGTAACACATTTTTCAAAGAAAAGACACATATTTAAGTCTTTTGTCTACTGTAAGAACACCTTTTCTCAATAAAATTTTAGTATTTTTCCTTCTTAATAGCTTTTTCATTATGTGCAAATGAATGATTGATTATGTTTTTCTATGTTTTATGTTTAAACCTCAAAATCATGGGTAAGTGCACCAAGATGGTTCCCAAAAAGGGGGCTTAAGTGGCAACTTTTTTTCTGAAATCAGCAAATGCTGACCTTGGACATGAAATTGAGGATAGTTACACTCAAAATTTTGAGATGGAACAAAAACAAGGATCGAAGTGCTCTAAGTCTACTTTCTAAACTACTAATTTATTTTGAGAATGGTTGAGATTAAGGGGTTCAACAAAGGGATGTACACAAATTGGTGTTGGTTTTGTCAGAAAAATATAACATAGCAACTCTTGTACGACCTGAGCACGGTGACCTTTTTTTTAGTATTTTTAAAATCGCTATAGTCAGAAGTTAGCTAATAGTATCGAGTTGGTGCAAAAATTTTTTGATAATTTTTTAATGAATATTTGATTTTTTACTAATTTTCTAAGTAGGAACTTCCTAAAAAGCAGAATTTTGGCTGTGCTCCCCCTACAAATTTTGGAAAGTAATAGATTTTTTTAAAATTTTATTTTTTAAATTTGTAGAATGGAGTATAGTTTCTAAAAATGTAATTTATTTGAAATTTCGATGAATGGTTAATTTATAACGAAAAAAAAACCAAACACTGCTTTTAAAAAAAATAGAACATATAAACAAAAGAAATTATGGATGAAACGCCTAACATTGTCAGAAAGTGAAAAAAATTACATCGTTGGAAAGCTAAGAGAGAACTTCACATTACCCATGTGTTCAATTTCGTCGATATTAAACCAAATGCAATCTTGACGGTGACCGCGAACCGATTATGTGAAAAGGTGGCAAATTTTTCAAAAACATGTCTACGGTGGTTGGAATGCCCTCCAAACCTTTTGGGTTATTCGAAATAGTAAAGCCAAGGCTCGGGGATTCCCAAAGCAAAATATAACGCACTCGTGTTATAACGCGAGAGCGTTATTTACTAGTTTTCACTTTTTCTTCTCCGTGGAACATTTCAAACAACAAATAACACGCTTGTGTTATTTATTCCTTTAGTTAAATGCAAGTTTTTTCATATCTTTGTATGTATATGTATGTTGGTGTGTCATGTATGTATGTTGGTGTGTCATGTATGTATTTATGCTT